>JAMPIV010002778.1:0-123268 GCA_024509875.1 Oreohelix idahoensis | reverse complement strand
GATCGTTAGCCGCCGACCATCAAAGCAGTCAGTGGCCATCATGCCTAGACAAAAATTCGCTTAGTATGAGTTTTAAAGAGGAAGATGGCTAATGAGCGTGGTGTGGTGTTAATTTCTGAGTGTGCGGGAAGTATTGGTTTTGGCTAGCGGGGATGATGACTCATGTGTGTGTTGGGGTGTAGCTGGCCGGTGTGGATGGGGTTGTTTTGGTATTTTAAGTGTGTTGTTATGTTTCTTTATACAACATATACATATATACATACTACATTCATACAATATTTTACAACATTTATACAAAGGCCAAGGTTTTTTAATTGTATAAATATATTTAATGATCTCTTTTAAAAGAATACGAAAATTTCAATCTAAATCTCTATTGTCAGGCGCGTCTTTGCCGTTTCGGTGGTGGTTGTAGATTAAAGACAGCATCCAGGTGATTGTCTATGGTTGGAGTTGACGTAGAGGGACAAGAGTTGGTGTTAGGACACCAACTCTGTTCTGGGAATAGTGGTTGATAACAATTGGAGTTGATGTAGTGGTCAAACGTGTTACTGTTACAAGTAGTAGGACAGGTATCTGTGTTTGGTGACTGTAGTTGGTCAAATTCGGCGAGGATTTCGTCCTGTAAAACCAACAGATGTTCAAACTCAGGGCGAGTCAACGTAATGCAGATTTTTGAAGGAAACTTTAGATATGATTCATAAAGTATTTTTGCACGTGTAGTAAATGCTGGTCTCGGTAAAAACTTACAGACGCGGCCTTCCGCCCACCCTCCAATGGTTTAAGCATCTCATCACTTCTACGCATATACACCCAGTTTGTGGGAACGGTGCCGGGGGTAGTCATCTTCAGTGAGTTGTGCTCGCGAGTGCCTGGGCGTTGGTCTCCCAAGTGTCTATTTATATGAAGGAAAACTAGTTTAATCTGGTTTTTGAAACGCGTCCAGACTGGTTGCGCGCTAACAGAGGACTGATTAGTCGAAACACTAATCGATCGTTGACGCGTTGTCGATGTGAACATTTTTTGTGTGTGCTGGTAGTTTAAGTGGAGAGGATACAAACGTACGCGAAGTGAGACAATTTTTTTTAATTTATAAAATAAGGGGGGTGTAGAGGTCGTCAGCCGGCGAGGTTAGTCTGGTTGATATTGTTGTCGGCCATCTCGATGCTGAATATGCTCTAGATGTCTCTTTATCAGAGAATAGAGGGTGGATGCACATGCGCGCATAACTTCACGCTTCACCAAAAAAAAAATCTTTGCAGGAGCGAGTATATGTTGATTTTTAACTGTCGCTTTTAAAGAGGCCATACCGCAATCTTGTGTAGATTGACCAATAATTTTGGAGGCAGTGTATTCGTAATCAATAACAGGAGAATTTTGTGTATTTCATGAAAGCTTAGGTATAGGTACTCTGGCCAAAAGTGAGCTCATCAGAACGTTGTTATCTGTGTGGATTTGCTGTAGTCTTGTTACAAACAGCAAGCTGATTTAGACGTAAACACTTTTTATTGGAAGGAGTTGTGCTTTTACCTTTTTACATGAATATAACAACCGATTTGTTCCAAAACCTTCATGCAACTATGCTGCTGCTTGGCCTGAGAAGAAGGATTTTTATAAGAGCGTACTAAGTGAATTCCCTTTATCCTGCCCGCTATAGAATAAAGAGGAAAATATAAAAAAATTTGCATGACAACCACGTTAATAAGCTCATGGAGTACCAATGATGAGCTCCTAAATGGACATCAAAATTAACAATACCGTTATACATAGCTATTCCTGGCGCACAATCAAGCGCCGGGTACAGAAAAAAATACATCACAACCTCCGAAAAAACATTTTCTCAATGTACTAATATCGCTGTACATAGTTACCACTAGCGCACAATCAAGCGCTGGGTAAAGAAAAAAACATTACAATGTCAGAAAAAAACCTCTCTTTTTCTCTTGTTTTCATATTCTTCTCAAAAAGTACAACACCGAAATGTATCGCAATGACAAATTAAGCGATAAAGGGAATCATCATTACAATATCATATCCTAATACAATACTATCTAATATAATATACTATACTACAATACTATGTACTGTCTATACAAAGAAATCTAGTGGTGTCAAACTGCCGGCAGGCTTCACTTGGAACAGGAAATCTTTCGCAAGGCAACTCAAACAAGGTGTTGAAAAGTAACCGCTTAATCAGGCAATATAGCAGCTCTGGCTCTCATCGCAAAGCCGTGGCTGTGAAAAAATACAAATGAAAATTTCTGTTTGGTAAAGGTAGGAATTTATGATATATAACAATTAATTTTACAGTAAGCCTACCAACTGTGGCTGTGTAAACTTCCGGCCCCTGTATGGTGATAATCAAACCTTCCTCCGTTACGTAAGAAAAGGTAACAGAGAAAGTAGTACAGACTAAATCAGAATCCTGAATTAACCAGGGTCATAAAAGTATCTGAGAAAAATAGCAGCATGTAATTTATGTAAAGAAAAGTCGTGAGTATACACATGATACCCACGTCAAAAGGCAAATCTAGAGGATGGTAATGATGACTAAGAGCGTCATGATGGCTGACAATCCGAGGTTTTGCGCAAGACAAAGGAAATGCAATGGACAAATGCTTACATCCCAAAGGCTGAACTGACGTCATAGACTGTGTACTGGGCAAAGAGAAAAACAAGAAGCATACAATAAAGATGCAAAACCAGACATTAGTAAACTTGGACCTAAGTCGAAGTTTAAAAGAAAAGCAGTAAGTACGACAAAAAGTCGTAAAAGGCAAAGATACTGAGCTAACCGGCCCAGTAAGAAAAGTAAAGAAACGCATAAGGTATAGATATGTACTAACAATTAAGTTCGTACATGTAGCAGAGAAAACACTAGTCATTGCATTAAAGAAGTTGCCATAAACGTGACTGGATATAGACTCAGTCGTAGCGATAAAGTTAGTGTCAGTGTCAGACAAAATCGAAGGATCTTCTTCTATAATAGTAGTTAAAGAAGAATCAAAGTTAGATTTGCGACGTACTGAGGTATGTCGAACTGGGCTAAAAGAAGCACTCAAATTAATATGATGAACAATCGTATCATCAATACTGCCAGATTGCACAAAATTAGAAGAATGTACCTGGTGAAAAGATTTTGGCAAAGTCCCTAAGGTAGAAGCAGTAAGGTGATGTTGCCGTTCCCAAGCAGCAATTTGTACCGGCGTACAAACCTTTACACCATGTATCTGTCCGACAGTAAGGTCGTCGATAGGTGCTCTGAGCAAACATGCGTGTATATAACCAATGAAAAATGGTGTGGCAATGTGGACTATGGCAGTCGGAAAAGTCTCAACTGTCCCACCAAATGTCACACATTTCACCATATTACCTGTTGCACAAGATGGATGGACTAGAGACTGTCTAATTCCAACAGTTGCGCATCCAGAATCAAAGAGAACTGAGACTGGATTATTATTCACAAACCCCTTATGTAGAGTAAGAGACCCTCTTCCGTCATGCGCAGCTAAGGCAGGAAGAGGAGTCGGAAGAGGATGACCGCAACTCAAGGTAGTTATAGCTGTAGGTTGGAACAAAGTTGTGCACTCCGGGCACTGAGATGCTCTCTCGAAATCGAAAGCAGAGCAAGCAGTAGCATTAGAGACACTATTATTGTTACCTTGATCATTAACAACCTGGGGCTCTTGTTGAGCAGAGTTAGCATGACGGTACGATCTATTATTTGGTGATCTACCGTCATATCGCGATCTATCGCAGCTATTATCTCTATTGGAAGCATTGTTATTTTCTCTATTGAAACTATTGTTCTGATTTGAACCCCAGTTAGCATAGTTGCGATTGTCATTTCCCCTTTGATCAAAATATCTATTTGATTGGTTTTGCTGTCTCTGAGAAAAATTATTGTAGGGTTGATAATTTCTATTGTAGTTACCCCTTCCAAAATTTCCATAATTGTTGGGACTAAAATGTTGAGGACCATTAAATTGTCTCCAGTTTCTTGAAGAAGGAGAATCGTTACGTGATGGACCCCTTTGGTTCTGTCCTAAATTATGATTATCTCTCCTACCAAAATTGCGTTCAGCACTTTTAGATCTACGTCGCCAATTAAGACCATATGGTATTGCTGAAGCCACGGGTAAACCTTCTTTGACTTGAGAATTGCTAACCGTTGCATTTGGATGTGCCGTGACGTATTGGCGACAGTATTGCTCCATATCTTTCAAATTTGGAGGCTTTCGCTCATGTAGAAAGGAGAGAAAAGGTTCACTAACTGACGACATGACTTTGTCACGAAGCAATAAGTCCATAAGGGCTTCATATGTGTGTTCAGTTTTTGAAAGTTCAACCCAACGTGAAAACGTAAGGCGAATATGTGATATAAAGTCTGAAAAATCTTTCCCTGTCTCCGGCAATAGAGACTTAAAGCGTAGGCGATAACCTTCTTCATCCAGTTGGTATTTTTTAAATAAGGCAGCTCTGGCAACATCATAGTTATTCATGTCAGAACTTTCCAACGTACTTATAGTATTCAAAGCTTCACCCTTAAATAACTTCCTAAGTTGTTCACAATATCCTGACTTGTCTATCTTATGAGATTCGCATGAAAGTTCAAATCTATTTAGATAGAATAAAATATCGTCGCAGTCAGAGTTAAAAACAGGCAATTTAATATCATAAGATTTAGTGTTTGCCTTATTAGAAGTTGTTTGATTGTTTGTCTCATTTTGTGTATTACCAGTATTCACTTCCTTTATTTTCTCCAGTTCCATAGCTAAGATTCTTTCATCGTGTAGTCTTTGGTTTTCTTCAGCTTGCATCTGAAGTTTCCTCTCTTCCAATTGCTGTTGACTTTTCCTATCTTCAGCCTCTCTTTGCTGTTCAATTTTTCTCTCTTCAGCTTCTAATTTATGTTTCTCAATTTCTATTTTCTGTTTTTCAGTCTCCATTTGCATTTGCTGTTGCATTTTTCTCTCTTCAGCTTCTAATTTCTGTTTTCTCTCTTCAGCTTCTAATTTCTGTTTTCTCTCTTCAGCTTCTAATTTCTGTTTTCTCTCTTCAGCTTCTAATTTCTGTTTTTCCATTTCCATTTGAAATTTTCTCTCTTCTGCCTGCATCTGCAATCTCATATTTTCAGCTTCTATTTTCTGTTTCTTTCCTTCAGCCTTCTGCGCCTTGGCATATTCAACAAGTACGAATTCTTTTACTTCCTCATTAGTCATACCCAGAGATCTCCCTTGTTTAATGAAATAATCCAAACTAGACATTATGTCTGAATATATGATATAGATAACTTATGTAAATATATTCCTTGTGAAACTCACTTTATCCCAACTCAGTGGGTGACAAGTCCTTGCTCAAGAACTTGTACAATTACCTTAACTATTTATAATATAATTAATCACCTATATATATATATATATATATATATATATATATATATATATATATATATATATATATATATATATATATATATATATATATATATATATATATATATATATATATATATATATATATATATATATATATTGCGCATTATAATATTGACAGTGTATGACAAAATAGATAATACAAACAAGAGAGACAAATACAAAATTTAAAGGACAAATGACCACGTTCGCAGGAATCAACTAAAGTAAGAAAGCAGAAATAAAGCCAAAAATATTGCAAAGCTTGCAACGACAGCTGCGAATAGAACGACAAGACAAACGACAGTACAGTGTATAAACATTTGTATATAACTCAAAGATAGAAAGAGGAGAAAGACACTCACGAACAAATTAATGAAAAAACTAAGGTACAGAGAAAAAATGTAGTGACAACAACACTGAGACGTTTCATCACACCTAAACACTTATATATAAAGCTGACTGAATCCGGCGTAAACAGAGTATGCCCAGAATTATGTCAAGGGATCTTTTACGACACGAACTTAGACAAAACAGTCCCTATAGAACGCTTACGTCGGCCCTCGGTGAAGTGGGATATATCCGAACATAAGTCTCCACTCAACCAACTACGCAGAAATGTGACATATATAACATAGAAAACAAAAAATACAAGGATCTAATAGAGGAAGTTCTGAGGAAGGCTCAATGTTACACCAAACAGTGGTACAGTTTACACATACAAAACAGCCACTTATCTTTCAAAGGAAAAAATCCCGGCCTCCACAACAGCAGCAATGATGTACATAGATAACACAGTCTAAAGTAATCCACTGGTGATCGATACTGGAACTCCAAGGTAATAGCAGCTTTCAAACGTAACTCCAGACATCGGGTGCTGACATCAGAAGTTGGCACCCAAAAGGAAGGACTGGAACACTGCAATTCTTGACTTGAATAACTTGTATAGAAAACTCCTTTTCTAGATGAAACTTGCTCACAAAAAATTTGAAATGGTTACACTGTAGAACAACTTGTGCATCACATCATAATAGCCCCATATCACTGGCGACCACTGTTGCTGGGTTGATATATAGGTGGTGTAAGAGAGGATGATAAATGTTATTATTATGTTCCGCTGATAAAGGCGATCAGCGTATGTTGGGCTTACAGGTGGCTGACTGATGTGTGAGTAAATGACTGTCAACAGACGCGAATGCCATGTAGTACTAGAGTAAGTTAATAACAGTCACACACACCGATGCACATATAGGAGTCAGGAACGTTGTAACTCCAGAAACGTTCTACACTGTTTATTATGCCACAACAAACGTTGACATCATCAATAATACACTGTCAATAGGTTACAGTTCACGGCAAAATATGACACATCAAGTAAGCACCAATCCGTAGATCATCAGTAAGTAAATGCTTAGAAAATACAGTTATTGATACAAAAAATCTCCATCACAAAGGATGCGGAGCATAGCAGCTCATAATCATAAATCTCGTGGCAAAAAACTCCATTCAGGGAAGGAAACTGCACATGTCGCAGTTTTACTTGCCAGACTTGTGTGAGGGCGCGCATTGTGGTGAAGGAGAAGCAGGTCTGCTGGATTCTTGTGCGGTCGAACTCTGCGAAAACATTGATTGAGTTTGTTCAATGTCTTAATGTAAGCTTGCGAATTGATTGTCTCTCCTCTTGGCATAACGTCTACAGGAATCACACCTTCAATGTCCCAAAAGACAGTGATCATGACCTTTCCAGCTGAAGGAATTGTCTTGAATTTCTTTCTTCTTGGTAATTGCGGATGATGCCACTCCATTGACTGTCTTTTTGTCTCAGGTTCTAAAGGATGTGCCCAGGTTTCGTCACCTGTAACGATCTTAGCCAAAAAGTTCTCTCCATCAGCATTGAAACGCTCCAACAATTCAGAAGAAATTGCTTTCCTTTGTAATCGGTGGTCATTTGTGAGACTTCAAGGAACCAATCTTGCGCAAACCTTAGAAAATCCAAGAGTTTTTAATAACTGCATTTGCACTACCAATGCTGACTGACAGCTGTAATGCCAATTGTTGAGTAGTGATTTGCCTATCAGTAAGAATAATGCCCTCAGCGCATTTCAACATTTCTGCGTTGGTGGCTGTGGCAGGACATCCATAGCACGGCCGATCAAGCAGCTCTGTATCTCCACTTCCTGATTCTTTGATTCTCTGAACCCAGCAACTGACTGTACTGTTGACTGCAAAACTTCCATACACATCACATAGACGCTTGTGAATATTCACAACAGTTTCCTTCTCTGCAACGAGAAATTCTATCACAATTCGCTGTTTATAACGCAAGTTGCTAACACGCTACATTTCAACGGTTTAGGGCCGCCGTATTATTTGGCCGGTTGTGGTGCAATTTGGTGCACACAACTGGCACATGCCATATCTAAAGTGTGCAAAATTTCATGCTTCTATCTTCATTATTAGCTGAGAAAAACGGTGTGGTGCATTACTTTCTGAACGCCCCTCGTATATTATGGGAGAAAGAACAGTTCCCTTTAACGATCCGTCGAACTTCAAAAATATCCCTCATCAGAGATATGAGCACACAATGGCCTACAATTCATGGCCTGAAAAATATCTTTAATATCTCAAAACTATCGCTTCACATGAAATAATGGGCTATACAACTCCTGGCCTCAAAATCTCCAATAACGTACGTTCTGCAGTACATAACCAAGCCTCATATCCATGGCTTTATGAAAATACATAAGCAAGTATAAAAAATCCCTTTCACACCCACAATATCTTATTCCGGGACACACCGATGAAAAAAATTCAGCCGCTCAAAAAACAGCTTATTAAAAAATACATCCCCGCGCAAACACGCCGTAGAGACGTGAGCTGAACTCATCTAGAACATTCGAGCAGATTCTCGATCATATTTTTTTAATCAAACTAGCAGCTACACAAGGGTGTTAACAAAAATCCGGACTGTACCTACAAGTATTTTAACGCTAAACTCCCCTTGATTAAAATATGACTTAACAGTGATTAGATGGAGCTGGTCTATTGAGAAGTTCCTCAAAATGTTCTGTCCATCTCCTCATTTGTTCTTGTATATTACTAAGCAATTTTCCATTCTTATCTTTTATGAGGCCATTTGCTTGCTTATATTTCCCTGTTAGCTTCTTTATGTTGTTGTACAGGTCCTTCATATTTCCTTTAGCTGGAGCTCCCTCTGCTTCCCTTGCCATCTCTTCAATATACTTCCTCTTGTCTCTTTTGGTGTTTCTTCTTACTTCTTTGTTTGCTTCTATGTACACTTCATGAGCCTTGGCTTTGGAGCTTCTGGTTTTGCTTCTGTTTAAATCTGCTTTTTTGTTTTTCCTGTCTTCTATCTTGCTAATGGTTTCAGTTGTTATCCATGCTTTTCAAGGCTTCTAAATATCGTCTTGTCTATTTTCTCATTGTCCATGGATAGCTTCCAATAAGAGGATCGGTATTATGTGACCCACTTTAAAAATGATTTTTAAAAGTTGTACAACTGCCGGTAATGGAACGCAAAGAGAGCGAGAGAGAGAGAGAGAGAGAGAGAGAGAGAGAGAGAGAGAGAGAGAAAGAGAAAGAGAGAAAGAGAGACCGACAGACAGACAGAGAAAGTTGTTCACTGTGAACAACTCTCTTTCTCTCTCTCTCGCTCTCTGTTGCTGTCTGTATTTATGTCTCTCATTCACCCTACCAGTCCCTCTAAAGACTGTGCCCCTTGTGGGTAAAGCAATTCGTAAATAATTTATGTTTTCCTCATGGTTTTCACCTCTTTATCAAGTTCTCTTCTCCATGTGTTTTTGGTCTACATCTGCCTCTCTTTCCCTGTGGATTCCAGAACAAGGACTGCCTTGTAAAGCTATCCACATTTCGGATCATTTTTTTCATTATTTGGAATGATGTCCTCTCTAGGCCTAATCATTCTGTTAATTTCTGGTTGTCATCTAGCATATGTTCCAGAATTTACAGATAGACATGTTTGAGAAATGCCCCGTGTACTTTGATGCAGCATTCTAGAGAATTCTGTTTCTTAGACCTGGGTCTTGCCAAACATACTAAGGCCTTTCATTTGACTTTCTGTCGCAATCGTTTTTATTTTAGTATTTCCCACATGTCATTGTGAAAGACTGTGTTAGCAAACATGTTGTCAGTTATTTACATTAGTCTACAGACTGATGACCCTGGCATATCTTGAATGGATATGACCTTCATGTTGCCCTTGCGATATCATGCCGTACTGACCCATCGTCTTTCTCTCCGGCAGATGTCCCGGATGCTAGCTATTAAAATGGCCTCAGCTGTGAATTCTGAAAAAAAAAGTTGTGGACTGTAAAAAGTGGTGGTCACAGTGGCCGAGGTATAATTTTTATTGGTGCGGGACTACCCGTATAAAATTCCCATTTTGACTGGGACCACCAAAGAGACAGACATGCATTTGACCCTCCCCTGCCTGGTGGGTAAAACTGGTGAATCAGATGTTAGCTGACAATCTCGTAAAAACCTGCTGAAACCCAGGGGAAACCACCGCTATATTATTTCAAGAATTCTCATAAATGGACACAAATCTGTATACATTGCCACTATAGACCAGAAGTTAAGCCGCAATATGATAGCCTATTCCATGCGGTATAACAATTACATTGATTGATCCACCTTTAAGGTCGTAAAGAAAACACTTCGGTTGACAAGTATGCTATTTCTTTGCTCTTTTTGCCATTAAGACTCTCGTAATCTAATTTTGTCTCACCGTATAGTTCCACTATTGAAGGGTGTCCCCGACCTCTTTCGGTCCTCATTTGCCTTTGACTTGTAATAGAAGTCCCCGTATCCATTATTCAACTAGGACAGAAAATAACAGATTTCTAGACTTTACTTGACATTTAAGAAAATGTACACCGGGACACCTTGCCACTGGACGCTTGCCGATGTTAAGGCTGTAAACAATATTTAGCATGGTTGTTAAATTCTGACAGATTTTTTGTAATCACATTAACTGATTCCGTACGCAAGATCTTTTAAAAGACGCAATGGCCGACCGCTGTGTCCGCAAGATCTTTAAAAAGACGCTGATTTATTTCGTTGTTTCTTTCTATTCTGATATTTTATACTGCCCAGAATTTATCTCGAACGGAAGTAAACACTATTGTGATAACAATTTATGTTACAAGCCTTACGTAAGTCGAAGATTTTTGTTCAAAATTTAAAGATATCTTTTTTTCCGTGTACATGTTATCTGTTATAACATAAACATAACATAAAATTAGCTAGAAAGGCATATGGATTTATATTGTTCATCCAATGTACTTTAATTTGATATATAATATGTTATACTTAACTCATGATTAGACACACATTGTCAGTAAACGTAAATTATGTATGTGTAAATTTTTGGGGCTTAAAAATAATTCCGTACAGAGCTGAAAATAATTACGTACTGAATCAGTAGCCACTGGTTTCTTATTCTTCGGGGTTTAGGGAGTGGACAAGTGGTGTTTCACGATCCCTCACCCCGCTGATCAGAGCAGACATTTATGGCTAGAATTTATAGTCAGAGAGTGTTACGTGAGCTCAAGATGGTAGATCTAAATGAAACTATGATTTGCTTAATAATCCTGACCCAAAAATAATTTTAAAATCACTGTGATCTCTCCCTTTCCCACCCGTCTGGCTTCTTGTAATTCTGTCCCCGATCCACGACTCTTTTTTCCCACTAAAACTTCTACTTTCGGGAATATTTCAATAGGATAATATAGTTATTTGTCAAATATCCCCCCCCCCCCCCCCCCCCCCCCCCCCCCCCCAGCGCTTGACGTATGCTCACCCCAGGTTTGGAACCCTGGCACTAATGTCACTTACGTCTCTGTTCAGATAAAATCAAACTGTCCACTACGAAGCACTTTGACAAGCATCTACCTCCGACTATCTCGTTTCATGTTCGCCAGCTCAACAGGTTTATCCTGCTTCTGTGCCAAAATTAGAAAGCGCGATCCGATTTAAGGTGGATACCTGTGGCGCGTGATTCACTCGTCTGCTATCGAAGTTCATACCCGCAAGCGGAAATGCTGACCAGGTGCGACACAGAAACTCAAGAATACAGAAATCTGTGATTCAGGCGGGAAAATTTTATTTGCAATGTGGAAATATTTTCATGACAAACAAAAACGGTGATAAGAAACATATAGAGCAACTTCTTTGTTGCCACTTGCCTCATACACCAGACACATACAAGCAACGTTTTGTTTCAGTCTTGTTCCGTTAATTTGTAGCTTCTACCTTGTAAACTTTCTGTTACCATTTTTTTTTCCAGAGTTATGTCCAGTGCTTATGTCGCTTGTACTTTCCTACCTGTATGTCTGTGTATTCTCCGACACTTGAAATAAATGAAAGCTATTTATCTGTACTTTTCCTTTTCAACAGTTCTGTCACGCTGTCCTCTCTTCTGCCTATGGCATTTTGTTTTCTTTCAAATGTTTGCTTTCTTGTGGCAAAGCACGTTTTTTCAACCTAAACAGAAGTCCTTCGGTTATATCAGAGCGCTATTGCAAGTCAAAAAAAACAAAACATGAACTCTTATGCAGCATAGATAAAAACTCCTGAAAAGAACTTCTTGTGTCTATCAGCTAACACAATGAAATCTTAATAAGAAACAGCCATGAAAAGGAATGTGGCTATGGAATGATGCTCGTTATTGTTTATTATCGTCGTAATCATGTGCCGCGCCGCGGAGCATAGAAGATCATGTGTTTTCACAGATCTCGATCTTGAATGCCCTCCATCAGCTCTGTCATTCGTCTCTGCCCGTGTCTTAACGGCCACGAATGAAAAAGACTTGAAGGAAATGCGTAATATGACAGTGATAAAGTAAAAATAAAGGTCTTAACCTAAATAGCTTACAGAAATAATGGTCATCTCAAAGAAATATTTCTCCACAATGCGCAGCCAAAGTAAGCGAAACTGTTTTGAAACAAGTTAATGTGTTCACATACCTACGCACGTACATAAAGTCATTTAGAGAACACATCTCATAGATGAAAAGTAGAATAGCTTAAGTACCGGTTGCATTCGATAAAATTAAAATTATTTCATGCAACAAATCTTTGTAAGTGCAAGTCAGAGAGACAGTTCTTTAGTGTTTTCAATTCTGGAACCAATTCTGACAGTCATGGTCAATTAGTAAACACGCAGGAAAATCACTATAGACAACCGAGATATGGTTTTAAGACCATAAGGTCTCTTATATTTGAGTTAGCGCCCTAATATAACTGACGGACCTTGTGTCTAGGTTGAATGGATCGCGCCTCGCCAATACGAGGCAAAAAATCATATTAAATTTTTTTAATAACAGATGAATGTTGCGAGTACCACTGACAGGAAAAATAGAGTAATGAGGATATTTGGAAAGAAGCCAGAAAGCAAAGGAAACTTATTAACATTAGAAGGAAGTAACTCACTTTCTGTCAGCAGGTTATGATAATAAGAAACTGGAATATATTGTGATAACAGGAAAGACTGACGGAAAACTAGAGGACTACAAGATATAACACAGTTGGACTCCAGCAGAGTCCTTAATGTAGAAAATAATCATAAAATATAAGAATGTTACTTTCATGCTCAGTAAGGCTTTATTTCATTATATTTTTAGATGACCTGATTCCAGGCTTCTTGATTTCGTGCTAGTACATATATCGTGAGTACATATTGCAAGTACATATATCGTGAGTACATATTGCTAGTACATATATCTTGAGTACATATTGCTAGTACATATATCGTGAGTACATATTGCTAGTACATATATCGTGAGTACATATTGCTAGTACATATATCTTGAGTACATATTGCTAGTACATATATCGTGAGTACATATTGCTAGTACATATATCGTGAGTACATATTGCTAGTACATATATCGTGAGTACATATTGCTAGTACATATATCGTGAGTACATATTGCTAGTACATATATTGTGAACGTTCAGTCGTCTAAACGGTTACAGCGTCTTCCGCTCCTGGCAAAATTCTCAGGTTCCGGATCGAAACCTGGTTGCGTCACACTCTTGTCTACCCAGTAAAAAGGTAATCCCATAGCAGATACAACCGTAGGTGAGTGAAAGGCTAGAGACGTCTCTATAATAGGTTCAGCTTCGAGACCATTTCACTTCTTCAATGCCTTGCCTTCTCTAACGCAAGACACTTTCATTTACAGCTGGGTAGACTGGAACGTGACGTTACGGTGTTTCGAACCCTGTACCTTTGCTGGGAGAGGCCACATAGGGAGGGCACAGGCATCGAGGAAGTAAACTGGTCATCCCACCTGACAGAGCTAGTATAGTGAAGTCTCTAACATTTCATTCACCTTTGGCAGATTCTGCTTTGTAACTGGTTTTTTTAAAACTCGTATCTTGGCAACGGCTATTGCTCTCCATTCCGGAATGTTCTCTGCCCAGAACGTATTTGGTCCCTTCTTCTGGTTGTTATTTTCTGAGACACTGGCTTAAGGATTGTTCTTTCACCAGATTGGCTTACAGTTACATGGCCACACCATTACAATGTGATATTAAAGATTATCAGTAAGTCTTCATATGGTTCTACGCTAGTCTGATGGCGTCCCACATATTGTCATTTGCAGTTTGGTCCACTTTTGAGCTTTCGAGAATCAAGTTTCCCAAATTCTTTCCTTGCGCTTTTCATCACTGTGACTACATGTAATACTGTTTACTGTTGTTGCTAATATAATTATTATCATTATTATGTAATCTATACCTTTAGGCTAGTAAATTATAGTGACCTCCCCTTGAAGAGATGAACCATCAGTTACAAAGACGAAGACAAACTACCACGACAAATATGGGACACTAAGAGCCAAGATTCAGACCTCCAGGACGACCCAGAGTTCGCTGAGAGGGCAGTATTAGACAATCCATGAAAGACTGTCGCATAACTATTGGGTTGATCTCTTTTCCTCTCCGGCAGTATTTAGTTACATTTTTTGAGTGAACTAAATTATGTGCTTTTCTGTGGTCGGCACATTTTCTTTCCCTGCAATCAAGCAGATATTTAGTACTTTCAAATCATCTTACATTCCTCTCAGTGATAAGTCATCACGTCTGTTTGTTTACCCGTTCATCCCTGCTGGAAAAGGAGTGATGAGATAATATTAACCGACAATCATGTTGGAAAATTTCGGGTGTGCCCGACATCACGATACGGATTAAAACTAAAATCGCCCAGCGAATTTTTTTAATCGCTGATATGGCTGATGCGCCTTCCTCGACCAGATGGGTTAACGAAGGATTTTGTTTGCGCAAGCGACGGGTAGTTAGATTACTCATTTCTGGACAGACAAGAATGACATAATCGTTTCTTGTACACCTTGTTACAAAGACATTACTTTTAATGAAAGTAAGATGTTGTATTTGTGAAGAAATTGCAGAGAGAGGATCGGATGTTTTCATTCC
Organism: Oreohelix idahoensis; assembly: GCA_024509875.1. Classification (NCBI taxonomy): domain Eukaryota; kingdom Metazoa; phylum Mollusca; class Gastropoda; order Stylommatophora; family Oreohelicidae; genus Oreohelix; species Oreohelix idahoensis. The sequence continues at coordinate 108,375 of JAMPIV010002778.1, read as the reverse complement.
ATATTTGGGAGACGTGACCTTTGCAGTAACGCGCAGAAATGTCCATGTGGAAATAATTTGAATTACCTCACAAAACACACATGTTTGAAACGCGCAAGCGACGGGTAGTTAGATTACTCATTTCTGGACAGACAAGAATGACATAATCGTTTCTTGTACACCTTGTTACAAAGACATTACTTTTAATGAAAGTAAGATGTTGTATTTGAGAAGAAATTGCAGAGAGAGGATCGGATGTTTTCATTCCATATTTGGGAGACGTGACCTTTGCAGTAACGCGCAGAAATGTCCATGTGGAAATAATTTGAATTACCTCACAAAACACACATCTTTGAAACGCGCAAGCGACGGGTAGTTAGATTACTCATTTCTGGACAGACAAGAATGACATAATCGTTTCTTGTACACCTTGTTACAAAGACATTACTTTTAATGAAAGTAAGATGTTGTATTTGAGAAGAAATTGCAGAGAGAGGATCGGATGTTTTCATTCCATATTTGGGAGACGTGACCTTTGCAGTAACGCGCAGAAATGTCCATGTGGAAATAATTTGAATTACCTCACAAAACACACATGTCTGAAACGATTGGCAGACATTGGAATGAAGGCACAAAACCCCTTCCGATTGGAGCCCCGCTTAACATCGTAACAAACAAATGCGGGGGAAGACAGGCAATATAACCTGACACTTTAGCCAGGTTAAAGCACTGTAAAAATTCACTCGCATCAAGAAGACAACCAGACCTTGTCAGAGTTAAGAATAGTACTAGACCGGACTTTGTTGGAGCATATTGAGGACTTAGAGCCACGGATAGCCCTACTATTTAAACACAGAAAACTGGAATCTGAGGGAACTGAAAAACAAGTCAAAGGGGGAAATTATTGCTAAAGTAACAACACCGCAGACCACGTGTAACAGGCATCATCAAGCTGCCTTAAACTATTTCTCTGAGCCAGCAGTCTGTGAGCCTAAAGATTGGCGTAAGTTGTACATAGGGAACTCTACATTTTTTCATTATTAACATGTGAACTAATGTAGCGTGAGGTTTTTATTGGCTCTAGGATCAGTATAGTACTGACAATACAGAAATATAATTTCTGCAGGAAAATGGTGAAGTCCCAGTGTATGAGAGAACTACTGGTATCACAAATTAGTTACGGCTGTGAATGATCTGATCTCGAAAACTTAGTAGAGTGGAGACAGTCATAAAATGCCACTTCGCTGTGTAACTAACTGTGATATTAAACAAGGAAACAGATTTCACTTAACAATTATAAACTTGACAAGTCGTTAAAATACAATTTCCTTATTTATTAAGACTATACACTATCTACTCTTGTGCTGAAGGGTGGATGTTGGAAGATGGAATGCAATGGATTTGTAAATTTACATATGATTTGCATATATATATATATATATATATATATATATATATATATATATATATATATATATATATATATATATATATATATATATATATATATATATTACAACAAGTCTTCCCATTAAAGGAAAAAAATTGTATCAGCTTTGTTGTTAATCAATTATATAAAATTTATCAGCTGTGCTGTTAATCTTGTCTCTCACTACGCTAAATCACTTTTTCGTCATTGACAGTTAAATCCTCACACTTGCCGACGGAAATGGTACTAATGTGTACTCATCTCTTAAACGGTTCTGTCCTTAATTTGATGCACACAGCACCCGCTGATGATCGTTCATTTAGCCCACCCAAGACTGAGGGGGACTAAGGATGTAGCTCGATACAAGCACTATGCTCCTGTGAAGTTCCAGGCAGCTGGATTGACTCGACATACGACCTCAGTTTTGATGACACGAATAAAACCCTCTAAGATTAATACAAGCCAGATTTGAACTCGACTTTAGTGAAGCAAGAGTGCCCGGTCAGGCAGGTAAGCAATAAGTCAATGTTGACAGCTTTCTCTTTCCCCAGTCGGTCGTGCTGGCCTTCGTGTTTGTGTGTGTTTTTTTTTAAATAAAATGCGCCCGTTTATATAGGTAGACGCAAGGAATCTGCCAGTGCGTAAGGAACTCTTTTGATTGGTTCTTTGCGGTTTCGTACGTTCCGTGACCGAGTCCCGAAATACAGGGCTTATGCCTAATTTTATTCTGTTTGCCGCCATCTTGGGGGAACAAGATGGCGTATACTTCGTGTAATTTAATCTGTCTCAGTCTGTTGAACGTGGATTGGCTGTGCACATGAATTAACAAAGAAGTGGGTTTACACACACGTTTCACAACACCTAATACGTATATATTATGTGAATATTAATATGTGAAAATTGCTAGAATATAGAATGATGATTTCATGAACCACCACTGTTATGGCTTGTGACTGCTTTATTGCGAGTTTCTTGTAAAGAACAAAAAGCAGAGGTAGTCACAAGTTCCATATGGAGCAGGGAGGGAATGGAGAAATAAATGATGTACATACTTCTTATATTATTAACCTTTTTAAGCAGTGTAAATGTACAACATATTCACTCTAAATGTAATGACAGTTTCAACCTTTACAACCAGTATAAACGTAAAACATATTCACTCTAAATGTAATGAAAGTTTCTTCCTTTTCAACCGATGTAAATGTAAACATATTCAAACTATATTGTTAACATTTTCAACTAAAGTTAAATATAAAACTATTCATTTTAAATGTAAAGATAGTTTTTCTTTTGCCCACTGGGATTAAGATTAATTCTCAGAGAGGGTAAAGGTTCTGAGGTAGATGGGATGGTGGAATGAAAAGAGGGGAGCACATAAGTATGTGTCGGGAAACTCAATACTCAGAGGGTATTCGTTTCTCCTCTTTTGCCATACTAGTTGGTGGTACCAGTTGAGAGTACTATTTCTGGAACAAGTGAGGGTATAATTGGCCTGCAGTCGACGCTAGACACCATCATCAGACTGGTCTTAGAAACGCGGGACCAGCTTTGCAGTTACTCCCTGATTCTACTTGGAACGTGCTGCAACTCTTAAATCTTGACCAAGGACACGAGCAATCCAGTCATCTATCTGCAAAGACCCAAACATCAGCGGGAATAGAAATAACTATTGGCAGCTAAGTACAACTTATAAGCTGCCAAGTGAACTGTCCATTTTCGAAATCCATAACACCGCACTGTGATGAATACTTTTTCTAAACAATTATTCATTTTTTATAACTGTTAAACATAATTGATTATTAAATGTGTTACTTGTTTAAAGACAAATCTAAAGTTGATTTAATCATTTTGAATGTACTACATTCGTATGTCTCAGACAATTTCTTAAATACACGTAAACAGAGCTTAATAATAATAAGAGGAAATTCGCTGAATTAACTCAGCTGGGGGCTTGTACGAGCTAAAATAAGATTACATAATCCTTCACAACAGTTGACGGCAGATACTAGAGTTAACGTGCTCAGCCATGCAGCATTGTTCTCGGTTTCTGAATATCTTGTGAATACTTCCTTGAGGTAGAAGCATCATTATCCTTCTATCTACAACTCTGCCAAGAGTAATCTTGTGCGAAGGTAGACACCTTTGAAGACCCACATTAGTTACTCTTGAGTTTTGGCCAATGTTGGACCACTACTGCAGAGCTAAGGGGAGGCAACCCGTGACAAGGACCGAGGACTAGACTGGAGCCAGGCCAGGAGAAAGACAGCCGATAGGATGGTGTGGCGTTCTGTCTGGCAAACCTCAACACCCTGGGGTAGAAGAGAAATGAATAAGTCAGCAAGTATTATTATTCTTTTAATCTTGAGGTCTACGCCAATATTTCTGTGTGTTTTAGGTTTACTGTTGAAGAAAGGAAGTTAGTACGTTTGTCGCTAGGAATTTTAGGATTCAGCAATGTCTAAAATCCTCAGTTGTGAGTTCAGTCATGTGATATGGTAGGCTAACGACAACACTATTTCCAGATATTGAATTGATCGTTGTTTTAAAAACACATCTCATGCTTACGGCACGACAGTCTCATCAGTGAGACAGATTAGAGTTTAATCTTAATAGTGCTTGTTACTTTTCTCCATTTTTTAAGGATGTTTTACTGTTTTGAGTAAATATATACATCGTATTGCCTTGACTTGATCTGACTTGTCGATCATACTTAGTCATTGTAGCACCACAAACAACAAACACTTGACTAGTAGTCTCCACTTTGTTGCCATTCATTGTTCGTCAGTATTGTTTCAGAGCTATGTAGTTCCCGAGGTCTCTAGGGAGACAAAGTATGAATAAGATACGGTACCTTCATGCATTCGTAAAAGACATGTTGTGAGGTTGTGGATGGAACTGGCAATCTCATCATGTAATAGAAACTGATATGTAAGCCACTGCTGCATGTACATTGATGCAGGTTTCTTGCAAGGTGGTCAACTGCGTATGAATGAAACAAATTATATAAATATATGAATGTTTAGCTCCAAGACAATTGACGTGACCATTCTGTTATGTCACTTCCTTCGAGATTTCTTGGAGAGAGTACTACGGTCTTGTGTATTCCAAGCATTTACGGTTCTAGCTAAGTGACTTTTACTTGTTCCGAAGTTTTGTTAATTTTTTTGTTTTTTCGTTTCGTTTATTATTTACTTTCTTGCTTCGGTATTTTTGTTAGGTTTTTCGATTTTCGTGTATTATCATTGTACTTTTTCGCTTGTATGAGCTTGTATCGCTCATTTTGTATTGTTTCTTATCACCCTATGTTTTTTTAGTACCTAGGCCTATATGTAATTCTTGTCTTTGTCTCCTGTTTGTGGCTGACGAAGGGTAAAACCCGAAACGTCCCTTGTTTCATGTGAACTGTTATTTGTAAAACTGATTCAATACCGTTTTATTAGTTTATATACTTATATTCCTTACCAGTTTTACAGCAGCCCCTTAATTTATTTTGTTATGTCTTCAGTTCGTTTCTTTTTGTTGTCTTCCCTGTCTTCTTTCACCTTGTATTGATTGTTGATGGAAACTCGCTGGTAGCACATCTGGTATCTTCACATCACATGCACTAATCTGAAAATGATGTTGCTGTAACAGCTTGTAGTGCATTAGCTCAGGTCCAAAAGATCTAAATTTTTTATTGTTTTTTTAAATAGCAATGTTGCCTCGTTTTGCCAGACGAGCTCAGTTCAACCTAAACAGAATGTATGTCGGTTATATTAGGGCACATGTCTAAATATAAATGACATTGTGCAGCAAAAGCTTGCCATTAGACAAAGATGGAAATATGGTCATGTGACGTACCAATGTACATTTTGAATTCTGAATCAAGATCGTAAAGCGTCGGACAGAAATACATCCCGTTTGAACTTATGAACTCTGAAGTCATCCAGGATCATAGATGTCACAAGCTATCGTTGGACACATGTCATCAGCGACGAGATTCCAATCTTTCATCTTTATTTTATATTACCTCTCCTGTGCTAGCGAAAGCTAATCTTTTAATGCTCTATACTTGCTATAAGTGGACTAGACATCGTGTCCTTAAAGCTGTTGACAAATTCAAAAGGGAAGTTGAGATATAATTAGTTTTACGACTGCTGCCCTTTGCTACGGAAGGGTAATTTTTGTGTTGCTGTTATGTACATCGAAGCCCTTACTTTGGTTTGACTCGACTCTATAAATGACATCAAACAGAGTCAAAGCCAAAGGCAAACATGGTCTTACGTCACCTGCCAGACTATTAACCAGGATTTATCACGTAGGCAAAAGTGCACGTTTGTGTGAACACTCTAGTGTGTGTGTTTTTAAGCTTCTTTGAAATATTGTCCGTCAGCCAGGGCAGTCTTGAGCACTGACAAAATTTATTGGAAGTAAGAAAATACAAAGATCGGATTACGTTCTATAGCTCTTTCCTTTGTTATGTCATTGATAACTGAAACTTGAAGTGAATTAAGACGTGATATATTGGTTTATTTGCACCGAAGACGTCCCCCACAGAGAATCCTAGTAAGAGAGAAGTTATATATTAACTAGGATTATGTCAGTTACTTGATATGAGTAACTCCATGTCAGTAACTTCATGTCAGTAACTTCATGTCTATAACTCAATGAAAGTAATTTGATGTTTCTAACTTCATGTCAGTAACTTGATGTCTGTAACTTGATGTCAGTAGCTTGATGTCTATAACTCTATGTCAGTAACACATAATTTTTTTTTTTTAACAACCCTTGACGTGTTAAAGTTAGGATATATAGTGTAGTAAATTCAAGACAATAAAATCTGATTTCTGATATCTAAATATAGCATCTTCACTCCCTCCACTCAGTCAAAATATAATAAATCAAAACTGTAAAATTGTGTCAATGTATGTTTGTGTGCCCTCCCCTTTCCAAAACAAAAAACAATCAATTAAAATAAAAAACAAATGCAAACAACAACAAAAAAGTAAATAAATAAACACAGTCTCTCATCACTGTCCTGTTGTTCAGTAACTTGATGCCAAGAAAACACTTGTATTAGGATGTCAAACCCTGACTGTGACTTGTATCATGATTTAAGGTAGTAGGCTACCCACAAAAGATTTAAAAAAATAAAAATCTAACAATTTTCATTTTCATGCTTTAAATCATCGTCAACATGTTCTTGTACTAAAAATAATTCATAGAAGCTTAGAGATACTCTGGTATGATAGGAATCAGTGTTTTTCTACACACACACCCTTGAGTGATTTGCATAGCAACCAATGTTTATAGTTGGTTACCTTGTGAATAATGACCCAACATGAAGGTGCGTAATTGTAAAACTGCGAAATTATAATTATACTGAGGCAACAGGAGAAAGATATTTATAACTTTTCCAAGAGGAATCACTCAATGATTTCTTATGAATTTTTCAAAAGTGTGTGTCTAGAAAGCTTTGATCGTAAATTTCAGCATTTGTTACATGCATTGTGCATTTTCACCCACATCAACTCTATTTATTGCTAGACCTAGTTTTATACTGTATAATAATAGTTAGCAGAGCTTCTTTTGTTCACAATGGGAAATAAGACAAAGTAAGTTCCTTGGAAATCGGTACACCAGCAAACCGTTGCCTGAAAATGAGACACCTATTGTCGATAGTGGCGCTATAAAGCCTCTGTGCTCCTCAGCAAAGAAAATAAAGGTCCAAGAAAGTGAAGGACAAGCTAAAAATGACAACAGAGGAAATGTGTTTATCCTTATGGATGTAAAACTGCTGTTTGGGTTTTTATGCGCTAACTTTAGATGTGACAAATGTTATCAGTACTCACTGACCTGTGAGATCGTCGAAGAGACTCGGGATGGCTTTTGTCATGAAATCAGTATCAAGTGCACAAACTGTGTGGAATGGAATGCCAATTTCAATACTTCTGATGTTTCATCTCCAGCTAGGGGAGCCGCGCTAGCGTAGTGGTTACAACACCGCTCTGGCGACCGGGTGATTCAGGATCAAACCCGGGCGACGGCATTTGAGGATTTTTCGTCGACCGGGAATTGGACTGGATTAACTCGAGACCTGGCGAGGACATTTGAAGAAGTGTCGTCGACCAGGGATTGGCGGCTCCTGAGCCGACCCAGCTCTAATGGGTACCTCCGAAATCGGCGAGTATCTGCCTGAATGGCGAGGGACACCTGTCTCTGTACAAGAAAAGGGATACTCACGTAAAATCAATGTCAGGTTAGACATTAACAATAAATAACCTGAGATTTCGCCTTGAGTATTAGCGGGCGTACAAAAAAAAAAAAAAAAAAAAAAAAAAAAAATCTCCAGCTACTCACAAACACAAAGAAGTAAATGTGCAAATGGTGGCATTTGTGCGTTCTATTGGGAAAGGCCACAGTGCATTGCAGAAGTTTTCAATATACATGAACACAAGTCAACCCATGGCAAAGAAAGCATACAGGAGAACGCTGCACAGGATCTATTCAGCAAGTAAGGACATTGCAATGGAAAGACCCTAAGAGCACCGAAAAGGGGATTCATAGACACTGCAGCTGCAGTAGAAGGAGACCTTTATTCAACAGGAGCTCATTAAACTTCATTTTGTGAGTTCTTTTTCTGTTTTTCTTTGATTTCTCGGATTTGTCTTTTCAACATAATTGGTGATCTTTGAAACAAGATATCTCTGGATCTGTACATTCAATTGACATGAAAATTAACACAGTCGGTTGTCATATAATCTTACAGATTCTGACCTAAAATGGATACAATTGAATTCAAAGTTTTAGTTTTATGACCATCATGCATATATAATGAGGCACAAATATCAAACATTCCAGTAATATAAATTTTGAAAATTCATTAAAAATTAACCTTTCTGTCAATCTCTGTCATTTTAGGTCATGACCTCACGCGATATATAATGATTCAATTTGCCAAGTTTCAGTCAGATCCTTGTACAAATAACATAGTTATGATGTTTTGAAAAAGGTGTATAATTTATTCACTATGGCGGTCATATTGGATAGCTAATTTGCATAATTAATGAGGTCATTATGTGGACACAAATTTTAAGTCCATACTAACACTATACCCATGGTTGTTTGATTCTGAAAAGAAAATTTGAGTTTTTTACCCTATCAAGGTAGCCTACTACCTTAAATAACTACGCATGCAAGCAGGTACCAGATGACAGCCACAAGAACTCGGTGTAAATATTATCCTTTCTCATTGACCACGCTCAGACGTCACTCTGAAAGTGCATGAAGAAAGCAGTGATCATTTAAGAGTTCTACATTATTTTGAGTGTAAATTAATTATGTATTTTGATATTTTTGAAAGAAAGATATCGATTACCACTAAATTGAGACTCCAAGAACAGATTCATCTTGCTCCCTTCTAGTAGGTATCGTGTGAACAAAAACAAATTTAACATATTTAAGATTAACAAACCACATCTACCAAGGGGCTTCGATTAGTGGTTGGAATAGTTGCCTTCCAAGCAACGATCTGCGTTTGATTCCTGGCAGAAGTACACTGTTTTCAGTCATTATTTGTAATGTGTTTGTTTCCCCGATAATTAACGCTCTCAAGTGTCAGCGCGTGTTGACAAAAGTTTTTCGTAGTGGGAGGTGAAAACTGGAAGGACATCGAAAAGAAGAAACGTAATACAGGGTAAATTGTGCTATTCTTAGGACATGAGACCGAAATCGGACACCATAATTATATGTGGTGATTTCAAGACGGGTTGCTGCTAGTAATAATAAGGATGATTACGATGATAACAAGGAAGACGAACAGAGGACATTCATTACCTTTCAGTTCCCCCAGGAACATATAGCATGACACAATGTACGCCGTCTGCTCCTATCCTGTGCCGTTGTTGCGTGCATATTTTGACGCACATATTACAAAAATCGATATGGCTATTTAATATGGAAAAGATATAGACATTCATTCATTTGTGTATGAAAATGTTGTCTATGGTGAAGCTAGATAATTCATGATTGATTTGCACTTTTGAGTATAGGAGTAATCGTTCTTGATATTGATTCGGCGCATGGATATGGCACTCATGTCCGTACTTATTTGTTAGGGCCAGAAAATAGATTAATTTGCTTATTATGTTTATGGCCTGAATTCATATGTATTACATATTATTAGTACAAGTAGAATCAGTCCTATATTGTATATTTTGGATGGGTAGGCAGGACTATATTCTTGTTATGCCGCTCTAGCGGAAGTAGGAGTTGTCTTGACAAGTCGTGAGGAGTTCCGATGTACCGTTTACAATGGCGGGTACGCATTTTCTAGGGCTGGTACATTCTTAAGTAAAAATGATTTATGAAGTGGTTTTTTCTTCTGTAGGAGATTGTGTCTCTACTAGAGTTTGTGTTAGAGACTCTCCTAATGTACGGTACCATGTATGATTCGGACTCCAGGTAATTCCAGACCCTATTTTTGATGATCTCATGTCGGTTAGACCTAGCTGGAATTTTGTGCTTCGCAACGCTAGGGTCATGTTTGTATCGACGAAGATGACGGGCTTCCATACAGTAGTTATGTCTACGTGAAGTAACTGGATTACTGTAGAACTGTATGGAGAAATTTTAGGATATTCTTCATATGCATTTTAAATTAACTTTTGCTTATATATACCCTCCTGTGAGTGAGTGAGCGACAACTCAGGAAGACGGCCATGTTACATTCCTGTCATCATATTTTTGAATCACTGTCCAAAGAACGGGGCATGTATCTTATTATTCGGACAGTGGCAAGGAGATCTCAATTTTGATAGAAACCCCTTATCGTGGTTTCATAATATGACATAAACTGTGAACATAAAGCAACTTTAGTTACTTACCGATCCGCCTTCACTGATGCGCTTAGTCAGATAGGGGATGCGGCCATTATGTATCATGACATTGGAAGCTATTGATGTACTACCTATTATTTATGAATGTGTCATGACATGGGATCTACTATGTATGCCTGCAAAATTGATGTGTCAACATAATACCCATGATTTACTCGTTATGTCCCAGTGTGTGCGTCTAAATAAACTGTGTAAACAAAGATTCCAGCAGTCTGCATTGGTGCCTTGTAGACACAAGTGAATGAGTGCTTAGATTGGTCAGAACACGAACAGTACACCATTCGCGTTAATCACACTCTACACTTCTACTCCATATATACACCATCCTGCGTCGGTTGAATTGACCAAGTTTAGGGCCTGCTTCCCCTGGAACCTTAGAGGGAAACTACTGTTTACAGCTGCCTTTGCCTTCCCTAACTCAGGACTAGGGTGAGTTACCCATTTACAGCTGGGTAGACTGGAGCATGCCTGATCTCAACAACTCTGTACACTACAATGGACATATACAGTAGTGGCACCACAAACAACATGCTACAGTGATTGATAGTGGAGCTTTACAGAAGAACACACTTCACACTACAGTACTTATACAGTGAGCACTTTACAGTGGTGAGCCAGATTCCTGGGTCCAGCCTACGCAGTCTTGTTGTGTTGAGAATCACATTTTACAGTTGCAAGAACATTTGTTTGACCACATCAACACCAGTAGGACAGCTATACAATCAATGTCAGCTTGACCTGTTCTGACAAGTGTAGCAATATCTGGGTCAGCACTTGTTGACATTTGGCACAGTAAAGTCAGGGTTCTAAATTAGTGATTGTTTATCCTGCTGAAATAGAAGAGCAATGTTGAACATAATGTGCAAATTTCATCGTTGGATCTTCTAATGTGCTCAAAAAAATTGAACAGTGTAACAGTTAGAAAGCAAATCTATTACTCAATAAAGTGGTAGTCTAATTTGTTAAAACTGAGCATACAGTACAATACATTACAACTGCAACACATTTCATTATATAATGTACACATTTATGATTTACATGTATTTATGTTTATATATTATTTGTTTATATGTGTGATTGTTATATGTTTGCGGGCCTGGATGGGAGGTGACTAGAACAGGAAATACCAAGTGATATTGGTCTTGTTCTGGCGTTCTATAGGGAGCAATTTCTTAATTGAAATTTGCATGCAACATAGTTTGCAAATATTTGTTAGCTGTGATGACTGTGTTCATATTTGTATTTGTAATATTTTTCTGTTCTTTATTTTTGTTTGATTTGTTTGTATAATTGTAGGTCTCATCTTTCCTTTCATTTCAGTTCTTTACACCCTTATGTTTATACACTGTGGCGTTATTTGTCTTGTTATCTTATTGCAGTTATCATCACAGATTCTGTGATCATTTTTTTCATTTCTCCTATTTAATTTAATTTGATCTCTGCAAATGTTTTCAGATTGTCTTTTCTTGTTTGTCCTTTGTAATGTCTGTAGTTGACATATGACATAGGAGGTATAGTTAATTACACTTATATTATAGTACAGATCAGTACTTTATGATTATTATTGTTATAAAACAAAGTGTACAAGACCTTTGTAAGGCTTGTCTCCCAAAGTGATTGGTATAGGAAATATTATTTTCCACAGGTACTCAAGTGATCATTGATTACATTAAGGTATACAAGACCTTTGTAAGGCTTGTCTCCCACAGTATTTGAGATATACAGTTATTGTTGTCCACAGGTACTCAAGTTATCATTGGTTATTATAAACAAAATAACCATACAAGTTTTTCACTAAGACTAAGTCTACGGTATAGACTTGTCTCCCATTAAAGTGAAATAGGGTAATTTATTTACTTTTTCAGGTTTCTGATTTAAGAAGACAAGATGTCTACATTAGATTACTTTATTGCACAAGGAAAATCTCTTGATAAGACTGGAAAAGAGTTAGAAGAATGGGTAACTGCTCAGTTTGCTATTGCATTAAAATCAGAAGAGAAAAAACAAAAAGATGAGAATAAATGGAAAGCAGAAGTTGAACAAAAGAAGATAGATGCTGAGAATTTCAGATTGCAGATGCAAGCTGAGGAAAGAAAAGCTGCGGCTGAGAAGAGAAAACTTCAAATAGAAGAAAAAAAATTAGAAGCTGCTGCTGAAGAGAGAAAAGCTGCTGCTGCTGCTGAAGAGAGAAAAGCTGCTGCTGAAGAGAGAAAAGCTCTGGCTGAAGAAAAAAGATTAGAAAAAGAAGCTGATGCTGCTGCTGAGCAAAAGAAATTGCAGATGCAGGTGGAGGAAAGGAGATTTGTGGCAGAACAGAGCAAATTAGAAGCTGCTGCTGCTGCAGAACAGAAAAGATTAGATAGAGAAGCTGAAGAGAGAAAAGCAATAAGAGAACATGAATTTGAGTTAGAGAAATTAAAATTGACAAGTATGAGTAATGTTAATCAGGCATCTAGTGGTAATGGTAAACCCTTTGTGTACAAGGTCAAGGTACCAGAGTTCAACCCTACCAGTGATGACATAACATTTTGTCTTTCTAGATTTGAACGTGCTTGTCGAGCTCATAATGTTGACAAATCACAGTATGTGAATCAGTTGTCTGAAAATCTAAAAGGGGAGTCTCTGAGTAAGTTATATTTCGTTGAAGAGGCCGACAAGGATAATTATGATGCTATTAGGTCATCTCTGATAAAGAAATATCAGCTGCCTGAGGAAGGTTATCGTCTTTTGTTTAAAACAATGAGACCTGAGGTAGGTGTAGAATTCTCAGAATTCATCTCAAAAGCACAAATTACACTTTCACGATGGATTGAATTATCCAAAATAGAGAAAACATTTGATGGTCTTACGGATTTATTGCTAAGAGACAAGGTCATGTCTTCGGTAAATAAAGCATTCCTAGAGTTCTTACATGAGCGTAAACCTAGTACATTAAAGCAAATGGAAGAATATTGTGACCAGTATGCCACGGCACACCCTGACATGATTCTTAGTAACTCTAACATTAAAGAGAGTATGCCAGTTGCTTCGGCAACAGAATATAATCAGAATTACTCACACAAATTCCAAGGAGCTAAAAATAAATTTGATAAAAAGGTTAATTGGAATAAGTATCAAAACCAAGATAACCACTCAAATCAGGGTTCTTCTTCGAGGAACCGAAATCGGGCTGATAGTCCTCGACACGCGAGGGGTACCCATAATTTTAGACATTCTCGAAAGGGGAGTAGCTATAGGAACTACCCAAGTGCTTCATGGAGAGAAAAGAACCAATATTACAGGGATACTCAGTATAATGAGCGTGATGATTATGATCATGAATATTATGATTCAAACCCAAATAGGGGTTATAACAGAGGAAATAATAATTATAGAGACAATCATAACCGAGGTAGATCACAACACAAAAGACATGGTAAATCTTATTACCAGGCTAACTCTGCACAACAGGAGTTCCACGACGCCGGTAATCAGAATAATGATAAAAAAGACTCCAATAGTGTAGCAAATTCCGCTTTCGATTTTGCTAGAGCATCTCAGTGTTCGCAATGCAAAACATTATTCGATCCAACCACAGTTTCTACTTTAAGCTGCGGTCACCCGCTTCCCGCTCTCCCTGCGTCAATCGCGCATAATGGAAGGGGTGCTCTTGTTTTCAATAGAGGCTTAATAGATGGTACTCCGGTATCAATTCTTTTCGATTCGGGGTGCACTACCATCGGAGTGAGGCAATCACTCGTAAATCCTTCTCGAGCTACAGGCAATGTAGTCAAATGTGTAACATTTGGTGGCACATTGGAGAAGTACTCCACTGCCATTATCAATATTGCTACGCCTTTCTTTACAGGAGAGGTGCAAGCATGTCTCTTGCCGAATCCGATCGCTGATCTTATCATCGGTCGCATTCATGGAGTGAAAGAATGCACTCCACAGCAAATTTCTAATTGGGAAAATGTTAATATGCAATCTGCTAATGCAGTAATCACTAGGGCTCAAGCTCTTAATATGCCGCAATCTTCACATTCTGAAGATAATGATGCGCAGATCCAAGATGATCCCTTGGAGATTTCCCATGATTCCTTTATAAAACAGCAGGAAGATGATCCTACTCTAAAGAAATTCTTTACTCTGGCAACAAAAGGTGATCCGAATAAGGATACAAATCGTAAATCTTGGATTACGATGAAGAATGGCGTACTTGTACGTATGGTACAAGACTCCGCTAAGTCCATTCATTCTCAAATCCTTGTGCCCAAAAATATGAGAGTTAAAATCTTACAGCACGCTCATGATTCGCAGTGTGCTGGACATATGGGTTTTTCCCGTACTAAAACTAGAGTTCTTGAATCTTTCTTTTGGCCTGCTGTGAATAAGGACATACGAATCTATTGTCGATCTTGTAAAGTATGTCAAGAGATTAAATCCAGAGGTCCACGCCATGATGCACCTATTCAGGCTGCAGACATTCCCATTCGACCATTTCAAAAAATGGCGATAGACATCATTGGTCCATTTAAGATAAAGTCTGCTAGAGGACACCAATTTATTTTGACGTGTGTTGATATGTGCACACGTTGGCCGGAGGCTGTTCCTCTAAAGAGCATAACTACTGCTGATGTCGCAGATGCTCTTTGGTTAATATTTTCTCGTCTGGGATTTCCAGCAGAAATAATTATCCGACCATGGTACCCAACTCATATCGGATACCATGTCTCAAGTAATGTCGACTCTTAAGATAGAGAGATCGCTGAGTAGTATTTATCATCCTATGTCCAATGGGATGGTGGAACGTCTGAATAGAACTCTGAAAAACCTACTAGGTAAGATAACAGAAGATCATCCTCAGGATTGGGATAGGGTTTTACCCGCGGCTCTCTTTGCATATAGAGAGGTCGCCAACGAACATACAGGATTTTCTCCCTTTGAACTTGTCTTTGGCGCGAAACCGCGAGGTCCTATGTCCTTACTTCATGATCTTATAACTGCTGATAATATTGTCGATGACACAAAATCCTCTTATGAATATGTCATCGCACTTAGACACAAGATTATTAAAGCATGCAAATTGGCAACTGCTTCTTCTGAATTTGCGAAACAGAAGGCAAGGGAATTTGCCAATAAAAAGAGATGCTTGCGACAACTTTGTCCAGGTGACAAAGCATTTGTCTTGCTACCTTGTAGGGAAAATAGACTTCTTATTTCTTGGAAAGGTCCGTACGATATAATATCAAATGTTTCCGATGTTGACTATATCGTCGATATTGACGGGAAGCGTAAAACCTTCCACATCAACATGCTCACGGAATTCCATGAACGTCCGGATTATTTACAACCTGTTTTCCAGGCAACGGACGATTTTCCAGTCCAACATGGACAGTACTCATCTCTGTCAGTAATACAGGATGAGGAAACGAGTTTCTCGGATGTAAATCTACCTTTTCCAATGATTCCTCTTCACTCTAATGAATCATGGAAAGATGTTGCAATTTCTCCCGAATTATCTCCAGGAGAGCAGAAACAAGTTTCTACTATGTTAGAAAAATTTCAGGATGTCCTTACTGACATTCCTGGTCGAACTGATGTCATTCAACATGACATTATTCTTACTGACCATAGTCCTATAAGAGTCAGACCGTATCCTATCCCGATACATTTTCAAGCACAGGTCGAGAAAGAGTTGGATGAGATGATAGAGTTAAAAATTATTGAACCATCCACATCAGCATATTCTTCGCCGATGGTTATTGTACGGAAAAAAAGACAATAACATACGTCTTTGCGTGGATTATCGCAAATTGAACCAAGTGACGAAATTTGATGCTGAACCTATGCCTTTACTAGAAGAGCTACTTACGAGACTATCGAATTCTCATTTCTTTACTAAACTCGATTTGTCTAAGGGATATTGGCAAGTTCCATTATCCGAACACGCCAAACCGTTTACTGCTTTTTCGACGCCTAGGGGTCTATTCCAATGGAATTTCATGCCTTTCGGTCTTATGAATGCCCCTGCAACATTCGTACGCATGATGCGTCGAATCCTATCTCATCGCTCAGATGTCATTGCGTATCTTGATGACATCTGTCTTTTCAGTGATACTTGGAACGATCACTATAATGGGATAAATGAACTATTGTCTATCTTACGCGAGCATAACCTGACAGCGAAACCATCGAAAGCATGTATTGGTTTTAGCGAAATATCTTTCTTAGGACACCGTGTTGGTCATGGGTTCCTAAAAACAGAAGACCATAATACAAGTAAGATACTTAACATTTCTATTCCTAAGACTAAAAAGCAAGTGAAGTCTCTTAGGTCTAATACAATTTTATGGACGATTCATTCCGAATCTGTCCTCCATTATGTCACCTCTTTCTTCCTTGCTAAAGAAAGGGTCTCCTAATGTAGTCCATTGGACTCAAGAATGTCAATCCTCTTTGGATAAGGTTAAAACTATGTTTTCTACTTCACCTATCCTAGTATTGCCTTCTAAGGATAAGACATTTATTCTTCGTAGTGACGCTTCATCCACCGGGATTGGAGCAGCACTAATGCAAGAGTACTCTGGAACTCTGCATCCTGTGATGTATATTTCTCGGAAATTAAATGCCGCAGAGAAGAATTACTCGGTCCTAGACCGTGAATTATTGGCTATGGTTTGGTCAATCCTTAAACTGCAAAGATTTCTTCTTGGCGCGCATTTCATTGTGGAAACTGACCAGAAAGCTCTTACGGCTATTCAGAGTAAAAATCTGAAGAGCGCGAGATCAACGCGATACGCGATTGCTCTGCAGCCATTTCATTTTTCGGTGCGAGCTATCCGTGGGTCAGAAAATGTGATGGCAGATATTTTGTCTAGATGCCCACATGATTCATAACTGTTAAATTATATACCTAACTTTGATACAGTTGTTCCTATGTTGAAATGTGTACACATATGGAATATATCATATATTGATTGTAACACTACTTAGCGGTTCATTGATGTTTATTCACCGCTGATCTTTCAATGTTTTTTCGTCTTTGATGATCAGGATGTTAAGATATCTTAGATGAAATTTATGTTTAAACTAATGTAGAAATTGTGTCATTGCTAATATTGTAGTATGCGTTGGTGACACCTCTCTGGAAATATTTATACTTAGAGAAGTACTTTCTCTAAGGTCATAAAAACTTATGCTTATCATCTGCGCATTGTTATTGGTGCGTTGTGAGCCTATTGTATGTTGCTCCTAGATGTATTTAAAAAAAAAAAATGTAAAATTTTTTTTCCCGAGGGGTGTGGTAATCTGTTGCGTGCATATTTTGACGCACATATTACAAAAATCTATATGGCTGTTTAATATGGAAAAGATATAGACATTCATTCATTTGTGTATGAAAATGTTGTCTATGGTGAAGCTAGATAATTCATGATTGATTTGCACTTTTGAGTATAGGAGTAATCGTTCTTGATATTGATTCGGCGCATGGATATGGCACTCATGTCCGTACTTATTTGTTAGGGCCAGAAAATAGATTAATTTGCTTATTATGTTTATGGCCTGAATTCATATGTATTACATATTATTAGTACAAGTAGAATCAGTCCTATATTGTATATTTTGGATGGGTAGGCAGGACTATATTCTTGTTATGCCGCTCTAGCGGAAGTAGGAGTTGTCTTGACAAGTCGTGAGGAGTTCCGATGTACCGTTTACAATGGCGGGTACGCATTTTCTAGGGCTGGTACATTCTTAAGTAAAAATGATTTATGAAGTGGTTTTTCTTCTGTAGGAGATTGTGTCTCTACTAGAGTTTGTGTTAGAGACTCTCCTAATGTACGGTATCATGTATGATTCGGACTCCAGGTAATTCCAGACCCTATTTTTGATGATCTCTTGTCGGTTAGACCTAGCTGGAATTTTTTGTGCTTCGCAACGCTAGGGTCATGTTTGTATCGACGAAGATGACGGGCTTCCATACAGTAGTTATGTCTACGTGAAGTAACTGGATTACTGTAGAACTGTATGGAGAAACTTTAGGAAATCATTCATATGCATTTCAAATTAACTTTGGCTTATATATACCCTCCTGTGAGTGAGTGAGCGACAACTCAGGAAGACGGCCATGTTACATTCCTGTCATCATATTTTTGAATCACTGTCCAAAGAACGGGGCATGTATCTTATTATTCGGACAGTGGCAAGGAGATCTCAATTTTGATAGAAACCCCTTATCGTGGTTTCATAATATGACATAAACTGTGAACATAAAGCAACTTTAGTTACTTACCGATCCGCCTTCACTGATGCGCTTAGTCAGATAGGGGATGCGGCCATTATGTATCATGACATTGGAAGCTATTGATGTACTACCTATTATTTATGAATGTGTCATGACATGGGATCTACTATGTATGCCTGCAAAATTGATGTGTCAACATAATACCCATGATTTACTCGTTATGTCCCAGTGTGTGCGTCTAAATAAACTGTGTAAACAAAGATTCCAGCAGTCTGCATTGGTGCCTTGTAGACACAAGTGAATGAGTGCTTAGATTGGTCAGAACACGAACAGTACACCATTCGCGTTAATCACACTCTACACTTCTACTCCATATATACACCATCCTGCGTCGGTTGAATTGACCAAGTTTAGGGCCTGCTTCCCCTGGAACCTTAGAGGGAAACTACTGTTTACAGCTGCCTTTGCCTTCCCTAACTCAGGACTAGGGTGAGTTACCCATTTACAGCTGGGTAGACTGGAGCATGCCTGATCTCAACAACTCTGTACACTACAGTGGACATATACAGTAGTGGCACCACAAACAACATGCTACAGTGATTGATAGTGGAGCTTTACAGAAGAACACACTTCACACTACAGTACTTATACAGTGAGCACTTTACAGCCGTCTGCTGAAGGTTCTTCCTTGTCTTTTTATTTGTATCCCCAATTTTCTTCTCTATGTGTTTGTCGGTCTCCGTCAACCTTATTTACTCTGTGCATGTCACAATAAGGACTGCCTTGTAATGCTATCAACAGGTTTCCTTAATGTTTGTCGATAGAGTAATTAAACAGGAAGTGGAGATTCTTTTCTTTCTCTTTCTATGTGCTCCTTATGGACCATGGGGCCACTGTGGCCGTATGACCACCACCAGCATTCATTCATGCAAAACAAAGTAAACTACCATTGTGGTTGAAACAGACAATAGATTTGTAACTAAAACCCAAGTATAACATAAAGTAAACTACCATTTTGGTTGAAACAGACAATAGATTTGAAATTAAAATAAAATTAAAAAGTTAACACAGGGCATTAGCAGAAGGGAAGCGGTGGTACATTTTATAAGGTTAGCGTTAGTAGAAGATGCGGTCCAACTCTACCCGTCTGTTGTCATGGAAATCACGCCTCCTCAGCACGTGATAATTATCCAATCAAAGTTGCAGCCAGGTTAAGCTCACTGCGATTTTTCTGCCGGCAAGATAATTTGCCAGCAGTCCATTCCAGAAGAGCGATCGAGTACGATGTTTTCTACCGACAGGCTCTAGTTTTAGTTGAGATATCAACAGGATTTTTTCTGTGTGCCGTTATTATACCATTTATGATCTTGAACATGGAAATGTGTATTCAAATATTTATGGATATATGTAAGTACCTCTGCCATGTTCTTACGTGTTTCCCACTCGCCTTATACTAAGTATGAAACCTTGAGTTTTACCCTGAGTCCAACAAGGACTGTTGAAATAAAAAAATAAGTAACAGAGATAAAATTGAAAACCATGGAAGGAAAAAAAGCAGAAAATGTTGGATGCACCCTTATATATAAATACAAGAGGAAAATGGAAAGAAGTGACGCATTGAACCACTTGGTTGTGATGTATACATATTAGCCAAGAAAATGGCCACCTCCAATGATTGTACATTTATGAAATTTCTTGTTAAAACTTTTGGTTGTTTTACTTTGAACAAAATTGTTGAAAACAATCAAATAAATATTCAAAACTTATATGCTGTTTTGAGGACTTTGGAAACATGAGTTTTAACTGGAAGGATGTATGTTTTGATGCAAACGTAAGTGATCTAAAGCTCTTCAAATAATATCTGCAGTAGAAGGATATGTCGCATAGAGATTTATGATCAATAAATTTTCTATATTCTTTTTTTTTCTACCCGTGTCCTCTACTTTATTATCGCTCTTTTATCCTTTTCCTTGTTTTTTTTCGCATTCGTTCGTTTGCGACTAAATATTATTTTCCCATTCTGACTTAACCGTTTCTATTCTCATTTAGAACCGCACTTTATTACATCATATGTCAGTCCCTGCACGAGACGTTATAGTGTTAGATTCGTCTAGTCAGACAGCGAGGAAGCAGACATTTGTCTACACTTTTCTCGTGACACGGCGCTCTTGGGCCAGTTTCTTGGCTTGAGGTGTGGAACGCGCCAGACATGCATAGCTCAGAAATGAGACATATCGTCTGGCATTTGCATCTGACACGAGCGCTACGGCCAGTTTCTTAGCAGTAGGTGTGAAGACGCGTATTGGCAGTTTTATGGCAGTCGCCTGAGTTAACGTAAGTGTTAAGACGAGAAAGGGGAGGCTATTTCGGATTTTCGAAATAGCGCGCATCCTTTGTCGGTTTTTCATATATCTACACGGGTAACTTAGACTAGTCATTCAGTTCTCCAAGTTGCAGTAGATGTGATCGCTTCGTTCTAGATACTTATATTTATAAGTGAAACTTTTAGTTTCGTTGTGATACTCGTAGTTCTGGTTGGAGGTAATATAATATATCTAGTATTTTGTGAGCGATTTAAGTGTTAAATCGCCTATTATATTTCACTAGTTTCTTTTGTGCAGAGTAAATTAAATTATAAGTCTGTTATATTCTATAGTTGACGTGTTTCAGTGGAAAGCAGAATAAATTATAATTTCTAGCTTAACTCATGCAGCGATAATAAATTTAATTTAACTGCTAATAACCAGTCGAGAATATTTAAACAAACTGATAACTGCACTGATTCGTCATTGAGTATTGACGAAATACACTTACTTACTTAGTCGTTCCCCTTCTACCGTGAGGTGTAGAGGTTTGGAAGAGAGAGCGCCAGACCATTCTATCAGCTGTCTTCTTCCTGGCCTGGTTCCATTCTAGTCCTCGGTCCTTCAAAGATTGTCTAATGTTGTCCTCCCAGCGGACTCTGGGTCGTCCTGGAGGTCTGGATCCCTGGCTCTTTGTTTCCCATGCTTGTCGTGGTAGCCGATCTTCTCCCATTCTGCAGACATGGCCAAACCATCTTAGTTGGGACTGTTCTATTTGGGTCTGCAGCGGATGGGATTTTATGCCTTGACGGATCGTCTGGTTGCGGACCATGTCTCTTCTTGTTTTTTTTTTTTTTTTTTTTTTCGTACGCCCGCTAATACTCGAGGCGAAATCTCAGGTTATTTTTAATGTCTAACCTGACATTGATTTTTACGTGAGTATCCTATTTTCTTGTACAGAGACAAGTGTCCCTCGCCATTCAGGCAGATACTCGCCGTTTTCGGAGGTACCAATTAGAGCTGGGTCGGCTCAGGAGCCGCCAGTCCCTGGTCGACGACACTCCTTCAAATGTCCTCGCCAGGTCTCGAGTTAATCCAGTCCAAATCCCGGTCGACGAAAAATCCTCAAATGCCGTCGCCCAGGTTTGATCCTGAATCACCCGTCTCTTCTTGTTACTTCAACCACTTTCCTCAAATACCTCATTTCTGAGGTTTGGATCTGGCTTTTGTGGGTTGTAGTCATTGCCCACGACTCGCATCCGTATGTCAAGACTGGGACATAGGTGGAGCGGTATACAGCCATCTTCGTTTTCTTACCAACCTCTTTCTTGCTGAGGAATCCACGATTTATGGCCTGAAAAAGTCTCCCAGCCGCTGCTTTTCGAGTGGCCAACTCTTCTTTGATGCCTCCCTTTCGGTCTATAATAGCTCCGAGATATTTAAAGTGGTCGACCTTCTCCAGGACCTGTTCTCCCAACTTAATCTGATGTTTTCTTTCTTCTCGTGATATCACCATGGATTTTGTTTTAGAGCTGCTTATGACCATCCCTCTCTTCTCCAGCTCTTCCTTCCAGACTTGCAGGTTGGATTGGAGATGTGACTCTGATTTAGCAATCAGGGCAACATCATCAGCAAATGCCAGCTCCGAAATATAGACCTGTCTCATCTTCCAGTACCCCACTGAATACTTTCTTGTTCTCTCCTTACATGCCTTGATGACATCGTCCATACGGAGTATGAAGAGGTAAGGTGATAGGATATCACCTTGTCTTACACCAGTGGTGGTCCTGAACTCTTCTGACTTATAGTTTGCTGTCCTCACATAATTTCTGCAAGACTTGTAGAAGCTCTGTATAGCATGTATCAGAGGTGCTGGAATGTTCTTCCTTGCCAAACAGTCCCAAAGTTTGCTCCAGGTGACCCTGTCAAACCCCTTTTCCAGATCTATGAAACAAAGATGGATCTCACTCTTGTACTCAAGGGCCTTTTCACTCAGCTGCCTGAGTGTGAAGATTAGGTCTTGAGTACTTCGGTGTGCTTGGAATCCGCACTGGGCTTCATCCAATTGTGGCTCAGCTAGGCATCGGAGTCTCTGCTCTAGGATTCTAGAGTAGATTTTACCAGGGACACTTAGAAGGGATATGCCTCTGTGGTTTCCACATTGTCGATTGTCACCCTTTTTGAAAATCGGTGTTATGATGGCAATCTCCCAATCCTTTGGTATGGCCTTGTTGCACCATGCTGCCTGTAGGACCCTTAGGAGTAATAGGTCGCCTGATGCTCCCATGTACTTAACCATTTCTGGTGTTATACCATCATGCCCTGCTGCTTTGCCCATCTTGATTTTCTCCAGTGCTGCCTTCAGTTCTTCCATCTTTAAGTCATCTTCATCACCATTTGTATTCTCTTCTGTGCTAGTGGTTATCATTTCTGATGCTCTGCCTTGCTCACCATCAAGGAGTTCTGAGAAATATTCTTTTCATCTTTCCGTTACTTCCTTCGGGGCAGTAAGCAATTTGCCTTGTGTTACGTACATTTATTACCTAAGGGGGTAGTCGTCGGTCCTACCAAATGTACGCACCAGTCTTGAGATAGTTATATTATTTGTGCGTTCGATTGATTCACGCACTGACGTGCACAATGCTGTGTGAGTTGCTTTGGACGCACGTGTAACCTAGTTGAGTAGTTTGTGACGTCATGTTTTAAAGTGGAAACATGGAACTGGCTTGTGTTCATGATTGTAATTTTATATTGTGTATCCAATGGCATGTTGAAGGAAGCCATTTATTATTGTGATTTGTATTGGTCTTCAGGTCGAAGCCAATCGCAGTTATGTCACGTAAGTTATCGCCCACTTCTTATTTTAATGCTGCATAAAAAGGCCGCTCTACTACTAATCTAGCGGGAATTTTATCATTCCTAGAATGGATCTATAGAGTCGCTTGCCTTTAAGATTTGGATCGTAGACGGAGAATTCCTACGAGTAGAAGAAGTTATATTGTTTACCTTATGCACATGTTTTAAATGCCGTACATGCTTCAATGCCAAAGTCGTGGCATGGATGTAAAGAGAGGGTAGCCAACTGAAAGCCTTTAACGGATAGGATTATCGTATATGACTTTGTGTGAAATTATATGATGTACAACGCTATGTAGGATGAACGTCTGGGAATTTTAACAAATGTAATATGGAAGATTTTCATCCCAGAGTATGAATACGTTACCATGATAGACGTCCTTGAAAGAAGGTCAACGGTCGTGACTGAGAAGGATATTATACGGTAACAGTTTTGTAATCCTTAGTCTATGGACAGAGGTCTTTACTAGAAGAGAATCTTCAGGAACTTTAGCAGCAATAATTAATATGTTGTCGTGTGATCTTTGCGCCTGTGACGATGTCCGTCTTGTCCACTTCGTGTCCTGGTGAATAAAAATCTATGTAAAGTTACCAACGACTTGTGTGCTGCCAATACTTGACCAGTTCACCTAATTCAAGATACTTGTTGGTTTTCGTTTGAAAAAACATTGTTGACATTTATTCCGTTGTAACCATTCGCGTTTCAATTCATCACTATGAAAACGACACCAACAATAACTGGTAGGCCAGTGCGGTCTGGAAGTAATTTCAGGAACGTACCCATCCAATTGATCGTTTGAAAAGAAGAATGTTTACTTTCAAGGCGACATCATCTCAATTTGGATCCTAGCGGAATATGAATCAAAATCAACTCAAAAGCTCAAGGTCTTCAATCAACCTCCACGTCAAGTTTCACAGTGACTGATTACTTGGAGATCATCTCTTCATCATTATTACGTGCGAGCTAGTTTGATATACGCAGAGCGAAGTATTGCATCCTCTAACGTACATACACGGGGACGAGGCACTTTGATTTTTACCTGCACGCGAGCTAAGTATAA
Source organism: Oreohelix idahoensis (assembly GCA_024509875.1). Lineage (NCBI taxonomy): Eukaryota > Metazoa > Mollusca > Gastropoda > Stylommatophora > Oreohelicidae > Oreohelix > Oreohelix idahoensis. The sequence goes on along the minus strand of JAMPIV010002778.1, from coordinate 83,644 downwards.
CTTGTATCCGTTATACACTTTATTACTATTAGCTGTGCCTTATTTGATTATGTCCACTTTCATATTTTCCGTGTTATGTGTTATATGTTGTGTATTCTTTGCGGGAGGTTGGGAGGTAGATCTGACGAACGAGATCCATCTCGAAGCCAATTCGGGCTCTTCGTCAGACGTTCTGTAGGACATTATTTTGCAGACTTCCCGCAGTGGAATGTTCCTACGCGTGAGCGTAGAAGGATTCTAGGTCCACTGTGTCTGGTGGTCTGTGACACCTGTCTGTTTTAGCTGTAGTGTCACGTTTACTTGTTGTTTTTGGTAGCTATTTTTACTTGTACCTTGGTTTTATGATGAATTTTGTTTGTATTTCGCGTCCATCTCACCTTTCCTGTCGTTTAGTTTTTTACAAAACCTATGTTTTTTACACTGTGTTGTCAATTGTCTTGTGCATTATTTAATCGCAGTTATCATCGTAATTCTTTACGACATTCCATTTTAGTTTCTCATTTTATTTTAATTGGATTTCTGCGAACGTCTTCGTTTGTTTTTGAATATCTTGTCGTGTCATTATTGTGCTATTGTCTGTCACATTACTGCTTTCACACCATTACATGTTATAAATTACATTATTAATTATTAATATTATTGCCTATTATATAAATTGATTTTACCGTTCTAGAACAGGAACGAAGAACACTAGTTGTAGTAACACTTTTAAGTAGTATTATTACATAATAATATTGAAATGGCTACCTTAGACTATTTCATTAAGCAAGCAAAAGCTCTTCAGATGGCTCCTGATGAAGCTAAAGCATTTGCACTGTCAGAATATAAGAAAGCTCAAGAAATAGAAGCTGATCAGAGAAGATTGGAAACTTTACGTTTGGAAAATTTGAAATTTGAGGCAGATCAAAAACGGATTGAGGCTGAGGAACAAGAGAAGAAGATGAAATTTGAGGCAGATCAAAAACGGATTGAGGCTGAGGAACAAGAGAAGAAGATGAAATTTGAGGCAGATCAAAAACGGATTGAAGCTGAGGAAGATGAGAAAAAAATGAGATTAGCCGCTGAATTGGAAGAGAAACGATTTCAGCGAGAGGCAGAACATAAGCAAAAGGAGGCTGAAGAAAGACTTAGAAAAGAAATGGAAGTTAAACACAAGGAAATGGAACAGAAACAAAAAGAAATGGAAGAAAGAAGATTGATAGCTGAACAAAATACATTACGACTTCAGCTTGAGAGGGAAGAGAATGAGAAAAAAACGACAGCATGAACTGAAATTAGCAGAGTCAGAATATGAGAGACTTAGGTTAACTCAGGAATCTAATTCTCAGAGAACTTTTGAAAGCCACACTTCATCCAGACAGGATCATTTTAAGGAGATTAACCTTAAATTGCCAAAATTTAATCCCCCGTCTGATGACGTAATATTCTTCCTGGATAGGTTTGAGGCCACTTGTGGGTCTTATAACGTGGATAAAGCGCTATACTGTACATATTTATCCAGATTACTTACAGGAGATGCATTAGCAGTTTATCATACCACCAGCATTGGTGAGAAAAATGACTACAATGCTCTTAGAGCAGCACTTCTGCAAAAATTCCAAATGACAGAAAACGAATATCGTTTGAGATTTCACACATTACTACCTCAATCTGGCAGAAATTTTTAGTGATTTTCTGTCACAGATACGACTAACATTAGAAAGATGGATCGAATTATCCAAAATTGAAAAGTCGTATGAAGGTCTCTTTGATTTACTGATGCGCGATAAGGTACTTTCGTCGGTAAATCCTACATTTCTCGCATTTTTACACGAACGGAAACCTTTATCAATGAAAAACTTAGAAGAACATGCAAAAAACTTCTGCACTGCTCACCCAAACATGGATCTAAGTAACGCGCAGATTAAGAGTGAATTGCCTGTTGCTTTTGCAGCACAACAAAACAATTTTTCACGCAATCGTTCTTTTAGTGCTGATAGGTATGTCAATAAGGGAAATAATCATAATTTCAACAATGATAACTTTTACAAAGGGAAGCAATTTCAACAATCTGCTCCATTTAATGTTTCTTGGAACCAAACTCACAGATCGCGAGATTTTGGTAACAATTATTTTAAAAATAATCAAGGACATTATAATAAACAAAACTGGAGATCAAGGTCTCAGGGTCCGCAAAACAGACAATTTTTTGGAAATAAACCATTTAACCAACATCATAACGATCATTCTACAAATTATCGGACTAATCCAAATTTTAACTCTAGCAGAAACGACAATTATGGCAATTTTAATGACAAAAATCACAATCGATCGCGCCGACGAGATAGATCGTCGAATAATACAGGTAGACATTCTAATGTTGCTTTTAATGATACACAGGCTAACATTGAACAGGGTAAAGTAGCTGAAACTCACAATGCTATGTCTTGTTCTCTAGATTGTTCCCAGGTGAAAGACTGTCCAGAATGCTCGACTCTTTTCCAGCCTAAGGCGATCACGACGCTGCGTTGCGGACATACCTTGCCTAGCCTGCCTGCAGTCTGTACAGCCACTGCTGCGTCAGTACACCAGGGACAGGGCTCTCTTAAGTTTCACAAGGGATTTGTCAATAATATTTCATGCTCTCTCCTATTTGACTCAGGTTGTACAACAATCGGTGTCCGGACTTCGCTGATCAACCCAAGTTGTGCCACGGGCCGGGTTGTCAAATGTGTAACATTTGGTGGCACTATTGAAACATTTCCCACTGCTATTATTGATCTTCATACTCCTTTCTTTACAGGAAAGATCCAAGCATGTCTTCTGCCTAACCCAATTTGTGATGTTATACTTGGTCGCATACATGGTATTAAAGAGTGTACACCTCAGCAAATAGCTGAATGGGAAGAGCGACATATTCAAACTGCAAATGCAGTAGTGACTAGAGCGCAAGCTACTAATATGTCGCATGATACACCTATTGAACCTACAGTTCATACCACTTGTGATGATGATGCTCCTATTTCACGGGAGTTGTTTGCAACATTGCAAAAGAATGATAATTCATTAAAAAAATTCTTTCAGTATGTTAACAAAAAGAATACAAGCAACAAACTTGCAAAATCTAGACATGACTTTATACTTAAAAATGGGATTTTGGTTAGAGTAATACGGGAAAAGGATTTATCCTTATGTTCTCAGATTCTTGTCCCATCCTGTATGAGATCTCGTATATTACGACATGCTCATGACTCGCAATGTGCGGGCCATATGGGTTTTTCGCGTACCAAATCCAGAGTGCTTTCGGCATTCTACTGGCCAGGCGTCCATAGAGATGTTACTCTCTATTGTCGGTCCTGTTTGATATGTCAAGAAGTTAAGGTATGGGGTCCATTTCATGCGGCTCCTATTCAAGCTGCGGACATCCCGATTAGACCATTTGATAAAATGGCCATTGACATTATTGGTCCAATGCTTCCATCTGCTAGAGGGCATACGCATATTCTTACGTGCATTGATATGTGCACTCGTTGGCCTGAGGCCATCCCCCTCAAGAACACTTCATCTGCCAGTGTAGCAGAGGCATTGATGTTAATCTTCTCACGCATTGGTTTTCCACGGAAAATCTTGTCGGATCATGGGGTTCAGTTCATTTCTGAATCCATGTCTCAAGTTATGAAGACATTAGGTATAGACAGATCTCTTAGTTCTATTTATCATCCGATGTCAAATGGGTTAATTGAGCGTCTCAATAGGACACTCAAGCAGTTGTTGGGTAAGATGACTCAAGACCATCCCCAAGACTGGGATCGGGTCCTACCCGCTTGTCTCTTTGCGTATCGCGAGGTACAAAATCAAGCAACGGGGTTTTCTCCGTTCCAGCTTGTTTTTGGCATGCAACCACGCGGTCCGATGTCGTTAATCCACGACTTATTGGTGGATGAGAATATTGAAGAGGAAACTCAATCCTCTTATGAGTATGTGATCTCTCTTAGAAAGAAAATCATAGATGCTTGTAGACTAGCTACTGCATCATCCGAACATGCCAAAGAAAAAGCTCGTCTATCTGCAAACAAATATAGACGTCTTCGCCAGCTCATACCTGGTGATGAAGCTTTTGTATTACTCCCTGCGCATAACAATCGTCTTTTAATTACCTGGAGAGGTCCTTTCAGGATCATCTCAAGAATATCCGATGTCGACTACATCGTTGATGTTAATGGCAAACATAAAACCTTCCACATTAACATGTTGAAGGAGTATTACTCACGTCCTGATTACTTACAGTCAGTGTTTCAGGCAACTGACGATCCTACACCTCCTATTCAACACTATTCTAGTTTGTCAGTCATCCAAGAAGAGGAATCTTCTTTCGATGATGTACAACTACCAATACCAGTTGTACCACTCCATTCCACTGAGAAATGGAATGATGTTACTATCTCATCTACTCTTACTGATGATCAACGTCAGCAAGTCTCTAATATTCTACACACGTATGAGGATGTCCTCACTGACATCCCAGGTCATACGTCAGTCATCCAACATGACATTATTCTGACTGACGATACACCGATTCGAGTTCGCCCATATCCTATTCCTTTACACTTTCGTGATAAGGTTGATAAGGAATTGGATGATATGCTCCAATTAAATATAATTGAACCATCTTCATCACCATATTCTTCTTCTATGGTAATCATTAGGAAGAAAGACAACAATATACGTCTTTGCGTAGATTACAGGAAGTTAAACAAAGTTACAAAATTCGATGCGGAACCATTACCTCTTTTAGACGACTTATTAGAGAAATTATCTCATGCCACATTCTTTTCGAAATTTGACCTTTCAAAGGGTTATTGGCAAGTGCCACTCACTACGAAAGCAAAGCCATTCACCGCTTTCTCGACACCACGGGGTCTTTTTCAATGGAATTTTATGCCTTTCGGGTTAATGAATGCGCCAGCTACCTTTGTACGCATGATGCGCCGCATATTGTCTCATCGTCCCGATGTCATTACTTATATAGATGACATCTGTCTTTTTAGTGACTCTTGGGATGAACATATTCAGGGTTTAAAATCTTTACTTTCTACCTTACAGGATTATAACTTAACAGCGAAACCTTCAAAGGCTTTTGTCGGTTTTCATGACATCTCATTTCTTGGTCACCGTATAGGTCGCGGTTTAATGTATACAGAAGACAGTAACGTCTCTAAAATTTTAAACATCTCAGCACCTAAGACAAAAAAAAAACAAGTGAGGTCACTCTTAGGACTAATACAGTTCTATTCTAAATTCATCCCTCATTTGTCTACTATAACTGCACCTCTTTCGTCTTTACTGAAGAAGGGCACACCTAATGTAATAAAGTGGTCGCAGGATCACCAAACGGCGTTAGACTATATAAAACAAATTTTTTCAAATAAGCCTTTTTTAAAGTTGCCTAACAAAGATCTCACCTTTGTTCTTCGCAGTGATGCTTCTTCCTACGCTATTGCGGCAGTTTTGATGCAGGAATACGGAGGCACCTTATTTCCTGTTATGTACGTATCCAGAAAGCTTACAACGAGCGAGATAAATTACTCCGTTCTAGACAAAGAGCTCCTTGCTCTTGTCTGGGCAATCACAAAACTGGATCGTTATCTCCTCGGATCACACTTTGTGGTGGAGTCTGACCAGAAAGCTCTTACCGCATTGAATACAGGGAACGTTAAGTCATCAAAGTCAGCGCGTTACGCTATAGCTCTTCAACCGTTCCATTTTGAGATACGAGCTATTCCTGGTGTGCAGAAAGTATTTGCAGACTGTCTTTCAAGATGCCCTAGTAAACTTGGTGAAACTAAACTACTTTTAGATGGAGAAACGTCCTCACCGAAACATGAATAACTTTGTACAGTGTCATTAATTGTACATCTGTGAAGACTATGTATAGTTTTGCAGTATTCGTATAAATATAACTTTCAGAACATACTTACATATGGATTATAACATTATTTCTTGTGAAGTAACGTTTTATTAGAACGGGAACAGTGATATTAAAGTAACATTTTTTTAGTTTGGAAACATTGGTAAAAAGCAACAAATAGACATTCGTTAGTGTTATGGAACATATTACACTACATATCGTGTTCGTAAACTTATTTCGTGCATGGAACATTAGGAACATATTCTTGTTGACTCTAAATAGTTCTGAACGAATATTCACAATGACTGAAATTAGAATTACTTAGAATAAATTACTAGTTATTTATTTATGTGTAATTAAGTACTAGAATTAGATTAATTCAATTTAATCGATTTAATTGATTATGAATCACACATCTACTAACGTTATTAGTGTCTCGCAATACGTGTAGTCACGTATCCCACTACATGATATTTCACTTTTAGATAACTAGTCAAACTTACTAGTGCTAGATATCAGTAAGTGCGTTGCTTCTTAAAGTGTTTAATTTTGCATTGCTTCATTTTTGCACATTGTATTTCAAAATTTTCTGTTTCACTGATTCTTTTATCATTGATTATCATCAGTGTTGCTGTTCATTTTCATTTTTGAAATCATATGTTTCGATTTTCTTTTGAAAAACTTAGTTGAATTTTATTATCATCTTTTTTGTTGATTTTTCATTTTCATTTTCATTTTCAACTTCTTTTTACTTCGAATATTACCACATCGTTCCAAAGTAGGTCGATGGTGGATGTGTGCTTTAATGCATACTATCATTTAGTTATATTGATTTATTTTAAATTTTCTCTTCTTAATATGATATAACTTTATGCATTGTATATATTGTTGTAGTTTTGACTCACCTCTCTCGAGTAATTAGTTCGAAAAAAATTAATAGAATTAATTTTTTTAAGGGGAGGTAATAAGGGAGCTGTTACGTACATTTATTACCTAAGGGGGTAGTCGTCGGTCCTACCAAATGTACGCACCAGTCTTGAGATAGTTATATTATTTGTGCGTTCGATTGATTCACGCACTGACGTGCACAATGCTGTGTGAGTTGCTTTGGACGCACGTGTAACCTAGTTGAGTAGTTTGTGACGCCATGTTTTGAAGTGGAAACATGGAACTGGCTTGTGTCCATGATTATAATTTTATATTGTGTATCCAATGGCATGTTGAAGGAAGCCATTTATTATTGTGATTTGTATTGGTCTTCAGGTCGAAGCCAATCGCAGTTATGTCACGTAAGTTATCGCCCACTTCTTATTTTAATGCTGCATAAAAAGGCCGCTCTACTACTAATCTAGCGGGAATTTTATCATTCCTAGAATGGATCTATAGAGTCGCTTGCCTTTAAGATTTGGATCGTAGACGGAGAATTCCTACGAGTAGAAGAAGTTATATTGTTTACCTTATGCACATGTTTTAAATGCCGTACATGCTTCAATGCCAAAGTCGTGGCATGGATGTAAAGAGAGGGTAGCCAACTGAAAGCCTTTAACGGATAGGATTATCGTATATGACTTTGTGTGAAATTATATGATGTACAACGCTATGTAGGATGAACGTCTGGGAATTTTAACAAATGTAATATGGAAGATTTCATCCCAGAGTATGAATACGTTACCATGATAGACGTCCTTGAAAGAAGGTCAACGGTCGTGACTGAGAAGGATATTATACGGTAACAGTTTTGTAATCCTTAGTCTATGGACAGAGGTCTTTACTAGAAGAGAATCTTCAGGAACTTTAGCAGCAATAATTAATATGTTGTCGTGTGATCTTTGCGCCTGTGACGATGTCCGTCTTGTCCACTTCGTGTCCTGGTGAATAAAAATCTATGTAAAGTTACCAACGACTTGTGTGCTGCCAATACTTGACCAGTTCACCTAATTCAAGATACTTGTTGGTTTTCGTTTGAAAAACATTGTTGACATTTATTCCGTTGTAACCATTCGCGTTTCAATTCATCACTATGAAAACGACACCAACACCTTGCTTATCCTTTATAAATTTAAGAGGGCATTGTTTTTCCTTCCTCATGTTCTTTAGGGTCTTATAAAACAATTTCTGGTTTTCTTGCGCATCCTTTTCTAGCTTTTCTCCAAATTCTTCCCAGGACTTCTGTTTTGCTGCTAGCACCTTGTTCTTTGCTTCTGTTCTGAGTATCACATATTCTCTATATTTCTATATTTGTCCTGCTGTGTTTTTAGCTCCTAAGTATTGTTTCCATGCCATTTTCTTCTCTCTTATTTTCTCTTTGACTTCCTCTGTCCACCAAGGTGTCCTCTTTCTCTTGTTTCCAAGTCGGACTTCACCACATGCTTCTGCAGCAGCTGTCTTTATGATGTCCTTGAATTTAAGCCACAAGGTTTCCACGTCATCAGGTTGTTCTTCTGTGTTTCTCACCGCTGTAGCAATAAGCCCCTGATATCTGGTCTTAATTTCTGGCTCTTTCAGCTTGTAGGTCTTAATGCTCATTTCTTCCGTTCGTTTACTTGGTTTCTTGCGTGGTGCTGGGCAGTTCCTAGGCTGAGCAACTCTTTCAGTTGTTCTTTTGATTGTAAGCAGGTAGTGATCACTTCCAATCTCTGGCCCCCTCCAGACTCTAGCATCCCGGACATATTTGAATGAGCTCCTCTTAACAATGGCATAGTCGATCACTGACTTCTCATTCTTTGTTGGTTCACACCTAGTGTATGCATGTATGCGCTTATGGGGGAACTTTGTGTTGGTAATGATCAGATTCTGCTCACTGCAGAATCTGAGGAGTCGCTTTACATTGTCATTGAGAGTATCTTCTCCATATCTTCCGATAACTCCACCCCATCTAGCATGGTCATTTCCAACTCTGGCATTGAAATCTCCGAGCATGATAATTTCATCTAGGCAGTCATCCACTGTCCTTTGAAGCAGCTCGAAGAATTCTTCCTGGACCTCTGCTCTCTCATCCTCATTTGTTCCATACACTATGACCAGGTTGACTATGGTTTCTCCTTCTTTTAGTTTTACAACCATAATGCGCTCCGAGACAAAGTTCCATCCCTTGATACTATCTTTCTGGTTTTTGGCCACAATGCAACACACGCCCCCTTTAGCTCTTTCAGATGTGGGTACACCACTGTATAGCAGAGTGTTGCCATCGAGATCCATGACTCCTTGTCCCTTTTTCTTTGTTTCGGTAATAGCCAGGATTTCTAGTTTTGCTTTCCTCATCTCTTCCATCAGCTCCTCTTCTTTCCCATTTATACTTCTTGTGTTCCATGTTCCATAAGTCGTAGTCCGTAGTCCGTTCCAGTTCGTCGCCTTTAGAATCAGTCCGGTTTTCTCTCTTATATTACTTGTAATCATAGTTTAAGACAAACAGGTGATTGGCCTGTTGTGCCTTTGCATGGTGGAGGGGCTGCCTCCTTACGGCCTCCATGCAGGCCGCCCTCCTCCTTTTTCATCCGGGCTTGGGACCGGCATAGGTGGAGTTGACGAAATACACATGTATTTCTAATTCATGATGATTGATTTTATAGACATAACTTATTTCACGGGAAGTTTTAAACGATAAGACAAGCTCTACGCTTGCAGTTTATAATGGAAGTTATAACCGAGTACATAGTATGTATAAGTATTTTATATGTTGTTTTTCTTTATTCAGTGAAAACTGGGGTGACCCAAACTTTGCCAGCGTTTGAGTACAATTGAGAGAAGAAACATTTTACCTTTAGCCACGTGGGTTTACAAGTTAACACCTGTCTGACAGTGTGTGTGTCTCCATGAATAGACAGAGTACAACTCTCACTAACGGGTTTTTTTTTTAAGGATTAAATGCTTATACTGTGCCTTTGAGCCAGATCATATTTCTTCACAAACTCTCAAGTACATTTTCAGCCCTTGTGGCAAGTAAATATCACTATCAGTAACATTCCGACGTAGATTTGAAACCTTGTGGTGTGACCAAGAATTTTACCTTTGATCGAAGTTACAAACCTGCCATTTTCCCTAAGTGGTGGAAACCTCGAGATTCTGACACTGTGAGCCCGTTTTTAAACGTTCTTACCCAAACTGATTCAAGTGACCTTAACAGTAATCTTAAAATAAACTGGTGAAGTGAATGCTCCCCGGAAGATTGGAAGAAACCTGTATCTGCAGAGCTGGGATTCTCTTTATCCAAAGAATACAGTTTCACTGTAGAGAAGTGTCCTAAATTTTGCGCCAGACGGCGGACAACAGCACGATTGTAGGTAAGAATGTGTGTCAGGGCCCTGATGACTAAATAGAGTGAATGCAGGACTGAGCGATTCCTTCATTGTTGTATTTTGGCACCCATATTGCTGTCTTAAATTTCTTCATGCAAGTTTTGTTGCTAACAATATTTTCCTTAGGATAGATCAGAGTATTAAAGCCTGTTCATACCTTTAAAGGGAAATCTTAGACTCAAGCATATGTATCCGTGACTTTTTGGGGCTATCACTTTTCTTCTAACGGGACTGTGGGCTATACATAGAGGGAAAAGATCCTACCAATAGGTCTATTATACTTGCAGCAATCCATTGATTTTATGACTATTTATATATGCTTTTGATGCAATTTTATGTGTTGTGATGGAATTTTCTGATAATTAAAATTCCCTTGAACTTAATCAGCTTGTCGGTCAGCTCGTTACAAAATATCTGTATAATCATTTGTTATAATTTTCTCACGTCTGTACGTCTAATTGTCGTCTTATGTGTGTGTGTATGTGAGTGGAGATATATATTTAATATATATGTGTTTAGACTTTCTGACTCCTCTAAATCTGTCGTAGAAGATAGGCTGAAAGAGAGAAGATTTCTCGATTTCAGAGACAGCCTCTATCACATTTTTACCATCTCACTCGTGGAAATCTATTTCTATATATTATCTCTCACTGTGACTATCACTCATTCTAATCTATTCAGAAGGGACCAACCCAAGTCTTAATCCCCCTATCAACAATCTACGACAGGATACATGGATCGAAACCTGATCCCATAGATTAAGTGAGATAATATCCATTTCTGGCGAGCTATAAGCCAGTAAATAATCAAAATCTCACGTGACAAAAGAAATAATACTATCTAGGAAATAACCCAGTGCGGTTATGTATGACTAACTGGTACCGTACCCAGTCCCAAGGGACAAACCATAAGAAAACTGGGACGGCTACATAATACCTAAATGATGCCCATGACCAGTCCTTCTGCGAGCAAATAGTATCACTAAGCCACTATACAACAAATAAATGGACCAAATAACAACGCAACTACAGAAAATCAGTTTGGATCAGCAACAGCCGCAACAACAGTATGCACAGGCTCAACAAACTATTGCCGAACCTACAATCACTATAGCTGGTCATCTTGCCGGAAGCCTGAACCAAACATGCACGTGATCAAACAATGGTGGTTTATGTGGTAGTTTGTTTTACATGATAAGATGGCCAACCACTTGCACAACCTCATAATAATAGCCTTCTACGACATGCATGATGGTATAGTAGTCCTATTCTTTCTTTCTCTTCAGGAACCCCCCCCCCCCCCCCTTCCCCCCCCCCCCCCCCCATCCCCCGTGAACTACGCCTTTCCCCCTCTTTTTAGATTAAAATTTTGTCTTGAAAAAACAATCAAAAGCTTACATTTTAAGGTTACTTTTAACAAAATGATGAGTTAAATCCGTTTCCGGAATTACACTGGTTCTACAATCAAAAACTTACATTTTATTAATATATCACTGTCACTCACTTTGTGTTGCACAATTCACCGACTTTTCTTCGTTGAGTGTTACTATTTTCGGGAGAGTACAAATAAGGGAAGCAATACAATTAATGTCTAACTTTCAACCACAGTTGCATCCCTTAGATGTGACCGACGTACAAACGGCAAGAATTATGGATTGTGATATTTTATGCACCTTCATTTTGCTTAGCCGCTCCCAGACTTGTTTACGTTTCGCCATGTGAATCGTAATAATACCAGGCTAATTAGACAGGTCAGCGGATAATATTTTTGTCACTTAAGTTGTCTAGCCACCTTTCATGCAGACAGTAAACGTGAAAAGGAATAGCGACTTTGACGTAATACATTTCCGGGGCCAGCGACAAACAGGCACGTGACCACTTGGGTTTGCGGTCTGGCTATCTGATAAAGCCGTCTGGGGTGTGCGAAGACACAGGTGATAATTAGGTAATTGTTTCCGCTGGTCCATCTTTATATCAATATTACCGATAATCTGTCTGGGGAGACAATTTTGTGGGAAAGCATCCAGACAGGAAATAAGTTCACAGATTTTATTGTGAGTTTGCAGAAAGATGCAATCGGAAGTATTAATGCCTTATTAGAAAGAGGTCACGCGTTGGAATTTTAAAATTGGATATTTTAAAACACGCGGGGGATATTATGACTTAACACCCTGACCCATTTAGTTCTAAAGAGCTTACCATTGGCTTGATTTGAGAGCCGGAATAGACTTTGACATTCATTGGCAAATTCGTAGGAAGTACAATCTGGGATTTGAACTGAGAAATGGAAATATAATCTAGCAAAATCGGAGTTACAAATCAGACTGCCTCGCAACGTCAAATTAGCAACTCCCAGGAGCCAGAAAGACATCGCACAAAGAATTCCAAAATTATAATTGACAGATCGAAGTATTTGGGCAACTTTGAAACTAAAAGTAAACCAGCATTTTTTAAATACAACGACTTGAGACCTAAGGAATCAGATCACCCGTCATAAAAGGAATACTAAAATTTCCCAGACCAAGTGATTCGAAAGCATCTAACCTAAGTTGCGGTGTCCATTCTAAACTGTGCAAGGAGACTGTGTTCCAAAAAGTTACTTTGGGGTAGGTGTAAACATTTATTTTACAAATGTGAATTACTATTATAGACCGAAGGGGAGGCATCAAAGAAGAGTTGGCCACTCGAAAAGCAGCAGCTGGGAGACTTTTTCAGGCCATAAATCGAGGATTCCTCAGCAAGAGAGAGGTTGGTAAGAAAACGAAGATGGCTGTATACCGCTCCACCTATGTCCCAGTCTTGACATATGGATGCGAGTCATGGGCAATGACTACAACCCATAAAAGCCAGATCCAAACCTCAGAAATGAGGTATCTGAGGAAGGTGGTTGAAGTAACAAGAAGAGACATGGTCCGCAACCAGACGATACGCCAAGGCCTAAAATCCCACCGCTGCAGACCCAACTAGAATAGTCCCAACTAAGATGGTTTGGCCATGTCTGTAGAATGGGAGAAGATCGGCTACCACGACAAGCATGGGAAACAAAGAGCCAGGGATCCAGACCCCCAGGACGACCCAGAGTCCGCTGGGAGGACAACATTAGACAATCTTTGAAGGACCGAGGACTAGAATGGAACCAGGCCAGGAGGAAGACAGGCGATAGGATAGTCTGGCGCTCTCTCTTCCAAACCTCTACACCTCACGGTAGAAGGAGAACGACTAAGTAAGTAAGAATTTGACATGTTTTTCTTGCTAAGTGGTTATATAGCAGGCTGGCAACCTCAACATATGAAAATAGTAAATTAATAAACCACAACAGCAAGCGATGATGATTGCCTCTTGCTAGTCGTACAGAAAACCGACAGCAGAAGTGACCCCATACTTCGAATGGAGCAGTGATGATTACATTACATCTACCTAGCGTGTATATAATATCATTTTATGAGATATGTAAATTGATAACTGTAGTTCAGGCAAATCATTGCATTCACGCTGTCCAGGCACATATTTTCCCAGTTTAATACCCAGAAGAATATTTGTGATTTCTAATCATTTTCCCTGAGCTGCGCTATGTATACTCAAGAATATCATTATTCAGAGAGGCTAACATTGGTGGGTGGGCAGCGAGACAATGCGCCTGTTATTTTTCCAACTCAGTGTACTTAGCAGAGGCATTTGTTCTTTTTATTTTGTCTAAACTTTGTGGAACGAAGCTATCAGACTGCTTATGGTACGAAGCTGCAAGACTAAAGTTTCGACGTGAATAGCTGTGAGTTAAAAGCAGGGAATCAACACTAACCGCATACAATGGACGAGTTGTGCGGAGAAGTGCCCGCATCACATAAGAAGTGACGAAACCACGGTTGCATGACTCACTTAGACCAGCTAAGTTTATTAAAGAAACAGCAAAAGGACAATTGTTTTTTAAAATCCTCACCCAAGTCTTAGTGAAGACAATTTTATTTACATCTTAAATTCACCATAATTCCATCGCTATTTTAACCTGCTAAGACTAATTGATTATTAAATTTGTTACATGTTATTTTAAAACAAAACAATCATAGTTGATTCAGTTATTATAGGTATGAAAGCAAACGTATGAGCAAGACTCTTTAATATATATATATATATATATATATATATATATATATATATATATATATATATATATATATATATATATATATATATATATATATATATATATATATATATATATATATTTATAGAAATTGGTTTACTCCTATAGAGCAAAAACTTATAAACATAATTTCGCTGGATTTACACCAGCTGGGGGCTTGAACGGGCTAAAACCATTGCTTAATTCTTCACAAAAGGCAACGGGTCAGATATAAGTTGATAGTGCTCTGCCCTATGCAGAATGTTCTTGACTTCTGAAAACATCTTGTGAAAATTCCCTTGAGATAGAAGCGTCATTATTCTTCTATCTACAACTCTGCCATGAGTATTCTTGTGCGAAGGTAGACACCTTTGAAGACCCATATTAGATACTCTTGAGTGTTGGCCACTGTTGACCACTACTGTAGAGCTACGGGGAGGCAATCCGTGACATATCTACTCCATAATGTTCCCAGTAGGTTATGTTGTCTGCCATATTTCAGAGGGTTATTTTATCTGCCATATTCCCGGTGAATTATACTGTGCCATATTCGCGGTGAATTATACTGTGCCATATTCCCGGTGAATTATACTGTGCCATATTCCCGGTGAATTATACTGTGCCATATTCCCGGTGAATTATGCTGTGCCATATTCCCGGTGAATTATACTGTGCCATATTCGCGGTGAATTATACTGTGCAATATTCGCGGTGAATTATGCTGTGCCATATTCGCGGTGAATTATACTGTGCCATATTCGCGGCGATTTATACTGTGCCATATTCCCTGTGAATTATACTGTGCCATATTCGCGGTGAATTATACTGTGTCATATTCGCGGTGAATTATACTGTGCCATATTCGCGGTAAATTATACTGTGCCATATTCGCGGTGAATTATACTGTGCCATAGTCGCGGTGAATTATACTGTGCCATATTCCCTGTGAATTATACTGTGCCATAGTCGCGGTGAATTATACTGTGCCATATTCCCGAGCGTCCGTTTGACAGAGTGGTCAAACAGACTCAAAATGTACGATCATCTCTCTCTCTCTCTCTCTCCTCTCTCTCTCTCTCTCTCTCTCTCTCTCTCTCTCTCTCTCTCTCTCTCTCTCTCATACCAATTGAGCTCTACTAGATAGTGCCGACAAAACGGAAATGATAACGTCAAATCTCTTGATCGTGCACGTGGACAGGCGAAGACAGTATCGGTACCTACTTTGATAATGAGAAACTGAAAGCAATGACAGATCGTTTCTGCGGTCGGAAGTCTCTGAGATCCAATGATGTTGCTTTGTCTTTAGCATCGGTATGGGAAAGTGATCGTGGGGGTGGGGTGGATGGTAGGTACATTTCCAGAGGAAGGAGTTGAGGTACAAAGTTGGTCTTGTAAAGTGTGTTAAGTAAAAATCAGCCAGTGACACTTCTGGGCTTGTAGCTGTTGTGCACGTTTTCATGTATAAGAGTTTGCATTTGTAAAAATGTTTTCTAAGTATAGAAAAGTGGACAGTGAAAATCGCGCATTTAAACCAGAATGGGAGTTCGATTATTTGTTCATTCTCAATAAGGATAATAAACCTCAGTGCTTAGTTTGGGCCCAAGTGTTAGCCGTAGTGAAGGAATATAACTTGAAACGTCACTACATCACAAATCATCAGAAAAACAACGACGAGCATAGCAGCGAATCGAGAAAGCTTGTGACTTAACAACTGAAGAAAAAACTGAATCAGCAAAAGATTATATTTAGTCATGTAAAGAAGATTCAGGAATCATCGCTCATGGCCTCCCATGTGATTAGTTATTAGCTTGCAAAAGTAAACAAGCCGTTTACTGATGGAGAGTTTGTGAAAAAGTGTGCAGTTCAAATGGCAGAAGCGTTCAATGAAGAAAAAGTAGTAAAAGAATTTCAAAATGTACCTCTTTAAAAACAAACCGTAGCTAGGAGAACAGATGATATTAGTTTGCATTTGTCCCAGAACTTGAAATCTTTAATTGAAAATTGTCCATACTTTTCACTTCTTATTTTTGTTAAAGTGATCCAGGAAGACTTTACTGTTTCTGAAGAATTACTGAAAGTTTGCTCTTTGTATGGTACAAGTAAAGGGTATGACATATTTTCTGCAGTTCAAATGCCATGGAAGAATATGGTGGGTTTGAAAAATTGCCTGCTGTGTGTACCGATGGTTGCAAGGCTATGGTTGGGAAAAATACTGGTTTTGTTGGACTTTTGAAGCAAAATAAAATTGACGTGCCTACATTACATTGCATAGTTCACCAAGAGGCCCTTTGTGCAAAATCCATAAACCTAAATGACACTGTGGCTACTGTAGAGAAAATAACGAATTTGATCACAGCTCTCTCACAGGAAGTTCCTTGCATTTTTAGAAGAAGTGGATTCTGTTTACGGTGATCTCCTGCTTCATACTGAGGTGAGATGGCTTAGTCGAGGAAAATGTTTAATAAGATTTTGTGAACTGAAGGATGAAATACATTGTATTTGACTTCCTGCGAGACAACTTACCATGTTCAATTGATCTTCAAAATAAACTCAAAGATATTAATTTCATTCAGCACTTGGCATTTCTCACAGATATAACACAACATTTGAATGTACTGAATTTGCAGTTACAAGGAAAAAGGCAAACAATTTATCAAATGATGGGCTATGTTGATGGCTTCAAAAAGAAACTGAGTCTATTTAGTCAGTCTTTGAAAAAAAATGACCTGTTTCATTTTCCTTGTTGTAAACAGCTGTCTGAGAAAGAAAGTGTTAACTTTAGGAGGTACACAGATGACATTGAACAGCTGATTTCTGAGTTTGATCGTTGATTTCAAGATTTTGAGATGTTTCGTCCACAAATGGAACTTTTTAACAACCCATTCAAATGCACAGTGGAGTCTCAGCCAGCAGAACTACAATTACAGTTATGTGAAGTCCAATGTGACCCATTCATCAACACAACAGAAGCAACTGGAGCTGATTTGTGGAAATTACTACCAAAGGAACGTTACCCACTTCTGAGAAAACGGGCCCTAAAAGTGTGCTCTATATTTGGTAGCACATATCTTTGTGAGACAACATTTTCTGCCATGAAGCTTATCAAATCCAAGACCAGAAACAGATTAACTGACTCTGTATTATCCCATGTTCTCAGAATTGCTACGTCACAAATGGAAGTAGACTTCAAATCACTGGTGAAAAGTTTTGATAAGCCACACTCTTCACAATGAAATAACACACAAATGTATGTTTGAAATAAATAATTACATGTCATATTACAAATTACAAAACAAATTAAAACAACAGATTCATTATATTTTTTTTAAACAGTAATTTCAGTCCAAAGACTGGTATACATGTCTTGGCAGATGTGCAGTACAGTAGTTTGCCGTTGCTTTCTGTACGTGGTTCATTATATATGTAAAACTAAATCTCAGAACGTTATTTTTTAAGCATTTTATAGGTCTGGCCCTCTGGTGTTACCCTTTACCATAATTTGGCCCTCGGCCAACCTTAGCTTGGCCACCACTGATCTACTGTATTATAACGTGCCATTTTCACAGTAGGTTATAATGTCTGCCATATTCTCAGTGGATTGTTTTCTGCCATATTATCAGTGGATTGTTTTCTGCCATATTCCCAGTGGGTTATATTATCTGCTGTATTATAATGTGCAATTTTCACAGTAAGTTATAATTTCTGCCATATTCCCGGGGCGAGTGGTGGGTATATTGTCTGCCATATTTCTATTGGACTGTACTACACTTCTATGAATTACTTTTACTCCATCTTTACAGTCTAGAGTCTCTATAATTTATGGAGATTATTCTTTAAACGGTATACGTATGTTAATACTGTCTTGTATTTTTGCATGAATTACTGTTTCCACCTCTAAGAATGAGAATATGCATGTCGGCAAATCTGGAGTCATCCTTACGTGACCACCAGATATATACAATGCTATACTATATTGATGTGGAAGTGAACATCTGTGTGTGAGGTTAATTACACCCTCGTTGACTCTTGAAATCATCCACATACTTCCATTGAGAAGAGACTCTGTGTAAGACGTGACAATTCCTTAGGAGAGCCCAGAACCCAAGCCCAGTATCCTAGCTCTGCATATCTGGAGAACCCCCTTAGATGTCGGGGAGTGCACAAAACGCCAAACGCTTCTTCATCCTAGCAGCACCAGACGTGATGATCCTGTAAATGCGCCAAGCTGGGATAGAATACCCAGGAAAGAAACTGAAGCTCATGACTTCAACCAAGCACGTTTCGGAATGGCATAAACGCCACAGGAAAAGCCTATATCTACAGTGTAGATAATACACAGTAGTCTTCTACTTGATAATTGCTGTAAAATAGCGAGAAGCTCTGCAGCCCTATTTAAACAACAACGACAGCGAATGAGAACAAATCTACAGTCAGTCACTTCAACTAGATATAGGCCATACCAGCTCAGGGTTGCCAGATGAAAATTGTGAAAAAAGGCCAAACGCCTTGACAAAAAAGCCAAACACCTTCACAAGAAAGCCAAACACTTTCACAAAAAATCCGAACACCTTAAAAAAAAAAAAAAGTCAAACACTTTCACTAGAAAGCCAAACACATGCCCAAAAAACCAAATACCTTCACAAAAAAGCCGAACACCTTCACAAAAAAGCCGAACACCTTCACAAAAAAGCCAAACAGCTTCACAAAAAAGCCGAACGCCTTCACAAGAAAGCCAAACACCTTCACAAGAAAGCCAAACACTTTCACACAAAAAGTCAAACATCTTCACAAAAAATACCGAAGACCTTCACAAAAAAAGCCAAACACCTTCACACGAAAGCCAAACACCTTTACAAAAAAGCAGAACACTTCACAAAAAAACCAAGCACTTTCACAAGGAAAGCCAAACACCTTTTTAAAAAAGCCAAACACTTTTACAAGAAAGCCAAACACCTTCAAAAGAAAACCGAACACCTTCACAAGAAAGCCAAACACCTTCACAAAAAACCAAACACCTTCACATAAAAGCCAAACACCTTCACATAAAAGCCAAAGACTTTCACAAAAAAAGCCAAGCTATTTAAATAGTTTATTCATACTCACATCACTCAAAAAGAGATCTCCAGATCGAGGTCATCAATATCATCCCCGCTGGAGCTTTCGTCAAATACTATGTCAGAAGTAAAGTCTTTTTAACATTTGTGACAATGCAGTAAAGGCCTTACAACGTTTTTTTCGAAAACAACAGTTGAGCTCTGATTCTTACAATAGCGTCTAGCAGACGCAGCTGTATTCTGCTTCTTGCTTTTATCTTAACTGATGATACAAGATAGAATATTCTCTCTACAGCGTTACTGAATGAGGTTATTAGACACGTAAGGGCATATGAGGCGAGCTCTTTGAATGCCTTATGTTGGAGTACACCAATCCAAAACTGTTCACTATCTGTGGGGTGTTCATCTTTCTTACATTGTGTGAAAACGGGGGCCTTGAAGCCTGGTTAAAAATTATCATAAGGCTCAGCTTTGACAGGTCTTCAAAAGCATCTCTCCTTGAGGGAAGTCTATATCTAACTTGACTGAGAGATTCTTCTTGCACAGACAAACCTCTTGTCGTGAAATTTCCTATTACTTGATATGTCCCAACGCCCTTGTTCTGCTGTATGAACTTACCACATTCTGTTAGGAACTAAACGCCAAGATCAACTTGATGAATCCTTTTTTTTCTGCCCACCCACATCATACATTCTATTCATGGGAAACACTGGGAGAGAGGTTTACAGACATATGGCTGGTCCTGATCCTAATGACAACATCGGCCATCTTACAAGGAGGGATCAGAGCACCATTTGTCGGTTCAGATCACAACATATACCACTCAATAGTCACTTGAACAGAATCTAACACAACATATACCACTCAACAGTCACTTGAACAGAATCTAACACAACATATACCACTCAACAGTCACTTGACCAGAATCTATCACAACATATACCACTCAACAGTCACTTGAACAGAATCTAACACAACATATACCACTCAACAGTCACTTGAACAGAATCTAACACAACATATACCACTCAACAGTCACTTGAACAGAATCTAACACAACATATACCACTCAACAGTTACTTGAACAGAATCTAACACAACATATACCACTCAACAGTTACTTGAACAGAATCTAACACAACATATACCACTCAACAGTTACTTGAACAGAATCTTACACAACATATACCACTCAACAGTCACTTGAACAGAATCTAACACAACATATACCACTCAACAGTTACTTGAACAGAATCTAACACAACATATACCACTCAACAGTCACTTGAACAGAATCCAACCACAACACTCTCTATAATGTCAGTTATATAACTACCCCTACGATACTGTTGACCACCACCTGTTTGAGTGCCCAGCACTGGATGATGGTAGGAAAATGATCCTTTCTCGGAGGTCAGATAAGTGGAACACCTTGTATCAGATAAGTGGAACACCTTGTATCAGATAAGTGGAACACCTTATATGGAGAAACAAAATAACTTGTGACAACATGCAGATATCACTACATGGCATTGGGCGGAAGGGCGAGAACACAAGCGCCGCTGGATCAATAACAACAACAACAACAACAATTCTGAAGACTATCCTAGTGCAAGAACAGTTGTTGGTACAGACAGCGATGATCAACTTTGTTTTGCTGAAAAATACCATTCAATCTTTTAAATTCTGGTACAACAGGAGCAGAAAACACAATGTACTGGTAGTTTTGTTGTTGTTGTGGTCTGACAAAATTTCCTGTACAAGTCGACCTTTGAATTTTGTATCTAACTTTGCCTGGGCTAACTCAGCAGAAGGAAAGTAAACCGTCAGCTCATCTCAGGTCATCAAAATATTAAACACAAACTTTTCTCGTTGGAACCACCTAGTGGGTGACGGTTTTTCAAATGGGAGAGTTGCAGCTGGAGCAGGTTCAGATTCTTTAACTGTGTTCACGACACCAAACAATTCCTTATACGTTTCTCGTCTCAACGCACTTTGTTGAAACCAGTGAGGTATTTCTGACAATAAAAATCCGACTTGCGATAGTAGTATGGAAACTGCATGTTGAATGCATAGACCCAGTGAATGGCAGATGCATTTGAGTTGCACACAGTGAGGAGGCACATCCTTCAGTCTAGATATCACTGAGTTATTGCAACCAACCATGGTTTACGCACGAGGTTTACGCACGAGGTTTACGCACGATTCAATGCAAAACTGATGCAGTTTGTCAGAGTCTGGTCGTATTCGTGGCTATCCTGCCACAAACACATACCTTCCCCCTTCGCAACCAGATATAAAAAATTATAATAATCAGTAGGTCATATTGCATAAGGGGATTAAAACGGTGGCTTCGATATAACCGTAGAAAATGGGTTGCAATTTATATTAGCTTCAACCGTTATGTTTTGTATTTCTTTGATATAATTAAAAACACACATACTGCTACTGGACCACGCAATTTTCAATCAATCAATCAATCAATACCCTTTAGTTCCCCGAGGAGCAAAGGCCTTCAACAAACACATGCCAATTCTTCCTGTCCTGTGCCATCCGCTCAAGTTCTTTCCATGTTTTCCTCACCATTTTCACCTCTGTTTCCAGTTCTCTTCTCCGTGTGTTTTTTGGTCTACCTCTGCCTCTTTACCTGTGGATTCCAGAACAAGGACTGCCTTGTAATGCTATCAACAGGTTTCCTCAATGTGTGTCCTATCCATCGCCAGCGACTTCTTCTCAACTCTTATTCCACTGGCACTTGTCTGGTTCTTGTCATAAATTCCACATTTGTGACTTTGTCATACCATTTCAGTCCTTCTATTCTACGCAAGCACCAGTTTATAAAAGTATGTAGCTTTAAAAAAAAACACACAAAAAACGCAATTTTAGCACGTAAAAAAAAAAATTTTTTTTTAAGAATTTCTTTAAAAAAACAAAACAGCCACATAAAAAAGCACAAAAAAGAAGCACCCATAAAAACAAAAAAAAGCCAAACGAATTTCTCGAAGCCAACCAATGTTGAAAAAAAAGGAACAAAAAACGCCAAAAAGCCAAACGAATTAGTTTACGCCAAACAATTTAAAAAAAAAAAAAAAAAAAGCCAGATTTGTGGAATTTGGCGTCAAAAAAGCCCGGTTGGCAACCCTGTACTGGTTTCATATGTGACAGTTCTTAATTAAAATATTTGGTGGCGATAAAAGGGTATTCTACATTGGGATTGCCTGCAGTAATTCTCTTTATAGTGTGTAAACTTATAAACCTGAGACGGCGAACTGCAAAGAATAAAGGTCGCATCTGTATAAACAGTATATTACAGCACATTAGACAGATTACGTGAACTGATCTTCTATTTGTAGCTGTCGCCGGATTAAACAGATGACCTATTTCCGGTAACAGAAGGTGTATTAATTTTTGTTACAAGTATGCTCCTGAATTGACGCCAGCAACCTGTTTCTTTCATTTTATCACGTGATGACGTCAGTCATATTCATATCCACCGTTTCAGATGAAAATTGACCTGGTTAATTTTACTTCCCCCAAATCTCCATCAGTCAGGGTTGTATCATGACAGGTTAAGATAGGATTTCCTTGTGTGCTAACTCCTGGAGACAGGCGTAGGCAACCATGTTGGCGCACACACAGCACACATATGCACGTAGAAGCTCAAACAGATATACACACGTTGGTGTTAAGTAATAGCATACCAGTGTTAAATATTCTTCTTTGTTGAATTCCACCAGAGTTAAATGCTGTTTCTATATATACTGTTGAATGGTGTATAGATATGAAATTGTATTGTTCCTTGTTCACACTGACATCAACTATTTACAGGACCACAGCGTTAAGAGGTATGGTGGTCTGTGGAAGCTCCGATGTTAAAGACTTGTTGTTGGCCCCAGCGTTGCTCGTCGGAGTGGTTGTTAGGAATAGGAATATCAACTCGACCTACGCAGTGGTGTGTAGACATAGAGTGAGAGTATAATACGCAAATGATGAAAGAGTTCGAAGAGTTGATAAATGTTCTTTTTTCTCACTCATGTATGGCTGGAAGTCATCGACGCCAACTGCTGTGTACTTTTTGTTACAGTTTAATTGGACGTACACATTCGACAGCACGGATACAGTGACAAATCACAGGTTGGCATAATACATCATGGTACAATTGATAAATGGTCTTGCAATGATACATGGGCACTCGAATCATAGCACAATGGAATGTCAGTAGACAAGCACTCAGTATTGCCCATATATATATCATCTGAGTTTACTGACAAAGCACGTCAGTTTATAAACAATATTCAAGATGGCTTCTAGACCTAACCTCGTCTAGCGAAGATTCCTTTAAATAATGTTCAGCACATATTTTTCATATAATCACATTGAACCGCTAGTAATGGGTTCTCATCTGTAGCAGTGATCTCTGGACTCATCAAGCGATAGTACGGGGCATCCCTTTTCTCTTCTTGAAAGTCATAAAATATTTGGATACAAGATGGCTGCTGTCGTGAGCTGTCACTCACTTTTAGGATACAAACTGGAATCTGTATCAAAGTTAATCCTACATTAAATGTTCTCATTGCTCTGTAGATTCTATCATGATGCAATTGACTTCATCAGACAATATGGTGCTGCTAGAAATGAATGTCATCTTCCTCTAGTTAAATATTCTCTCAGACGTACAAATCGTGCGTCTGCTTATCGAAAACGATGGCTTCGTAAGAGTTCATAAGAAATGCTTTCTTTACCTTAGCATAAGAAATATGATTCTGCCACTCCTTGGCAATAAGAATAAACACTGGGGTAAAGCATACACGATAGGTCTAAACGACTATCACTTTCCCCATCAATCTTCAGATCACTTTTCCCGGCGACAAGCCGATACAGAAAAACACGACAGCCCCCCATCATCAGGGCGAAGCCAGATCACACCTCTCTAGCCACACATCCGCTGAACAGCCTTTGACCTTTCTAGCGACAAAGAACATATAGTTCGACTTAGATATGTAAAGATATACAGATATAAGACAGACTCGTCCTACCTAGACAAACACTACACATAAATTCAGGCCATAGATATTCTGAAGCAAGAACAATCTATTTCTACCCAAACAAAGAATAAATCGCAGTAAAACTGGATTCGTCCGCGGAGTTCGATCTGAGACTCCTTTCAAGGGGAAGTAACTCAATATTGACCTTTCCTTAAGCAAAAAAGTTTCTATTTTGTTTACAAAATATTTGCGAACATAACAAGCATACAAATGTATAATATTGCAAGATATCAAAGACTGCACGTAACAGTTGGATACGGCGAAGTAAGCGAAAAAAAAATAATCCGACTTACTAGTTCAAAATAAACGAAAAATTGCCTACGTTACGGCCACAAGACCTTCGTCAGCGGTTACCATGCGAAAACAGAAAACAAAGAAAACCAGAACTAAGTTTAATGCATTAAAAAAAAAAAAGAAGCTACATGAGAGTAGCTGGTGTCAGTGTAGTGAATATCCAAACTAGCAAAAATGGGGGGAGGGAGGGGGGGGGGGGGGGGGGGGGGTGGGGGGGGGGGGGGGGGGGGGGGGGGGGGGAGGGGGGGGGGGGGGGGGGGGGTGTGTATCTCGCACGCTGGATACGTACAGCAGACATACAGAGATGTAAATACACCCGGTCAGAACAAACACGCACGGATAGACACATATCACACAAAAGGTTCACAGGGAAAAGACGAAACGTACATGTACAGACATATTCACTCAAGAAATGTGCGATTGTCACATACAAAACACATTCAGATGCGAAAACCCACACGAGGATCCAGACACATGGCCCCACATTGGCACAGTGGTTAGAGTGCTTACCTGTCGCGGCAGAGTTACTAGGTTCCGCGTTTAAAACCTGTTATCGGCACACTCCAGTCTACCTAGCTGTAAATGTGTAAACTCTGCTCTTGAGTTAAGGAAGGCAAAGGCACCAAGGAAAGTAACTGGTCAGCCCACCTCATAAAGATGGACCTAGTATAGTGTAGTCTATAACACTTTGTGCCCGAGCAGGTCACGGCGCAAATGAGTGTATATGTGCCCGAGCAGGTCACGGCGCCAATGAGTGTGTTATGTGCCCGCGTCAGTTAAATGTGCAAGTAGTTATAGTGATTTTATTTTCAATTGGAGTTAATCCTTTTGATGTTGTTGTTATTCAAGTGCTAACTGGCCTTCCGCCAGAGATGGTAATAATTGACTTTTGCTCATTTTTCTTTCCAGGTCATCTTCTTCCCTTTAGGTTTAGTGGTAAGCAATCTCTTATAAATGGTTTTCAAAATGTTTTCCAACTGTACGTTCCAAATAAAACACAGCAATGTAGACAATTCAATTAGAGTTTATTGATGTGATTAGGCAAACACTGTAAATTTCACATTGATGGTTGGTTATCCCAAGAGGAACATTTATACATCCACAATGATATATATATATATATATATATATATATATAAAAAATATATATATATTATATTATATATATATATATATATATATATATATATATAATATATATATATATATATATATATATATATATATATATATATATATATATTTTTTCCAATGGAATAATATACTAACTTGTCTACTTAAAAAACTTGTCTTTGATATTCTCAAAGACGAAGTTCACTTAACACTATTTGTAAAATCCTCAAAAGTCCAAAAATCCAAATCATGGAATCATTGGAATCATAAATCCTGAAATCACTGCCCTTTCTCGCACTTCTCTCCTATTTATACTATTTCTTCTTTTTTTCCCCGCCAATTTTCACACGATGCTTTCTTTTTTCACACGGTACAATTATCTACATTTGCACACGTTTTCTCGGCTTTTCGAATTTTTTCACACGTCTCTCTCTCTCTAAACAACGGAAACAAACCTAAATAGCAACTCTCACTTCACAAAATCTTCCATTCAAAACACGCATTTAATATTTTCCTTGGGACTGCACTATCTTCGTCTCTCTTCGTCGTGACTGCCAACTGAACATTAATGACCCTGCGTTTTGTGCGAAAACGCCTTATTTGCTTTACGTCTGTTATTTTTATATTCTAACACGTATAAATGGTAGCGTAGTAAGCCATGCGGTCACAACTTCACTCTCATACAGCAGTATCTCACAGGTACTCAATATACACACAAAGATAATAATAACAATAGCCCCTTCAGTCATAACTGACTACGGGAAGGCGCCCCTGAGGTGACAGCCCTCAGCTGTTTATTTTCCTGATGTTCCTTCCGACGTTTTCTCCTCTCTTCTGCTTGCCGTGAGAGCTTCTTTTCGCCCAATCTGAGGTAGCGTCATAGATGGCATCGCCACTTGGTGCGATCGGCAGCTTCATCCTCCCAAGTTGCTAGATTTATGTCCAGTGCCCTCATGTCTCTCTTGCACATACTTTTGAATCTCAGCTGCGGTCGCCCGACTGCTCTTTTACCATCTACCAGTTGTCCGTAGCAGCTATCTTCGGGATGCGACTATCTTCCATGCGGTGGACATGGCCAAGCTAACGTAGTCTGCACTGTCATATCAGTGTATACATGCTGTGAAGGCCAGCACGTGACAACACGTCGACATTTGTCACACTCACAGATATACATGAAGGAGTTAAAAAGCTCATTCGAGACACACACTGACATACAGATGCACACACTGACATACAGATACACACACTGACATACAGATACACACACTGACATACAGATACACACAATGATACACTAGATACACATGAGACACATACAATATACATACATATATACAAATAGATACAAACACAACAGCATAGTCGTACAAACATGTACGTCTAGGAAACACAACCACACATACACAAGGAAACTGCTTTAGAACAAAGCTTAAACTTAAATGATCGGTGAGTTAGAGCCTTGAAAAACCCACGGATCTTCTCCGGGTTATTAGGAGCAGAAGATAGGTGCGTTCGTGACAGGTAAGGTGCGCCAGCGGTCACTTACCTGTTGTCACCGATTCAAGAGACTAACAAAGACGGAAGTGGACAAACTCTTAAAACCAAATTCTCTCTCTCCTCCCCCTCCCCTGTTCTTGGGCCGATGAACCTTTCAAGCGATGTCTTTTGATGTTTCGGGACAGTGCACGAATCGATGTATCCTGTAAGATGGTAGATGGTAATATGAACATGTGGCTTAAATTCAACGGTGTTTGCACTTCCGTGCATTTAATCATTTTATAACACCGCTTGAGACTGTATCACTTTTGGGATGTTTAGTCATAGGAAGTACAAACATATTTAATATTTAAACTGGCAGAGAGTCATTAACGAGCTGCGTTCAATCACTTATTAATAGAGACACCCCCGGAACACAGGATAGTGCTAGCGATAAAGTGACTTATTTCACAGCTCTCCTCTACAGCTACCATCTAGATCTGTGTGGTTATGATCTGTCCTGCGCATGCCTACCTTAAGTTCACTAGATTTCTTTTCTATTTCTGAGAACTACTACTTAACTATCTACCATCTAGCTCGCGCCACAGTTGGGAAGCACGTGAAGTGGTGCATACATCAAACATAAATGGACATAAAATCTATATTTCATAAGCGACTATAAAATATTTAAATAGCTTTAAAGTTGAACCACAAGCGTTGATTAAAAGCTTCTTTTGCACGGTTTCTGGATGTAAGTTTTAAAACCTTACATTTCTGCTGCCAACTTTACAGGTTTCTATGTTCCTGTTAGTGATCGAACGTCCCAGCTGCTCAATCTAAATATTTTCTAGAAGGAAAATGATGACTTACCAGCACAGATACACTATGGCTTCCTCCAGGTTGCACTATGAATCTTTTTAACAGACGAACTTCTTCGGCCCTGAACTGTCATGTTGAAATATTTAATTGCTTTGCTTTTATTGACTTCTCCATGTTGTTGTTGAAATTGTTTGATTGAATATTTTAAGAATGAAGTATGCGGCATCATGTCCAACCTTCCTTAGTCATCCTGTACATACTGCCTGGTAGCGTAAGGTAACGGTAGTCCAATAGCAGATACTTCCGTAGGGGAGTGAAGTGTTAGAGACTTCACTATTGTCCAGCATTGAGAGGTGGGGTGAACAGTTCCCTTCCTCGCTGCCTTTTCAATCCCTAACTCTAAGAGCAGAGTCAGGTATCCATTTACAGTTGGGTAGACTGGAGAGTGTCGGTACCGTGATTCGAACCCGGCCACGAGAGACCAGCACTCTAAACACTCTATCAGACGGACGCTCTGTAGGGGACAGTGTAATTATTTGTTGCTTCCCTTTTTATCCCTCGTAACACAAGGGCAACTTTCTTGTACTGGCCGCCATTAAAAACGCATCGAAATCCTGACATGTTTTCACTGTAGAAATGTTTATGCAAGTGAGCGATTTTCAAACCCCGAAAGTGTGCAAGTGATGAAGTTCATGTATTCCCACTTTACTGTCGATGTGATGTTTACTTCAAATTTTGCGTGATAAATTCTGGCTTTATTAAAAGTCGAATGACATTGAAATTTGGCACACGCATTAGTCAAGTTTCAGCGAGTAAAAAGCCATTATTTGTTTTCATGGAAAGAAAGTCTTTTAAATGTTTTTGTCATGCCTCGACTGCCGTCACAAGAGCGATGGCAAGCTGTTGGTATGCTCAGCAGTGGAATGGCGACCAGAGAAGTTGCCAGACATAGTGAGGCTGAACCAGCGATTTCGGGCGACAGGTACCACCAATGACCGTCTGTAGCAGTGTATTCTTATGTTTGTCTATTACAGCAATATTTTCTTATGGTTATGTGCTGTAGCAATGAACTCTTCTGTATGCCTATTACAACAATGTATTCTTATGGTTGTCTACTGTAGCACTGTTTTCTTATGGTTGTCTACTGTAGCAATTTTTTCTTATGGTTGTCTACTGTATCGTTGTTTTCTTATGGTTGTCTACATTTTACAATGCATGATAAAGAAACATACTTTGTGATATGACATCCAAATTCTTAGTATAAACATTATGTGTCTGAGCATAGTTTATTATATGAGACATAGTTTGTTCTATGTACACAATTTGTTCTATGACACATAATTAATTCCATGACACTTAATTTGTGATATGACACAAAATATGTGAATAAACAACGGGAAAACAATCAGAAGGCAAATCAGACAGAGAGATAACGCACTTGATATTGTGAGATCGCTGTCAAATTCCTCTACATGTGCTTTAGACATAAGTGTAGAAATTAGTCAAAGGCCTGACTTAATATTTCATTATCTCGCCATCTTCACGCCAGAAGCCAAGATGACAGCGTTTCGTGACCTTCTTTATCAGGTAACTAATGTTTTGAGCGTGACCTCATGACTAAGTAAGGTCAGCACTATGTCAACCTTGAACTTGAAAGTTTAATGTAACATCCACACATTCTGTCTCTCGCGTGACCTCGACCAGGTCGCTCTGGTAATAGGTCAACACAGTTGGGTTGAAGCTGCTACTACTTAATGTACTTCATGCTCCATATAGAGGAATAATAACTGCTACATAACTACTACATAACTACTACATAACTCATTCTCCAGACCTAAAGGTCTTTTTTATTTGGACATGCGCCCTAATATAATCGGCTAGGTTGAACGGGACGCGCCTCGCCAAAACGAGGCAAAATTTTATTTAAAAAAAAATATATAGAGAGCAATAATCCTGGTCGCGAAAAACAGTGATTTATATATCATTGGTAACGACAAACAGTGATTTATATATCATTGGTCACGACAAACAGTGATTTATATATCATTGGTCACGAAAAACAGTGATTTATATATCATTGGTCACGACAAACAGTTATTTATATATTATTGGTCACGACAAACAGTGATTTATATATCATTGGTCACGACAAACTGTGTTTTATATATCATTGGTCACGACAAACAGTGCTTTATATGTCATTGGTCACGAAAAACAGTGATTTATATATCATTGGTCACGACAAACAGTTATTTATATATTATTGGTCACGACAAACAGTGATTTATATATCATTGGTCACGACAAACTGTGTTTTATATATCATTAGTCACGGCAAACAGCGATTTATATATTATTGGTCACGACAAACAGCGATTTATATATCATTGGTCACGACAAACAGTGATTTATATATCATTGGTCACGACAAACAGTGATTTATATATCATTGGTCACGACAAACAGTGATTTATATATCATTGGTCACGACAAACAGTGATTTATATATCATTGGTCACGACAAACAGTGATTTATATATCATTGGTCACGACAAACAGTGATTTATATATCATTGGTCCCGACAAACAGTGATTTATATATCATTTGTCCCGACAAACAGTGATTTATATATCATTGGTCTCGACAAACAGTGATTTATATAGCATTGGTCACGACAAACAGTGATTTATATATCATTGGTCATGACAAACAGTGAATTATATATCATTGGTCACGAAAAACAGTTATTTATATATCATTGGTCACGACAAACAGTTATTTATATATTATTGGTCACGACAAACAGTGATTTATATATCATTGGTCACGACAAACTGTGTTTTATATATCATTGGTCACGACAAACAGTGATTTATATGTCATTGGTCGCGAAAAACAGTGATTTATATATCATTGGTCACGACAAACAGTTATTTATATATCATTGGTCACAACAAACAGTGATTTATATATCATTGGTCACGACAAACTGTGTTTTATATATCATTGGTCACGACAAACAGCGATTTATATATCATTGGTCACGACAAACAGCAATTTATATATCATTGGTCACGACAAACAGTGATTTATATATCATTGGTCACGACAAACAGGGATTTATATATCATTGGTCACGACAAACAGGGATTTATATATCATTGGTCACGACAAACAGTGATTTATATATCATTTGTCACGACAAACAGTGATTTATATATTATTGGTCCTGACAAAAAGTGATTTATATATCATTGGTCCCGACAAACAGTGATTTATATATCATTGGTCCCGACAAACAGTGATTTATATATCATTGGTCACGACAAACAGTGATTTATATATCATTGGTCACGACAAACAGTGATTTATATATTATTGGTCACGACAAACAGTGATTTATATATCATTGGTCACGACAAACAGTGATTTATATATCATTGGTCACGACAAACAGTGATTTATATATCATTGGTCCCGACAAACAGTGATTTATATATCATTTGTCACGACAAACAGTGATTTGTATATCATTGGTTACGACAAACAGTGATTTATATATCATTGGTCACGACAAACAGTGATTTATATATCATTGGTCACGACAAACAGTGATTTATATATCATTGGTCACGACAAACAGTGATTTATATATCATCATTTTTCCTTTCTGTCCCTATGGAGCATAGAGTAACCACTGTAGCCGGTTCACGTGCAGGAAACCTGCAAGAATTATTCACGTGCTCTTACAGCAGTGGTTTCTGTAATAATTAGTGTTACATGATAAGGTCACTAGCCGTATGCACAGCTTCAAATTAGTCGCCTAGCACGACATGCTTGAGGGAGTATTAGTCCTTGTTAAAGTCATATTTTAATTAAGGGGAGTTAAGCGGTAAAAGACTTGTATGTACAGGTCGGATTTTTCGTCATTGTGTCCCGGGATAAGATATTTGGTGTGAAAGGAATGTTTGATACTTCCTAATGTATTTTCTAAAAGCCATGGATATGCGGCTTATTTATGTACGTTATTGAAGATTTTCAGGCCATGGATTATGTATTATTTCAGACCTTGGAGTATGTTGATTCAGGCCATACACATATTATTGTAAACTGCGACATATGCAGTTCCCCTTTCTTGAATGGATATTTTTTGGCCATGATGTTGATGATTATGAGCTGCTGTGCTCTACAGCCTTTGTGAATGGATATTTTTGTACCAGTGACTGTATCTCTAAGGATTTATTTACTGATGATCGATGATCCATTAATGAGCAATTATTGATGATTATATATCTTTGGATTGTACGCTCAATTACCTTGGATTAGTGCTCACTTGATGTACCATGATTTGCCGTGACTTGTAACCTGTGACAGTGTATTATTTATGATGTTGTCGTTTGCTGTGGTGTTAATAAACAGTGTAGAACGTTACCAGGAGTTACAACGTTTCCTGACTCCTAGGTGTGCTATGGTGTGAGTGATTGCTATTTAACTCAATCTGTACTACATGACATTCGCGTTTGTTGACACTCACTCTCCCACACATCAGTCGGCCGCCCGTAAGCCCGACACAGGCTGATCGCCTATATCAGCGAAAAATAATAATAACATTTACTCCTGCCAACTACCTCTCAACAAAACCACCTATAAATATCAACACAGCAACAGTGGTCGCCAGTGATATGGGGCTATTATGAAGGGATGCACAAGTTACTCTACAGTGTAACCAGTTCAAATTTTTTGTGAGCAAGTTTCATCTAGGAAAGGAGTTTTCTATTCAAGTTATTCAAGTCAAAAGTTG
The DNA here is from genome assembly GCA_024509875.1 of Oreohelix idahoensis. NCBI lineage: Eukaryota > Metazoa > Mollusca > Gastropoda > Stylommatophora > Oreohelicidae > Oreohelix > Oreohelix idahoensis. Next base: position 50,740 of record JAMPIV010002778.1, on the reverse strand, counting down.
CAGTGTTCCAGTCCTTCCTCTTGAGCGCCAATTTCTGATGTCAGCACCCGATGTTTGGAGTTACGTTTGAAAGCCGCTATTACCTTGGAGTTCCAGTATCGATCACCATTGGATTTCTTTAGACTGTGTTAGCTATGTACATCATTGCTGCTGTTGTGGAAGCTGGGATTTTTCCTTTGAAAGATAAGTGGCTGTTTTGTATGTGCAAACTGTACCACTGTTTGGTGTAACATTAAGCCTTCCTCAGAACACAATCTATTTATGTTTTCTCGTATTCTATGTTACATGTTCCATATTTCTGCGGGTTTGGTTGGGTGGAGACTTTCGTTAGGATACATCCCACTTCACCGAGGGCCTACGAAAGCGTTCTATAGGGACTGTTTGACTAAGTTCGTTTCGTAAAAGATCCCTTGACATAATTCTGGGCATACTCTGTTTACGCCGGATTCAGTCATCATTATATATCATTGTTTAGGTGTGACGAAACGTCTCAGTGTTGTTGTCGTTATATTTTTTCTCTGTACCTTAGTTTCTTGATTAATTTGTTTGTGAGTGTCTTCCTCCCCTTCTTATCTTTAATTTCTATACACATTTTTCGTTTATACACTGTATTGTCACTTGTATTGTTATACTTTTCGCAGCTGTCATTGCAAGCTTTGCAATATTTTGGGCTTTATTTCTGCTTTCTTACTTTAGTTGATTCCTGCGAGCGTGGTCATTTGTTCTTTATATCTTGTCTTTGTCAGTCTTGTCTGTACTGTCTATTTGGTCATGCACTGTCAATATTGTAACGCATAACATATACATATAGGTGATTAATTATATTATTAATTGGTAAGATAATTATACAAGTTCTTGTGCATAGACTTGTCACCAACTGAGTTGGGATAAAGTGAGTTTCAGCGAGGAATATATTTACATAAGTTATCTATATCATATTATTAGACATAATGTCTACTTTAGATTACTTCATTGAGCAAGGGAAATCCCTTAATATGACTACTGATGAAGTAAGAGAATTCGCACTTGCCGAATATGCCAAGGCGCAGAAGTCAGAAGAAAAGAAACAGAAATTAGAAATGGAAAAACAGAAAATGGAAATGGAGAAACAGAAAATGGAGGCTGAAGATAGGAGATTGCAGATGCACGCAGAAGAGAGAAATTTGCAAATGCATATGGAAGCTGAAAAACAGAAATTAGAATCGGAAGAGAGAAAAAATCAACAGCAAATGGAAGCTGAAAAACAGAAATTAGAAGCTGAAGAGAAAAAAAATCAAATGCAAATGGAAGCTGAAAAACAAAAATTAGAAGCTGAAGAAAGAAAAATTCAACAGCAAATGGAGGAGAGAAAGCTTCAGATGCAAGCTGAAGAAAACCAAAGACTCCACGAGCAGAAGTTGTTAGCTATGGAGCTGGAGAAAATGAAGGTAGTGAATGTGATTAATACACAGAGTGCGACAGACACTCAAACTACTTCACATAAAACAAATAATAATTCCCAAAAACTCAGATTGCCTCCATTTAAACCTACCTCCGACGATATTTTATTTTACCTGAATAGATTTGAATTTACATGTAAATCTCAGAAGATAGACAAGTCGGAATATTGTGCACGACTTGTGGAACTACTTACGGGTGATGCAATGAATGTTGTAATGAGATTGAAGGGGCCTGACAAAAATAACTACGATACTGCCAGGATTGAATTATTGAAGAAATACCAACTTAACGAAGACGGTTATCGTCTGTGCTTTAAGACTCTGTTACCGGAGACTGGGGTAGATTTTTCAGAGTTCATAGCAAATATACGTCTAACGTTTTCACGTTGGATTGAACTTTCTAAAACTGAACACACATGTGAAGCCCTTATGGACTTATTGCTTCGTGAAAAAGTCATGTCGTCAGTTAATGAATCTTTTCTTTCCTTTCTACATGAGCTAAAGCCTACAAACTTAAAAGATATGGAACAATACTGTCTTCAATATGTCACGGCACATCAAAATGTGACTGTTAGCAATTCTCAAGTCAAAGAAGGTTTACCCGTGGCTTCAGCAATACCATATGGTCCTAATTTGCGCCGTAGACCTCAAAGTGCTGATCTCAATTTTGGTAGTAGATATAATCGTAATTTTGGACAGAACCAAGGGGGCCCATCACGTAGTGATTCTCCTTCTTCAAGAAACTGGACACAATTTAACACTCCTCAACGTTTTGGTTCCAACAATTATGGAAATTTTGGAAGGGGTAACTACAATAGAAACTATCAACCCTATAATAACTTTTCTTGGAGACAACAAAATCCATGGAATAGAAATTTTGATCAAAGGGGAAATTACAATCGCAACTATGCTAACTGGGGTTCAAATCAGAACAATAGTTTCAATAGAGCAAATAACAATGCTCCTAATAGAGATAATAGTCACGACAGATCGCGATATGACGGTAGATCTCCAAATGATAGATCGTATTGCCATGCTAACTCTGCTCAACAAGAGCCTCAGGTTATTAATGATCAAGGTAACAATAATAATAGTGTCTCTAATGCTACTGCTTGCTCTGCTTTCGATTTCGAGAGAACATCTCAGTGCCCGGAGTGCACAACTTTGTTCCAACCTACAGCTATAACGACCTTGATTTGCGGTCATCCTCTTTCGACTGCTCTTCCTGCTTTGTCTGCACATGACGGAAGAGGGTCTCTTACTCTACATAAGGGATTTGTGAATAATAATCCTGTCTCAGTACTTTTTGATTCTGGATGCACTACTGTTGGGATTAGACAGTCTCTAGTTCATCCTTCTTGCGCAACAGGTAAAATGGTGAAATGTGTGACATTCGGTGGGACAGTTGAGACTTTTCCGACTGCCATAGTCCACATTGCCACACCGTTTTTCACTGGTTATATACACGCATGTATGCTCAGAGCGCCTATCGCTGACCTTACTGTCGGACAGATACATGATGTAAAGGTGTGTACGCCGGTACAAATTGCTGCTTGGGAACGGCAACATAATCTTACTGCCGCCACTATGCCAAAAACGTATCACCAAGTACATTCTGCTAATTTTGTGCAATCTTGCAGTATTGATGATACAATTGTTCATCATGCTAATTTTGGTGCTTCTTTTAGTCCAGTTCGACATACCTCAGTACGTCGTAACTCTAACTTTGATTCTTCTTTACCTACTATTATAGAAGAAGATCCTTCGATTTTGTCAGATACACACACTAATTTTAGCGCTACGACTGAATCTACATCCAGTCACATTAATTGCAACTTCTTTGCTGCAATGACTAGAGTCTTCTTTGCCACATGTACGGACTTGGTTCTTAGTACATATCTATACCTTATGAGTTTTTTTAGCTTTCTTGCTGGACCGGTTAGCTCGGTATCTTCGTCTTTTACGACTTTTTGTCGCACTCACTGCGCTACTTTTAAACTTCGACGTAGGTCCAAGTTTACTACTGTATGCTTTCACATCTTTATTATATCTTTCTTACTTTTTTCTTTGCCCAGTACACAGGCTATGACTTCAGTTCAATCTGTAAGATGTACGCTTTTGTCTACTGCATTTCCTTTGTCTTACGCAAAACCTCAGATTGTCAACCATCATGACACTCTTGGTCATTATTACCATCTTATGGATTTGCCTATTGATGTCGGCATCTTGTATATTCATAACTTTACCATACATTATTGCACACTGCTATTTGTCTCGGACACTTTTATCACTCTATATGATTGTTATTCCAAGTTAGACTGTGCTACTTTCTCTGCTATCCTTTCTCATGTAGCAGAGGAAGCTTGATTATCACCATACAGGGGCCGGAAGTTTACACAGCCACAGTTGGTAGGTTTACTGTAAAATTAATTGTTGTATATCATAAAGTCCTACCTTTACCAAACAGAGATTTTCATTTGTATTTTTTCACAGCGTATGCTTTTCCATGAGAGTCAAAGCTGCTATATTGTTTGTTTGAACCATTCACCGATGGTATTTCTCGCAAGATTTGCTGTTCCAGTGGAACCAGTCAGTATGTTCACTCCTCATTGTTTGATGTTACCTCCGCAAGTTTACAGGATTTTTCAAGACCGCTAGAGTTGTTTACTGTATAACTTATTTAAGATAGTAGATAATATTGTATATTGTATATTAGTATTAGAATAGTATATTAGAGAGTATTGTATTATAATATGCAATGACTTCTTTATGATAACATGTTGGTACATCTTTATGCGCCATTGCATTACTATATTGCATTATGCTACTGTGTTTTGATAAATGTTGATAGTATGAAAATTGTAATGATGCTACTATTTTAACGTAACGGATCATTGCGATGCATTTCGGTATTGTATTTTTGAAAAGAATATGAAGACTAGAGAAAAGATATTTTTCTGTCATTGTAATGTTTTTCTTTGCCCAGCGCTTTATTGTGCACTAGGGGTAACTATGTATAATGATATTAGTACATTGAGAAAATGTTTTTTCGGAGATTGTGATGTATGTTTTTCATTACCCGACGCTTGATGGTGCGTCAGGAATAGCTAGGTATAACGGTATTGTAAATTTTGATACTTGTATGGGTTCTTCATTGGTACTCCATGAGTCTATTAACTTGGTTGTCATGCACATTATGCTATTTTTTTTAGAAGATAGCTAGTTATTTGTTTGTTGATTTACATAGTTTTTTTTTTTTTGTAATGTATGCTGTTGTACTATAATGATGTTCATTTATATAATGCATTGTTTAATGTAATTGTTTACCATGATATATCATTGTTTTCTTTATTCTTATTGCACTGCTTTCTTTCATTACTGCTCATTCTTCTTGTACTTCATCTGTTCTTTTACTTTTCTCTTATGACGTCATGGCTAGTCTGTATTTGATGTATTTCGTATTTCTTTGAGGTTGTTGGTCTTCGTATGCTTCTCTCGTGATCTTTCTATACTTGACTTCTTTTGTACGTTACACTTACTCCTATCATTTTTTTGTTCATTTTTGTTAATATGACTTAACATAGTGTATCCTTATGCGTACATATTAGTATTCTATCGACCTCAATTTTTTGTTTGATGTATTTTTTTCACACAAAAAAATGATTATATCATTCCCCCCCCCCCCCCCCCCCCCCCCCCCCCCCCCCCGGGATCGGTGTAGACTGGTAAAGTCATATTTTAATTAAGGGGAGTTAAGCGGTAAAAGACTTGTATGTACAGGTCGGATTTTTCGTCAGTGTGTCCCGGGATAAGATATTTGGTATGAAAGGAATGTTTGATACTTCCTAATGTATTTTCTAAAAGCCATGGATATGCGGCTTATTTATGTACGTTATTGAAGATTTTCAGGCCATGGATTATATATTATTTCAGGCCTTGAATTATGTTGATTCAGGCCATACACATATTATTGTAAACTGCGATATATGCAGTTCCCCTTTCTTGAATGGATATTTTTTGGCCATGATGTTGATGATTATGAGCTGCTGTGCTCTACAGCCTTTGTGAATGGATATTTTTGTACCAGTGACTGTACCTCTAATGATTTACTTACTGATGATCGATGATCCGTTAATGAGCAATTATTGATGATTATATATCTTTGGAGACCCCGATGCCATCACAAGAACAGCTATGCTTTGGACCCCTGAAGGAAAGCGAAAGAGAGGTCGACCAAAAACAACTTGGCGGAGGACTGTGGAGGCTGAGATGCAAAGAATGAACCAGAGTTGGGGCACTGTACGAAGGATGGCCACCGACCGTGCAAAGTGGAATCAGTTTGTTGTTGCCCTACAAGACGCCACTAGGCGTGATGGCCACTGACTGCTTTGACGGTCGGTGGTTAAGGATCGAAGAAGAAGAAGAAGAATATATCTTTGGATTGTACGCTCAATTACCTTGGATTAGTGCTCTCTTGATGTACTATGATTTGCCGTGACTTGTAACCAGTGACAGTGTATTATTTATGATGTCATCGTTTGCTGTGGTGTTAATAAACAGTGTAGAACGTTACCAGGAGTTACAACGTTTCCTGACTCCTAGGTGTGCTATGGTGTGAGTGATTGCTATTTAAATCAATCTGTACTACATGACATTCGCGTTTGTTGACACTCACTCTCTCACACATCAGTCGGCCGCCCGTAAGCCCGACACAGGCTGATCGCCTATATCAGCGAAAAATAATAATAACATTTATCATCCTCTCTTACACCACCTATATATATCAACACAGCAACAGTCCTAATATTTATTTGTCTCATAAGAAACCCCCGCGGTGTAACTTACACAGTCGAGGTTCAAGTCCCTTCTTGAGCTGCCAGGCGACCATGTCTCTCCATAACTTTCTTTAAACAAAAAGTTAGTCCCATAGCAGATACTGCCGTTGGGGAGAAAAGTGTTAGAGACATCACCATACTAGGTCAAGCATCGGGAGGTGGGGTGACTAGTTCCCTTCCTCACTGCCTTTTCTTTCCCTAACTCAAAGTCAGGCACCCATTTACAATTGGGTAGACTGGAGCGTGTCGGTACCTTTATTCAAACCCGGCACCTTTGCCACGAGAGACCAGTGCTCTAACCACTCTGCCATTCGGACGCCCATTGCTATTTATGACTTTACTGTTGACTTCTTGTCCATGCCGTGTTGTTAAGATGTCCACTATCTTCTCTCCATGACGTCATCTAACTTTTTTTTCCGTCTGCCTTCCCTGTTGCCACAATGTAGTCTATCTTTCTTCTTATAACACGTGCAAATAAAGATTCACTCACGTAGCGAGGCGGTGTTGCCGTTCTTATGGTCCTGGGTTCGAATCTCCGGTAAGCATATCACTTCTGTTGTTTTTCTATTGTCTAGTTTTCTACTTCTTTATTTCTCACGAATGCCTCAAACTTACCTCTAAGCATCATTCGTGTTAATTGTTATCAGTTAGATTAGGAAGAATAATTACGAGGTTTTATTGAAATAGACTCAAGATACGCGGTCATCAGACTGAGACTGAAACTAGGTTAAATAGCGACTCAACGCTAATTTTTGGCGGCAGTTGCTCAGCAACCGATGACGTAAATCGGTATAGCCGAGATACTCCACCGGTGGGCAAGTGAGATCCAATGAAATAAAAAAATAAATATTAGACTGTCCAACCAAAAGGCTGGAAAAGCCCGCACCACTTTTGAGAAGGCAAACCTCGAGATGAGAAAGCAGTTGATCCCCATAAGCCATGATGATAGGAAACTCTTTACAGAGCGATACAACAGGAAGCAATCTGATCATCAGAAGAAGTCCCCCTGTCCAGCAAGTGTTTCGGCCCTATATACTCCTTTATACTCTAAGGGGGGCGGGCCCACTTGGGTCATGACTCCCAAGCGTCTCAGCTTCCTGTTGTCTTGTATCGAAAATGAACCCATTCCACTTGTGGTAGCAGCTTTAAAATCCACAACTCCGCCAGCCACGGAGGCAATTGTGAAAGTAACAAAGAGAAGACACATTATTCCGTTCGTTCCGTCGCACACACTGAGACACCGTCGCGAAATCAACGAGTCTAGCCACTGCGTGTTCGTCACTGAAATTCTTATACTGACACCCCTTATAGTATACACCGCCTGTCGCCGCTGCGTCACAGCCCGTTCACCAGTACACCAAAAACCCAGCATATTGTGGACTTAGAAAAATTCCTGGTGTTTTCTATACCGCAGCGTTTATTGTTACGATCTCCATTGCCCATTGCGGTTGTTCCACAGCCAGCATGATGCCTTTTTGTCAGTTTCACTAAGCCTCTTCAGTGCCCTTGTTCTCGACTGTCCCTTCAGCCCCAATAGTTTCAATAAATCATACACTGATGCAGCCACAAGCCCTCTTGCTCCCACTTCAACAGCCATGACCCTTGCAGTGAACCCATCGTGTCTCAGATCCGCGGCCAGATCACTATACTTGGCCGCTTTGAACGAATGTTGCTCGTCTAACCTGAATTCAAATGGCACGGTCAGTTCAATCAGTATGACCTGAAGCGTTGCTGAAGAATGAAGCACTATATCCGGCCGTCTCCGCGATTTCCTGATACTCTCTGGATATGCCCCTCGTCCAGGTAGGTCTACCGCCATCTCCCAGTCGTTTGCACAGTCAAGAAGAGATGGTAAACTGCTACCAGGTTTACTCGGTTTGGGGTGTGCTGACTTTCCTGCCCTCAGAAAGTATGTATTTGCGGTGCTCGGCCTGGGTTTGCTATTCACCTTCATCCTTGCCAAATCTATTGTCGCAGCAAGCTCATTTAGCACTTTGTTATGGCGCCAAGTGTACCGCCCTTGCCCCAATGACACCCTACACGATGAGAGCACGTGTTCAAGTGTCTACCTTCCCTGGCACAGGGGGCACTGCTCATCATCCGACTTTCCCCATTTCACAAGGTTGGTGGCCGACGGCAGCAGGTCATACAGTGATCTGACAACGAAGCTGAGCCTAAGAGGTGCCATATGCCATATGTCATTCCATGTCAGGGACCTCTGCAGGGCTTCTTCCCATGTAGTCCATTGGCCTTGTTGGACCTGCTGCACTGCTTTTTGCAACCTCTTCTCATTTTCAGCTCCTTGTATCTCCTGAACTACCATGCCTCTGCGCTCCCTTCTTGATGCCTTGGACCACCAGCGGATGTCTCCATGACCAAATCCCCGTCTATTCGTTTGTGTGTATCCGATTACCTCCCTCAGTTTGAGTGACTTTTGGGCAGCATCAACAGCTTCTTCCACTCTCCACTTCCTTTCCGTTTTCAGTGTGGGCTGAATGGACTTAACCACGTCATCAGCTGACTCGCGTAGCATCATTGCAAGTCTTGCCTTTCCAACTTTGTACTCTTCAACAACTGACTTGAAAGGAAGCAGAAGTTTTGACTTTTTGCAGTACAGTGCAACATCTGACAGACCTGGTGGTACCCCTAGCCATTTTCTCATGAACTTGTTGACCTTCCGCTCTATGGCTTCCACTGTACTTGTGCTTATTTCATATATAAGCAGTGGCCACAGCAACTTCGGTATCAACATGAACTGGAGGCACAACAGTTTGAACTTTCCCAGGAGTCTGCTTTGGTCTATGATCTGTAGCCCTCTGTCTGCCATTTCTATTGTCTGTTGCACTGCCTTTGAGTCTTTTAATGAAGCATCGTACACCCTGCCAAGACTTTTAACAGGTTCCTCAATGACAGTAGGGATTCTTTGGTTGGAAACCGTGAATATGACCTCTGCTATCTTCCCTTTCCTGACTGATAGGCTTCTCGACTTCTTGGGTTTGAAGCTCATTCTGCACCAGCTGACTAGTTCATCCAGGCGTGCTAACATCCTCCGGGCCTGATGTTCATCTGATGTCAGAATTGTTGTGTCATCCATGAATGCTTTGAGCGGTGGCATGTGACACATTCCACCGAGCTTTGGACCTATAGCAATTCCTTCAGCCGCATTGAGGATTACCTGCATAGCCATCACGAATAGTATCGGAGAGATGGTACATCCCATCGCAATTCCAACTTCAAGGCCAACCCACTTCGTTGTGTACTCTCTGGTTGAAACTCTGACAGCAAATCCTGCTAAATACAGCTTCAGCATTGCTGCAATCTCTTGTGGAACATGATACATTTCTAGGGCCTGCCACAACATCTGGTGTGGAACGGATCCATACGCATTCGCTAGATCCATCCAGATTACATGGAGGTTTGTTCTGTCAGACTTTGCCTTTTGGATTGCTTCCCAGATCATTGTGGCATGCTCCAGACATACTGGTGTACCTGGGATACGGACGGACGTATAACTGCTGGTCTTGAAGTTTTCAAGATATCAACTCTGAGAAGCAGATAGCTTTCTTTTAATATGTTGGAAATTCTTATGTTTCAGTAAGTACAGCTTCGAGTGACTCGTTTCATTTTTTCAGAAATAAAATTTGATTAGGCCAGAAATGCCTAACTGTACAGATAACGAGCTGAACTTATAAGGGATGAAGCGGAGTTCATAAATGTCAGATTTAGCTACAAATCAATAAGAAAAGATAGAGGCTCTACTGTCAATTTGCTCCTAAGTCGGATAAAACTGCAAACGCAAAGGAGTTAAACAGAAATAATTACCCCAACTTGGATAGGCTGCAAGGAGAAGATAGCCAATAAAGAACCAGTACCAAGACACATTTTGTATGAAGATTGTTTTTAAGAAGATGTATGCATATGACTTTGCTTACTATGGATTTATAAATACAAGTGAATAAATTGTTTTATTGGATCTAGAGAACTTGCTTAATTACCTCATGTTGAAGAGTTTTACAGTATATAAGGAACAAAATAGTATGCTAATAATTGTCACACAACACAAAACATTCTGGAACAAACCTGGGTTACAATTTTCATCAAGAACTAAGACCTCTGGCAGTATACCAGTAATTCCTGACTTGAATGATACCATAAGCATTTACACACCCCACACGGTCACACATAGAGCCACCACTACATCTGGTCACCTTAGGAAGTCTGCACCAAGTAGTCATATGTTCTTGTAGCAGGGATTTATGAGGCAATTTGTTTTAGATGATGTAGCCCCGTACACAACCGTCGCCTTGTACGACATGCCTGAAGGTGCTGTGAGCCGATTCTTTCCTTGTCTCTACACAGACCCCCCGAGAACTTGACGTGGCTACACCACACATCTATCAACAAGATGTCCACTCTCGTTCTTTACAGACCCCCGAGAACTTGACGTGGCTACATCATACATCTATCAACAAGATGTCCACTCTCGTTCTTTACAGAGCAGGGAGCCACCACTGAAGCTGGTGTCCATGTAGGGAGCTTGCACCAAGGCATTCATGTACACCTGCAGTGGTTGTTTATGTCGCAATGCTTTACATGATGAGGTTGTCACCGTAAATTGGTCACGTGATAAATATCACGTCTAATGAATACATTTCTTTGACCTACTTAGCTGTTACTGCTTGAGAATCCTTGAAAGGTGTACAAGCTATCGATCGTGAAAAAACTGATATTCATACGCTAAGGAGGAAATGTGTCTGCACTCTCCAATGTTTTGTGCCTTTATTTCAGTGATGATACCTATTTCCATTTTAGGTTGACTGGATTTATCTTTGTTGTACTCTTGACGTGTCTATTTATAATATCCTCCTCCTACCCCCTCCCCCACCACCACTCCCCCACCACTCTTCCTTTTCTATACATGATCGGCAGCTGTGTACGAGTACAATATATGTCAGCGTCCATATAATTTCCGTCTCAACTATTTGTCTTTTGAACATTTCTGTAACTGACCCAGCAATCTTACCATGTCATTACATGTCCTCCCTTCTCGATTTCCTTTACCATTTTATTTCTTTCTTTCTTTTTACCTTCGGTAACTCCCACAGACAGGTGTGTGAGTCTGTGTGTGAATATAATACTAACTAGCAATAACCCGTCAATAATGACGGAAGTAAATCAAATACTGTAATATATTTTGAAAATACTTTTTAATTCAATATAAAAGTTCTTTGATGACAACATTTTGTGTGAAAGTGCGTGGATCTGTTTCAAAGAATGTTCATGCTGCTTCTTCTAGAGTCTCGCTTGCTCGTTGTGATTGACGCGATCCTCTTAGCATCTGCAGCTCGTTTTGCAGCCATCTTATCATTTTGATCCATAATAATAAGTCTGCAATACTTTAAATTAAAATTTTGTCTTGAAGAAACAATCAAAAACTTTCATTTTAAAGTTATTTTTAACAAAGTGATGAGTTAAATACGTTTACGGAATGAAACTCGGTTCTACGTCGACTTTTCTTCGTTGAGTATTACTATTTTCGGGAGAGTACATATAAGGGAAACAATACAATTAATGTCTAACTTTCAACCACAGTTGCATCCCTTAGATGTGACCGACGTACAAACGGCGAGAATTATGGAGTTTGATAACAATGCTTCATAAAGTGTGCCGCCCTCCAAGCTGCACGAAAGGGGTTCAAAGGATACGTGGCAGAATTTTTATTTAGTGTTATCATACTTTATTTTTTTTAATTGCTGCAGAAAACTATTCATTAAAATGTAACATATGAAATAGCTACACCCGTAAGATTAAACTCTCATAAGGGGAACGTGATTACTGTAAGTTTGTGAAACACTACTGTACAACACTGCAGCTACCTGCCACTATATCGTTATTATTTTGATTCCTTATTCACGAAAGTTAAGAAGCATGTTTGTCACTTCTACAATGTGCACTAAGTTTACAGTAAAGTACTTCACATACTTTTACAGCGGTGGTTTCTGTAGCAATTACATGATGACAGCCCTATAAACACAATTACATTTGTCGCCTGTTACGACATGCATGAGGATTTATATATTTTTAATATTACTCTTGTCTGTGACAATGTACAAATCATATATAGTTCGAACACCTGCATGAATGACGTACTTTCAGTTAAACTGTAGATCAAGAGTCGGCATAATGTAGATTCCGATGTACTGGTAGATAACATGGGGTGATGTTGTAGATATCTAGGTGACGAGAGGTAGAGGAAAAAAAAGTAAAGCTACAGAAATGTTGGACAAGCACTCTCATACCAGCATTAGAAAATGCGTTATTCCCAGGATTAACGGCACTTTTTCCGCGTCCACAGCGAAATCTCACGAACTATCTTACAAAAATTCACTTCAGTGTGAATTACACGAAATAGGAAAGCGATGTGGTCTTTACAGTGACGCTAACATTCAATCAAATATTACTTAGTTTGAATTTTTCACAGATCTGCTGATATGAGTGCAGGAATCAGAGCTCTCTGGCGGAGATAAAATTGACATATAGGCTACACTTATTTCAAATTCTCTGAAACCTGAAAACAAACATGATTCTATCGAGGTATATCTTTCGACTGCGCAATGTTCATAAAGTAGATCGCACAGCTCATGGGTTGCCTGCCGCTGATGTAGACTATTAGACAGACAAGCTTGCAAGAGACTCAACGCTTTTCAAATAAAATTCGTTCCTTTTTTGTCTCTAGATTTTCTAAGACACTTCTAGATATGTGATGTGCAGTTTGGTCTATCTTGTTCCCTACTTTTAAAGCTTTATTCATGTAGTACTGTTATAACATAACGAGTAAGTGTACACGTCAAAACGTTAACGTCGAAGCCGTGAGCCAAGCCTTAACGTTTAAGCATCTATGGCACGTTTAGAAGACAGAAGATCGTACTTGGAACTCATTTTAATGATCCTGAAGCGTTAACGTCGAAAGCCGTGTTAAACGTTTTAAGCATCTATGGCACGTTTTATACAGAATTTTTAATGTAGCTTATTTCTCCAGGGGATATAATTTGTTTTTAAAGAAGAATTTTTATTTAATTTACTCCTCGCACCCTTCAAGGGAAGTAATTTCCCTCTTGCTTTCCAAGAGGACAGTTGTAGTGGATTTGATGGTATTGTATGATTGTGATATTACCTAGTGTGATGCATGAGGTCAGCTGTGAAGGCTCCTGAGATAAATGTAGCTGTGAATTTTCAGAAGGCCCTTCTTGCTACCACTACGACCTCACACCTATCTTTTTTTTTTCTGCTGAATGTGGCTACGTTAAAATTCTAGGGTAATGATATGTAATGTGTTGTGGTAGTTTACATACACACACACAGATATTTAATAAGTCTAATAATATTAATAAAACGTTATGACACACTGAACTAACTCAAGCTGTGTAAAATTTGTGATAATAAATTTTCTTTAAGTTTATTTGTTCTGAACCAAGGTTTTATTTTGGTCAGAACATATGAAAGGTTTTGCAATTATTAATGAAATGCATGAATATATGGCATAATAAATGAAAGGAGTGTACATATGTATTTTACAAGACTAGTTAATATTACTACTGTTTATGGTTGTAATTTTTCTGGGAGAACGTTTAATGGATGTGCTGTTGGGGTGGCCTCATCACTCCCTGTCTATGGCGACTACACATTGTCCATTTATTGAGGGTATTATAATTGGTGTGTTAGAAATTAAGTTGGTGAGTATTCAGCAGTCCAGACGCTCACGTATCTTGAATGAGTAATCTGGTGCTGGAATCAGGTGGCCCCACCTCTCCGTGCTTGGGGGCAATATCAGGCTGCTGTGCCAAAATATAAACTGCACGGGTCCACTCTTGTAATATTCAACACCTCATTTGACACCACATTGGTGCCAAATAAAAACTCACAGTTCTGCAATAAAGTATTGGTCATGTGTCAGAATTCCATCCTCTAAACCATTTCTGGACACAACACCACACACAACAACAACACCACATAGACGGGTCAGATCTCTTTGACCATACAACACATCTTACCAATTTGGTTTCACATAGGATAAGTTCTCCCAGACTACATATTCTGAAATATGTTCATTAGCTTCCTGCCATAGAATAGGATAGGTGATATGTTCCACTGATCTCAACACTTGATCTGTCTTTCATAACCCTTGCTGGAGTTTATGTATTTTATTTGTCTCTAGACCCTGAACTGGGGCGGGGGTCTAGAGCGAATCCTTACTTGTTGTAAGGGATAGATTTTGATATGGCAGTATCAAATCACTCGAAACATTAAACAAATATTAAAATATACAAAGAAATACTTTCAGTCTTACCAGAATTATGAATATAGAACACAGTTAATTGCTAGCAAAACTCAGCTGAGCTGCTGGCTTTAGTATGGCGTCCCTCTAAATATTTCAATTAGCTTCTGGGAATTACACCACTAAATAATTCACTGTGTCTACTAGGACAACTTATGACGAATGGCAAAAATGCGCGTCTGAGCGCCGATAATATATTCATCTATGGCCAATCACCGCCTTTTTCTTTTCAAATTCAAACCTCCTACCAAAAAGTCATTTCAGTCATACCTCAGTCAAGTATGCATTATTGTCTGTTGGTCCGTCTGTCTCTACTTGCGTTTCACAAACAAAACACACTTGTTTTTTGAACCAACTCTGCCTTCCCCTACACAATTTTGCCTTTAAAGTTATTTTTAGCCACAGTTCACCATCCCATCCCCTCTCTTTCATTCCAACTAGATTTTAGCACTTGAGTCTCAAGGCTACAGTTTTTTGAAAATTAGGGACATTTTTTGTTTCAATGCAGATGCTCGCTGATATGAACAACACAGTCTTTTGTCAATATCTTTCTTATTATCTATCCGTCTGTATAAATGAAAGCATATTATTTCACTGCTCAAGATGGGCCATCCGGCCAGCTAGGTTTTATATTCCTAACATCATTATTAAAAAAAAGTTACTTTTCAAGGTTAGTTGGTTTTTCGAAATATTTCTAGCATCTTCTATACTGCGTTTGCCGCTGAATTCAAGTAAACGGACTAAGTTATCGCAAAAGCGTCCAAGAAATGACTGTTGCGTATAATAGCTAAGGTCCCTTTTGTCGATTTCTTTACCTTATGTCAACTTGGGGACGTGACTTTTTCCTCCTTTCCCCACCAATTGCGTCTTTTAGCCTTGCTAGTTTCAAGCACGCATTCAGTCATATTTTTTCCCTTTTGATCTCCGTTCTCATCCCGTTCCAAGGGTAACGTTTTGCCTTCACGTCTAACAATTTAATTTCCATGGCGGGTGATGACCCGCGGCGTGGGCGATCATGTATTCTAGTAGCTTACGCATTAGTTTTTATCCCTACGTTGTATCATTGGAGATATTTTAACGTTGTATCATGGTTAATTTTATGACACATCTCCCCACTTGAAAACATGCCTACGGCAAGTTCCAAAACCAGTGATACACATAGATAAAATCTCTCCTCACGCCTGCCATTACTCTAATTTTGATCACAGGGATGCCGACTGAGGAAATCTGCACCGACATTCAATTTGCCTGGGATATATTGGATACTAAACTGATAAGGTTGAAGCAATAAAGACCACCTCAGCAATCTTGCGTTTTCATGCTTAGCCTGAGATAAGAATACGAGAGGCTGATGATCCGTCTCGACCACAAAAGTCCTACCATACAGATAGATTTGAAACTTCTTTATTGCCCAGATTAACGCTAAACATTCTTTTTCGCTTGTGGAGTATCCTTGTTCCGCCTTATTCAATTTGCGGCTTGCATAAGCGACTGGTTTCAGTTCCCCATCACGTGAAGATGATGTTTGCAACAAAGCTGCTCCGAGTCCTACATTACTTGCATCGGTTCTTAAGACAAAGTCCTGTGTCAAATCAGGCAGTTTGAGAATAGGCTTGCTAGTGAGTTTTTCCTTTAAGTCTTGGAACGCTAATTCACTTTGCGCAGTCCAAATAATTTTATCTGGAAGTCCCCTGCGAGTCAGATCAGTCAGAGGAGCACAAATAGAGTTAAAATCTTTGATATATTTTTGATAAAATCCGCATAACGACACGAATGATCGCACGTCCTTTTTTGTTTGTGGTCTAGGTGCTCTCTGCAGTTTTTCCAAGTTCTTGGGGTCAGGGGTCATGTTACCCTGATATACCGTGTGTCCCAAGAATTCCAACTCTTTGCATCCAATGCAACATTTGGTTGGCCTAGCAGTTAAGTTCGCCTCCCTAAGTCTATTAAATAACATGTCTAGAGCTTCAATGTGTTCTTCAAATGTCTCTGTGGCGACGAGAATATCATCCATGAAATTCGTGATACATGGGTTATTCAGGGGATCCAACAATTTGCGCATCATCCTTGAAAATACACTCGGAGCATTTTTCAGTCCGAATGGTAGCATATTGAATTCATAATGTCCATCCGAAGTGCTAAAAGCCAAATAAGGTCTCACTTCAGGCTTTACTGGGATCTGGTAATAGCCTTTACTAAGATCCACCTTTGAAAAGTATTTTGCCTTGTTCAGTCTGGCAAATAACTGTTTTGTGTCTGGTAATGGATCCACTTGTCCTTCTGTGACAGCATTCAGTTTTCTGTAATCTATGCACAGTCTGTGTTCCCCAGACGGTTTTCTCAACAAAACGACACTAGAGCTAAAAGATGATTCACTGTGTGAAATAATCCCCTCCTTCAACAAATAATCTATTTCTTCCTTCAATGCCTTCTCCTTCGCGAACGGAATAGAATAGGCTCTCATACAGATTGGGTTTGAGTCTACCAGTTTCATGTCATACTGTAGCAAATTTGTATGGCCTGGTTTATCTGTTAATACATCTGTATGTTCCTCCAGAACTGGTTGAACTCTCTCCCTCTGGTTTTTAGTCAGGTGCTTACTGACTTTTACCTGTGCTGCTGTTTCACAAGGATGTAATGGGTATTCATGTGAGGTGAGTGGTTCCTTTTGCATTTGAGTTGCGATAGCTAAGGTCAGTAAGGGGGTGCTTTCCTGGAGTGGTCTGTCCAGATACTTCTTTAACAGGTTTACATGATAAACTTTCTCCTTCCCCTTTTTGTCAATTTTATAGTTTGTTCTAGACACCTTCTCTAGAACCGTATATGGACCTTGCCATCCAATTTGTAATTTTTTCTGGCTACCGGGTAGTAGAAGCAGCACCTTCTCTCCCACAGCTAGTTCTCTGTCCTTTGCCTTCCTATTAAAATATGCTGCATGTTTCTTCCTGGCTTGTTTCAAATTATCATTTGCCAGTTTCCATTCAGCTTTCAAACGAGTGGTCAGTTCGTTCACGTATTGATAAGATGAGGTAACAGTCTCTTCCGCCTTCTCATCTGTCCAGGTCCTTAATAGCGCTTCTAATGGACCTTTTATTGGCCTCCCAAATAGCAGAGTTGCGGGAGCCATCCCGGTTGAACTATGTGGTACCTCCCGATACGCAAACAATGCGGCGGGCAGGAATTGATCCCACAGATCCAGTTTTTCGTGTGCCAGCTTTCTCAGGATAGAAATGAGAGTCCCGTTGAACCTCTCTACCTGGCCGTTCCCTTGCGAATGGTACGGACTACAATGAAAGTGTCTGGCTTGAAATAGCTTAAAAACTTCTTCCGTTAGTTTCCCCTTGAACTGAGAGCCATTATCCGTCAAGATTTGATGCGGGAATCCTAATCGGGTAAATATTGTAAGTAGTGCCTCTGCTACATGTTTTGAATCAATTGATGGCAGGGCTACCGCCTCTCCCCACATAGAACAAGTGTCCACCAGAGTAAGGATGTAACTGTTCCTCCTCTTGGTCCGAGTGAGAGGTCCCACAATATCCACTGCAACCCTCTCAAAAGGTGTTCCCACTATGGGCATTTCCCCTAGAGTTGCAGGAGCAGTCCAGTGCTTTGGAGCTACCCTTTGACATTCTGGGCAGGATTTGACATATCTTTTTATATCCTCCGTTATCCCTGGCCAGAAGTAATGACAAGCTATACGCTGTCCTGTGGCGCTGATCCCCATGTGACCACTGAAGGGAATCGCATGCCCGAGTTCCATCACTTTATCCCTATATGAAGTGGGAAGAACCAGCTGGTTGTGACCATTTGTTCCAGCTCCGGCCTTCCTGTATAATAGTTTGTTCTTCATAAAATATTCCCCCTTGCTCGGAGGTGTGTGGCATTTGGGCAATTTTTTAAAACATGGCTTGAGTGTCCTATCCTCAGCCTGCGCCTTCCTCATCTCCTCTGGATGAGCATTTATAGGTTCACCTTCTTCCTCCTTCTTCTGTGACCTGGTCTGCACTGTCGCCATGATCACAGGTCTCTCGGGATTCCCCAAGACGACGTATCTACACCCCAATATCAGAGGGTAGATTGGTTCATCTATCACTGCTGCTCTGATTTCTCCTTCCACATAGCGAGTTTTCACCGTTATCCTTGCGATGGGAAGTGTCATGAGTGGTATGTCCTTAGTTGCCCCTTGTATTTCCACTGTTTCTGTGGTATACTGACTTGGGTCCACTAGGCTAGACTTCACAACTGAATCATAATCCAAACCTGTATCATAAAGGCACCTTATGGTGACCCCATTACAAATAACATCCTCACAAACTGGGGGGTGATAAGGTTCCTGTTGTCCATTAGGATTAACCTTTAATCTGTGAGTCCCCGACTTCATTGCAGCAATGTTTGAAGGTTTCCTTCTACGAAATTCGGTGTTATGGTTATCTTTCTTGCACCATTTACACCATCTTTTTCCTTGGTTAAACGGTTTTCTTTCATTGGATTTTTGGTCATTGAACTGTGAGTTTCTGTCTCGGTAGTCATTTCTTGGCCGCTCAAAGTTTGTCCTACCTTTATTTCCCTGCTCTCTATTATCAAATTTATTAAATTGCTGTGGAGCTTTAAAATTGTCTATGTGCTTCTTTTTAGCACCACTTACCTCTGCCTGGGCTGCCTGATACCTCTCAGCGACATTTAAAACCTCCCCCAACTTCTCTGCACCTTGTTCCATGAGAAATTTTCTCATGTTTGGAGCCATGGACTCTCTCAATTGCTCAATCATGATCATTTCTTTAAGATCTTGGGTCTTCCCCAGAGCAGTCCATTTCTCCAAATAGGTTTCCAGTCTGGCAGAGAATTGGTGGTATGTCTCCCCAGACAACAGTTTGGCATTTCTAAATTTCTTACGATAAAATTCACCATTTTTTTTCGTACCTCAATAACAAAGCCTGCTTTAACATGCCATAATTGTCCTGGTCTTCTCTGTTCATTTTTGCGAAGACTTCATAAGAAGTACCTCTCAGTCCCTGTGATAGCTTTAAACTCCACCTCTCTCTCTCTCTAACCCATATGTAGTAGCTAATAACTCAAAACGTCATAGGTACCCCTCTATGTCATCGTCTTTTTCAACAAAATGGTCTAAATGAAACCCCATAGCTGATGTTGAGGCTCCCAGACTGGGCGTAGCATCTGAGGCAAAAGGGCTGGCACCATTTTCAGGAGCCTGGCCTTGTAGCTCCAGCTCCCTTAGTCGTAATTCGTGCTCCCTCTGCAACCTTCTATCTTCTGCCCCCTTTCGGCCTTTTTATCTTCTGCCTCCCTTTCGGCCTTTTTATCTTCTGCCTCCCTTTGCTGTCGTTTTTCTTCTGCCTCAATCTGCAGCCTCTTAAGTTCTCTATCAGCCTCAATTTGTAACCTCTTCTCTTCAGCCAACCTTTCAGACTCTAATTTTCTTTCAGCCTCTTTTTCTAATCTTCTTTCTTCCCGTTCAATATACTTATCACATTCAGCCGTTACATATTGAATTAAAACCTGACCATCCATTCCCATATCCTTTGCCGTTAGCACAGCAGCTGATCTGAATTTGGCTAGCTCCGCCATACTTTTTAAACAATTCTAGCAATGAGCAAAGTAAACTTTCCAACCACTAAAGTAATTCTAATTACTCTAGTCTAAACTAATTCTAATTAATTAATTAATCAATTAACTACCACTGGCTGTGAAGATTCACCAACTTTTATTTTTAGGGAAACTTTTAATTTTTATAATGTGTTCCCCTAATTTATTTCTCTCCCCCCCCCCCCCCCCCCCCAGGAGATCCTAATATTATTGATAGGCTAATTATCCCGGGACAAGAGACCCCAATATATGTAGTGGATTTGATGGTATTGTATGATTGTGATCTTACTTACTATGATGCATGAGGTCAGCTGTGAAGGCTCCTGAGATAAATGTAGCTGTGAATTTTCAGAAGGCCCTTCTTGCTACCACTACGACCTCACACCTATCTTTTTTTTTCTGCTGAATGTGGCTACGTTAAAATTCTAGGGTAATGATATGTAATGTGTTGTGGTAGTTTACATACACACACACAGATATTTAATAAGTCTAATAATATTAATAAAACGTTATGACACACTGAACTAACTCAAGCTGTGTAAAATTTGTGATAATAAATTTTCTTTAAGTTTATTTGTTCTGAACCAAGGTTTTATTTTGGTCAGAACATATGAAAGGTTTTGCAATTATTAATGAAATGCATGAATATATGGCATAATAAATGAAAGGAGTGTACATATGTATTTTACAAGACTAGTTAATATTACTACTGTTTATGGTTGTAATTTTTCTGGGAGATGTTTAATGGATGTGCTGTTGGGGTGGCCTCATCACTCCCTGTCTATGGCGACTACACATTGTCCATTTATTGAGGGTATTATAATTGGTGTGTTAGAAATTAAGTTGGTGAGTATTCAGCAGTCCAGACGCTCACGTATCTTGAATGAGTAATCTGGTGCTGGAATCAGGTGGCCCCACCTCTCCGTGCTTGGGGGCAATATCAGGCTGCTCTGCCAAAATATAAACTGCACGGGTCCACTCTTGTAATATTCAACACCTCATTTGACACCACATTGGTGCCAAATAAAAAACTCACAGTTCTGCAATAAAGTATTGGTCATGTGTCAGAATTCCATCCTCTAAACCATTTCTGGACACAACACCACACACAACAACAACACCACATAGACGGGTCAGATCTCTTTGACCATACAACACATCTTACCAATTTGGTTTCACATAGGATAAGTTCTCCCAGACTACATATTCTGAAATATGTTCATTAGCTTCCTGCCATAGAATAGGATAGGTGATATGTTCCACTGATCTCAACACTTGATCTGTCTTTCATATGCTGGAGTTTATGTATTTTATTTGTCTCTAGACCCTGAACTGGGGCGGGGGGTCTAGAGCGAATCCTTACTTGTTGTAAGGGATAGATTTTGATATGGCAGTATCAAATCACTCGAAACATTAAACAAATATTAAAATATACAAAGAAATACTTTCAGTCTTACCAGAATTATGAATATAGAACACAGTTAATTGCTAGCAAAACTCAGCTGAGCTGCTGGCTTTAGTATGGCGTCCCTCTAAATATTTCAATTAGCTTCTGGGAATTACACCACTAAATAATTCACTGTGTCTACTAGGACAACTTATGACGAATGGCAAAAATGCGCGTCTGAGCGCCGATAATATATTCATCTATGGCCAATCACCGCCTTTTTCTTTTCAAATTCAAACCTCCTACCAAAAAGTCATTTCAGTCATACCTCAGTCAAGTATGCATTATTGTCTGTTGGTCCGTCTGTCTCTACTTGCGTTTCACACAAAAAACACACTTGTTTTTTGAACCAACTCTGCCTTCCCCTACACAATTTTGCCTTTAAAGTTATTTTTAGCCACAGTTCATCATCCCATCCCCTCTCTTTCATTCCAACTAGATTTTAGCACTTGAGTCTCAAGGCTACAGTTTTTTGAAAATTAGGGACATTTTTTGTTTCAATGCAGATGCTCGCTGATATGAACAACACAGTCTTTTGTCAATATCTTTCTTATTATCTATCCGTCTGTATAAATGAAAGCATATTATTTCACTGCTCAAGATGGGCCATCCGGCCAGCTAGGTTTTATATTCCTAACATCATTATTTAAAAAAAGTTACTTTTCAAGGTTAGTTGGTTTTTCGAAATATTTCTAGCATCTTCTATACTGCGTTTGCCGCTGAATTCAAATAAACGGACTAAGTTATCGCAAAAGCGTCCAAGAAATGACTGTTGCGTATAATAGCTAAGGTCCCTTTTGTCGATTTCTTTACCTTATGTCAACTTGGGGACGTGACTTTTTCCTCCTTTCCCCACCAATTGCGTCTTTTAGCCTTGCTAGTTTCAAGCACGCGTTCAGTCATATTTTTTCCCTTTTGATCTCCGTTCTCATCCCGTTCCAAGGGTAACGTTTTGCCTTCACGTCTAACAATTTAATTTCCATGGCGGGTGATGACCCGCGGCGTGGGCGATCATGTATTCTAGTAGCTTACGCATTAGTTTTTATCCCTACGTTGTATCATTGGAGATATTTTAACGTTGTATCATGGTTAATTTTATGACAACAGTCAGACTACAAAACACATTAATGAATATATGCAAGTATGAGACAGTTTACTACGTTTTCTCAACATATTATTTTTAGAATATAAATGTGCATGACTACCTACATTCACCTGCCATCAATGATGCCTATACCTTTTAGCGATATGGCGGCTTGTGTACCTTGACAACCCCCAGAGCTATGCCAGCGGGGTATTTTCTCATGGTAGGTTCTTCCAAGCTGGTCAGGTCTGTACGGGTCGGGATCAGACAGAACCTGGTACCCTGGTCCTCCAGGTTGGGGGTTTTAGCACGGGGCCGACATCCCTGTCTATGTACAAAAAAAATCACATATGTTACGGAAATAGCAAGAACTGAACACACTTTGCTGCGGGATGGACATTCGGATTCTGAGACTCGTATGACTGCCAGTGGTAAAAGCCACAAGGAAGCCACTGACATGAAAACGGACCCGTTAAACACAAAACAGATTTGGATTTTGGAATGTAAGAACAATGAACGAAACGGGAAAACTGAAACAGATTATAATGGCAATGAAAACAGACTAAACATACTAGGAATAAGTAATAGTAGATGGGCTAGGGGAGAAATAGTAAAAACCGCAAGAGGGGAAACATTACTTTACTCAGGACAAGAGGATGACCAACATAGTGAAGATGTAGCCATTTCCTGAAAGAAGACATAGAAAGATCATTATTGGAAAGGAAGCCAATGAACAATAGATTGATAATGTCACGGATTGTCTCCCCCTGCTTTGCAGTAGTGGTCCAACAGTGGCCAAAACTCAAGAGTATCTAAATGGGTCGTCAAAGGTGTCTACCTACCTTCGAACAAGATTACTCGTAGCATAGATGTAGATAGAAGAGCAATTACACTTCTACCTTAAGGGACTTTCCACAAGATATTTTCAGAAGTCAAGAACAATATTGCATTGGGCTGAACAATTGTTAACTTATATCTGATCCGTCGCCTTTTGTGAAGGATTTAAGCAATGGTGTTAGCCCGTTCAAGCCCCCAACTGAGTTAATTCAGCGAATTTCCTCTTATAATGGTAAAGCTCTGTTTAGAGGTAAATATATGTCTAAATGATTATATATATATATATATATATATATATATGTATATATATATATATATATATATATATATATATATATATATATATATATATATATATATATATATATATATATATATATATATATATATATATATATATATATATATATATATATATATATACTGTTCAAAAAAAGAAACGCAACTTTTTTGGTGTTACTTTTATAAAAGATATTCGCTGATTGGACATCAGTCAACCTATTGACTGTGTCCACCTGGTCATTAACTTCTCGTGGTTACCTGAATTGTACTCACCTCAAGATTCTTGAGGTCATGAAAGAGGTCAAGGTCAAAACAACATTTTTGACAATAACTCGTGACAGGTTCATGAGAATCCCGTGAAACTTACTGAACACAAAACTCTCTGACCATATTATTGAATGCCTATAAAAGATTGACGCTCCTCGAATAAATTTAGTTGAAAATTTAATGCGCAAGTATGGCTCATCTCACTACAGACCAACGACTCATCATCATTGGACGTTTACAGACTGGACAGTCACAAAGTGTAGTGGCCAGACAGTTTAATGTGGTTAGAAGCGCCATTAGTCGCCTTTGGAGGTGATTTCAAGAAACTGGCTCAGTGGCAGACCGGCCGCGCAGTGGAAGACCCAGAGTCACAACTCCTGCCCAAGACCGCTTCATACGGCTGCGTCACCTCAGGAATCGACTTGCATCTGCGTCCTCCACAGTCCAGTCAATGTCAGCAGCTCGTCGAATTTCAGATCAAACGGTCAGGAACCGGCTGCACGACTCTGGTCTTTGGGCTAGAAGACCCTACAGAGGTCCTGTTCTTACGGACCGGCATCGCCAGAACCGACTGCAGTGGGCAAACCAGCATCGTCTATGGACCGTTGGGAATGACTGGAGACGGGTTTGGTTTAGTGAGGAATCATTTTTTGTGCTCCATCGACACGATAGACGGAGAAGAGTTTACCGCAGAGTCCATGAGCACTACGCCCAGAACAGCGTTGATGAGGCTCCTCCACATGGTGGTGGAGGTGTACTGATGTGGGGGGCGATCAACTTCATGGGAAGAAGTGACCTGGTGCAAATTGAAGGACACCTGAATGCCCAACGATACGTCGCTGAAATTCTTCGTCCTCACGTCCTTCCACTTCTGGCTGCACGAGGGTCGATTTTTCAGAAGGATAACGCTCGAACTCATTTGGCAAAACTCACTACCCAGTTCCTCGCTGACAAAACGTCCAGACCATTCCGTGGCCAGCCATGTCATCAGACATGAACCCCATAGAAAACTTATGGGATGAACTCGACAGACGACTCCGCCAGCGAGACGTGGCTCCAGCCAATCTCCGACAGTTGTCTCTTGCACTGCAAGAAGAGTGGGAAGCCATCCCACAACAACAGATCCAACGGCTAATCGGATCCATGTCAAGGAGATGTCGTTCTCTAATAGAGGCCAGAGGAGGCCATACACCTTACTGAAACGGAGGCCTCTGTCGCAAAGAATAAAAGTCCAAACCAAATTTAATGAACATCATTTCATTGTTAAAGTCTGAACGTTTCTTCATGCTAAGATTGAAACATTAATCCCGTAAAATAAAATTTTGGTACAAGTTTGAAATTTGGTGTCCATTACCGCTGCAATAATGTTGCGTTTCTTTTTTTGAACAGTATATATATATATATACATATATATATATATATATATATATATATATATATATATATATATATATATATATGTGTGATGGGGCCGTAAAGACACCCCGGAGGGCCCCCCCACACTTCATTGTTCATGGCAGATTTATTGCCCATATATTTTCGATGTGCGCGCAGCACTCTGGGATGTAAAAAGTCTGACAAAGTAGAAGATATATTACTAAGGCCATAATAAAGCCTAATAATTAATTTTGGTGGAAAGTCGTGTGCTATATTTGGTAGTCGGGTGTTATATTTGATAATTGTGAGCCATATCTGTGTTTTCGTGCCTGATAAAGCAAATATCGCGAGTGTCATTTAAGTGGCTAAATTAATCCGCGCAGCGCGGACTAAGTTGAGTGTTTAGGCTTAGCGGTATATATAAAGAAATAGCGAGCCAGCAGCGACCTTTCCTAGTATCAGCCCAGACGAGAGAGCAAACGACGAGGTGACCGGTGTAGGTAGCAGATGGACCAGAGCACGTGAGCTGTAATTCTTAGCGCATTTTGTAGAATTTAGCATTCGTGTTCTATAAGTCTGAAATTATATTCAGCACGAGTCTGTTTTAATGTTAGTGAATTAGGTCTAAATAGATAGATAGATGTGAAAGTTTAAGAGCGATTATTTTATTTATCAGAAAGGCAAATATGGTATGAAGCTATTTCACGTGAATTAAGATAATATCAACCTGGTAGCAAAAATATCAAGATGGCAGCCGGGAGGCCACGTGGTGATGAATTTAGTTTTAGTGTTAAGTCAAGAGTAATTATATTTTATTCTTTATTGTAAGAGTAATTAAGTGTATGTCACGATTGTTGATTATTCTACTGTATATATTTATGGGTTACTTTGAAGTGAGAATAGCCATTTAGTTTTCTGGGGAGATTAGAGCCACTCCTTGGTGCGTAGGCACGTTGAGACATGTGTTTCTCTGGTTGCTCCCGGCGGAGCATGGAAACACCAATGCAGCTGGTGTCCATTACAGGCCCACAATAAGCATTTTGAGGCTATTGCTGTGGTTTTTTCGGTGACGGTAACGATGTGTTTCGTGTGATGAGTTCCCCATCTCATCAGGGGTCATATACGACACGCTTGTTACCATCCGCACCAGTCGTCACTTACGACATGTTCAGAGGGCAGTGACGAATATTGAGATGGATCAGTTCGAGGTGGTGGTTTACTCTTATTATTGAGAGTATTTGATGTACATGTAGTTGAAGAATATTTTATGTCCATTTTATTATTATTTAATTATGGTTATGTGTAGAATGGTTTGTGAGAGCACGTGGGCTCACTTGGAGATATATATGACATGCATAAGTGCGTGTGTGTGTGATAGCTGAGTGTGTGCTCTTGCAGTAGTGCCTTTGGTAGTAACCGATGTTACACGGTGAGATTGCCACCCTCATGCACAACACCTTACCAGTCGCATTGGACGACACGCATGAGTGTGTGCGTGTGTGATAGTTGAGGGTGTCAGGTGGCATGGAAGGACTGTTTGGCAGGTGAGAGTATTATTATTTAACTATGATTTTAACCAGTCGTTGCTTTGTTTGCTTCTTCAGATTGGCAACTGAGCACTAGCTGGGTGTTTTGTTTGTTTGGTGTTATGTTCGCTGGTTTATTTGTTTAATGTTTGCTTCAGTGTGCTCTTAGTCACTGAATGGGTTGTAAAAATAAATACAGCCCCTGCCTCTAGAATCAAGAGTTTTATTGTTGAATCGGGTCGGTTGCGAGTGTGAAAAGAGATTGATCAAACATCACAATATAATCATCATCATCATCTCGCCCACCCTACCACATATATAAGAATGTTATTACGAGGGGCGTTCAGAAAGTAATGCACCACATCGTTTTTCTCAGCTAATAATGAAGATAGAAGCATGACATTTTGCACACTTTAAATATGGCATGTGCCAATTGTGTGCACCAAATTGCACTGCAACCGGCCAAATAATACGGCTGCCCTAAGCCGTTGAAATTGAGCGTGTTAGCAACTTGCGTTATAAACAGCGAATTGTGATAGAATTTCTCGTTGCAGAGAAGGAAACTGTTGTGAATATTCACAAGCGTCTATGTGATGTGTATGGAGGTTTTGCAGTCGACAGGAGTACAGTTAGTTGCTGGGTTCAGAGAATCAAAGAATCAGGAAGTGGAGATACTTGATCGGCGGCGCTGTGGACGTCCTGCCACAGCCACCAACGCAGAAATGTTGAAATGCGCTGAGGGCATTATTCTTACTGATAGGCGAATCACTACTCAACAATTGGCCTTACAGCTGTCAGTCAGCATTGGTAGTGCAAATGCAGTAATAAAAACTCTCGGATTTTCTAAGGTTTGCGCAAGATGGGTTCCTCGAAGTCTCACAAATGACCACCGATTGCAAAGGAAAGCAAATTCTTCTGAATTGTTGGAGCGTTTCAGTGCTGATGGAGAGAACTTTTTGGCTAAGATCGTTACAGGTGACGAAACCTGTGCACATCATTTTGAACCTGAGACAAAAAGACAGTCAATGGAGTGGCATCATCCGCAATCACCAAGAAGAAAGAAATTCAAGACAATTCCTTCAGCTGAAAAGGTCATGATCACTGTCTTTTGGGACATTGAAGGTGTGATTCTTGTTGACGTTATGCCAAGAGGAGAGACAATCAATTTGCAAGCTTACATTAAGACATTGAAAAAACTCAATTATCGTTTTCGCAGAGTTCGGCCGCACAAGAATCCAGCAGACCTGCTTCTCCTTCCCGACAATGCGCGCCCTCACACAAGTCTGGCAACACGGGAAGCAATCACCAAATTGGGTTGGACTGTACTACTCCATCCACCCTATAGTCCCGATTTGGCACCCTCTTATTTTCATCTGTTTGGTCCACTTAAAGATGCACTCCGTGGGACAAGGTTTGAAGATGATGAAGGGGTGATTCATGCAGCGAAGAAATGGCTACATGATCAAGACAAAATCTGGTACTGGCTAGGAATACATGCACTTGTTTCGCGCTGGCATAAAGCCGTACAAGTTGATGGGGATTATGTTGAATAATACCAATGTTTACATGACATATCCATTTATATTGTATATAAATTTCATGCTTTTTAAATAAACAGCTCCTGAGAAAAACGATGTGATGCATTACTTTCTGAACGCCCCTCGTACATCAGACATATTCTTCAACCACCTCCCGACAGAGGGGTAATTTAGCAAGCTGCTATGTGATGTGTGATAAACGGCAATTATCATTTGGGTGTCGATTTCCTCACCGAATAGCATTCAATAATGGCATGGTTGTATGAGGTCAGTTATGACGATGGATGTAACTAAGATATCTGGAGTAAGTTGTAACATGTACATTTTATTTGTATTTTGACATGAGCTGGCAGCCTCATCATATAAAAGAACTGCCATATAAACCACTGATGCAGAGCAGGGGAGACAACCCGCGGTACCATAGAAGCCTCGAATTTTCTAGAACTGGTGTGTAGCTTCTGCCCTGCTCATGCAGGGGTACGTGGAAATAAGAGAGCTGGCAGACTAGCTTCTAGAGCACCCATAGTGTGGACACTGGGTAAGGATAAGGGAGAAATGCTAAAGACAATTACTGATCGCATTCTAGAGAAAGACACTTGCATCGATGAATCAACAAGGCTAAGACTGCTAGAATTTGGCACCAAACGTAAATCTGGCGGGGATGGACATGTAAGAGGATGCATCCGTCGTGTATACAACCATCGTGCTGCAGGAACAGTTAGCATTCATACACTTCTCTCCATGTCAGGAACCTTGAGCTGACTACTACCTTTGTTAGAGTCATTAATGTAGAAGTCTGAGGGCGAACAAGGAAGAAGAAGCAGATGCTCTTCGACTTTTGCTGAAGGAGAATGAGCAGCTATGTGTTTGCCATGAGTGCAATGAGGTCGATTCTGATTAACAATAAAAATACTGACAAAACCACAGCTTAAAATATGCTACAGAAGTGTCCAGCGAGTGAGAAACATAGAGACCTCTTAAGGCCGTCACCAGGGCATTCTTGAACAACGTCTATAGAAATACAAACAACGAACGAGCGAACAAACTCTTAATTTCATTAGGGTGAAGAAAAAGGCATTATACCCTTTTTACATTTCTGACCTGCAATAATACAATTCTTCTAGTGTGTTCAAGTTAAAATTAACTAAACAACCACCGGCTGATCATAGCTTTCTTTAAACATATTCAAGTTTAAAATGTGCAAAGAATGTACACAATAATCCTTGTTTTTATTTACATTCAAGTCGTGGTTTTCGTGACTGGGTGTAGCCTGAGACAAAAGTTTTGCAACAATAAACAACGTTCAGTACGACGAACTTTTTACCTGGTTGCCCTCAGAGTATTTTTAGCGAGAATGTGGCACGATGCATCTATATCTATGCGGTGGTGTACACCTAGTTCATCGTAATGACGTCGTTCACCCAGATTATCATTCATGACCTTTTGAACCCCAAACGGATGGAGATAATGACACCAGAACAAAGTGATCTAAACAAAAGCATAGAACAAATTTATCTCGACGGGCTGAATCCCCTATCACTGATCCAAATAACGCTGACGTTCCATTGTTATCAGGGTTTATCAAATGCTGTCAAAGTTGCCTTGCATATTGTTCCCCGGACGAGCTGGACCGTCAAGTACCAGACGAGTAGGGGAGGGGGTATCTTCACTGCCCTCTGTGTTATCTTCGAACAATGAGAGATCCACCACAAAACTAGGACATTTACGATTTTGAACTAATCCAGATGTTGAAGACGGAAGTGAGAACTAGTACTCGGAGAGGTGTGGGGTTAAGAGAGGGATAATATCTCACGTAGAGTGGTTACCGTATCTTAACGGTCAGGATCCAGCGTGGTTCCCCTCTCCTCACCAAGCTGATGTATGGTTCCACAAAATAAATATTACACACACATAACGTGAGAAATAAATAAATATTCATCATCATCATCAATATTAATGTCGAGTCCATATTCATGACTTATACTGTTCACTTGCTTCACTAGTTCTTGTAATTCCTGTTCGCTTTCAGCTAACAACACGGTATCATCTGCATATCTAAGGTTGTTTATTGACCTTCCACTGATGTTCAGTCCTGGTATCTCCTGTATCTGTTTGAAAATTTTTTCGGTGTATAAATTAAATAGGCAGGGGGACAGCACACAACCTTGTCTGACACCTCTTTTTATGTCTATGTATGATGAATAATTCCTTCCAGATCTTACTGTGGCAGTTTGCTCCCAATAAAGGATACTGAGTATTCTTATATCTTTGCCATCAATACCTATGTCTTCAAGGCATTCAATTATTTTCTCATGATGGACTCTGTCAAAAGCCTTCTTATAGTCAATGAAGCACATGTACATACTTTTTTGGACCTCTGTATATTTTTCTGCTAATATTCTTAGGCAAAATATTGCCTCTCTTGTTCCACTGTTCTTCTTGGATTTCGCTGTCTACCTTACTTTTTATTCTTTCCTGTATGATTTTGAGCAGTATCTTAATTGCATGACTCATCAGGCTGATTGTTCTGAAGTCTGAACATTCTGTTGCAAAATAAATATTACACACACATAAAGGTATGTTTTCAGGCACTCGTGAGAAATAAATAAATATTACACACACATAAAGGTATGTTTTCAGGCACTCGTGAGAAATAAATAAATATTACACACACATAAAGGCATGTTTTCAGGCACTCGTGAGAAATAAATAAATATTACACACACATAAAGGTATGTTTTCAGGCACTCGTGAGAAATAAATAAATATTACACACACATAAAGGTATGTTTTCAGGCACTCGTGAGAAATAAATAAATATTACACAAACATAAAGGTATGTTTTCAAGCACTCGAGAGAAATAAATAAATATTACACACACATAAAGGCATGTTTTCAGGCACTCGTGAGAAATAAATAAATATTACACACACATAAAGGTATATTTTCAGGCACTCGTGAGAAATAAATAAATATTACACACAAAAAGGTATGTTTTCAGGCACTCGTGAGAAATAAATAAATATTACACACACACATAAAGGTATGTTTTCAGGGACTCGTGAGAAAATAAATAAATATTACACACACATAAAGGTATGTTTTCAGGCACTCGTGAGAAATAAATAAATATTACACACACATAAAGGTATGTTTTCAGGCACTCGTGAGAAATAACTAAATATTACACACACATAAAGGTATGTTTTCAGGCACTCGTAAGAAATAAATAAATATTACACACACATAAAGGTATGTTCTCAGGCACTCGTGAGAAATAAATAAATATTACACACACATAAAGGTATGTTCTCAGGCACTCGTGAGAAATAAATAAATATTACACACACATAAAGGTAAGTTTTCAGGCACTCGTGAGAAATAAAGAAGAATAAAACTAGAAAACAGAAAAACAGCAGACGTGAGTGGCTTACCGGGGAATCGAACCCAGGATCTTCCGTGCGGCACCACCTTCTACCTACGGAAGTGAATCACACTATCAATCATTTGTGACCATGTAATCAAGCAAACAGTGTTGCTGACTGGCTAAACTACGTGAGTGTATTTGTACATCACCATGATCAACATCATCATCAGCTACCACTTTCACACCGAAGGTCGGCTGCAATAGATCTCCAACGTTTTCTGTTTCTTGCCTTGATTGTGCACTCTCTGCTCCCGCCCATCTCTTGATGTTATATTATAGCGCTGTTTTCCTCTTGCACGTCTGCCTTCAAATCTGCCTTCTATTGTGATCTCCCGTAAGGTCTTATGTCTTTTTACATGGCCAAAATGTTTTAGCTGCCGAATTTTTATTTCTTTTATTTATTATTTAATTA
Organism: Oreohelix idahoensis; assembly: GCA_024509875.1. Classification (NCBI taxonomy): domain Eukaryota; kingdom Metazoa; phylum Mollusca; class Gastropoda; order Stylommatophora; family Oreohelicidae; genus Oreohelix; species Oreohelix idahoensis. The sequence goes on along the minus strand of JAMPIV010002778.1, from coordinate 18,329 downwards.
TATTTTCATTCAGGAGAATGAAATTACATGACAAATCGTATAAGGAACTCTATTACTAGTATACTAACCATATCAAAGTAATCAACAAGCATGAAACATTACTAGTATACTGATGCGTGATGCCATATGATGATGGATGGTATCCGCATGTCTGGTTTTGTGTGGTGTGCAGATGTGTTCAGTCAAAACAATGTTCATACAAAAATAACAGGGCAATCCACATAGGACGTCAGTAACTCACGACGTATAAAGTCAATGATTCTTGTAACAGCCGTTGACGTTTTTCTTCATTATTTATTGTGGACGCCACAGTGACAAAATGGTTACGCGAATATGTAGACACATCAAACAGTCATTATCACAGCAACATTCAATACAGCAATAGACGGTAGACAGCATTACAATGATGAGTCAGATGCATGTTATATTTCAAAGTGCTGTAAATGTAGTCAGGTGAAAAACTCCATCCCTTTCTATAACAGCCAGGAGATAACCAGATGTATGAGATCAGTTCACTCTCCTTAGTTTGACTTCAGCAAGACAGACACGTCTGCCGAAGTATAAATAATGTCCTCAAAAATATCCTCTAGATAATAAAGGTTTTTCAAACCTAGTTCATTTAACAAAGTAGCAAGTAATGGTCCTTGGGACTTGCATCAACCGATGCAGCACAATACAGCGACATGTGAGCTAGGAAAACATCTCGTGACGACGACTTTCGAAGACAGGCTATGAACCAGAAATCGTTCACGACCAAAAATCGATAGAGTTAATGAAAATGTTAATTTACCTTGCCTTCCGGAAATACACAGAAATATTATGCCTCCCGGCATGTGCAAATACACTAGAGGTATTATCTCGAATAAACGAAATATCCATAAGAGGACTCTCACATTCCTGACAGAACAAAAAAAAACGGAGATCCCCTCTTCAACGAGGCATCTCTTTCGCCATTCCAAATCGCTCACTCCACTAGTGGTGGGCGGAAACCGATCGACCAAGAAGCAAGACAAGTCATGCGCAGTCCAGCGCAAAATGACCACAGCTCAAACTTAACTGCATTCGATACCAACGCGAGAAGACAAATGCTTACCGAGAAAAGTGACTATAAATTTCAAGCAGTTGTTGCCCTTGCGTTATAAAATAGATATTGAAATAAAACGATGTTGCGAGAATTTATCACGCAACATATACTAACTGTCGTAGATTTTTTATAGGAGAATTAAGACTTGGGTTGGTCCCTTCTGAATAGATTAGAATAAGTGATAGTCACCGTGAGAGGTAGTAATAGCAATAGATTTCCACGAGTGAGGTGGTAGAATGCGATAGAGGCTGTCTCTGAGATCGAGAAATCTTCTCTCTCTCTGCCTATCTTCTACGACAGATTTAGAGGAGTCAGACAGTCTAAACACACACATATATATATATATATATATATATATATATATATATATATATATATATATATATATATATATATATATTACATATATAGTTCTATCCACTCACGTGCACGCACATACAAGACGACAGTTAGACGTACAGACGTGGGAAAACTATAACAAATGATTATATAGATATTCTAGAACGAGCTGACCAACACGCTGATTAAGTTTAAGGGCAGTTTAATTATCAATATAAACTTCCACCACCACAACATCCAAAATTTACATCAAACATATACAAATAGTCATAAAAAAGCTCCATGAATTTCTACAAGAAATGATAGACCACAGTTATGATCTTCCCTCGATGTTTAGCCCACAGTCCCGTTAGGAGAAAGATGATGGCCCAAAGAGTCACAGATACATATGATTTGGGTCTAATATTTTCCCCATTTGAAGGTATGAACTGACTTTGACAGCAGTATCTATTCTAAGGAAAAATATAATTTAGCAACAAATCTTGCATAAGGAAAGTTGCAAAGTGGGTGAATCAAACAAAGAACATTCTTCAGTCTACTTTCACTCGGTTCTTTCATCAGGGCCCTGACTCTCACACAACCTTACCTACAATCGTGCTGTTGTTCGCCGTCTGGCGCAAACTTTAGGACACTTCTCTACAGTGAATCTGTATTCTTTGGATAAAGAGAATCCCAGCTCTGCAGATACAGGTTTCTTCCACTGCTCCGGGGAGCATTCACTTCACCAGTTTATTTTAAGATTACTGTTAAGGTCACTTGAATCAGTTTGGGTAAGAAAGTTTAAACGGGCACACAGTGTCAGAAACACGAGGTTTCCCTTAATTAGGAAGACGACCGGTGGACAACTTCTCTCAAAAGATAGTCTTGGTTCACCACACACTTTGTCAACAATGTCGGAAATGTTAATGTTTTTTTTTTCTGTAATTATTCTCGCCACAAGGCAGCCTGTACATTAGTTTGTGAAGAAAAATGATCTGGCTCAAAGGCCCAGTATAAGCATTTTTTCTTTAACAACCCGTTAGTGGGATTGGTATTCTGTCTATCTCTGAAGACACACGCCCTGGCAGACAGGTGTTACTTGAAAACCCACGTGGTTAAAGATATAAAATGTTTATGTTTCTCACAGGTATGTCTCTGTACTAAACGCCGGCAAAGTTTGGGTTACCCCAGTATTCACTGAATAAAGAAAAAAACACATATGAAATATTTTACATATTATGTACTTGATATAACTTACGTTAGAACTGCAAGCGTAGAGCTTGACTTGACGTTTAAACTTTCCCGTGAAATAAGTTATATATATAAATCAATCATCATGAATTAGGAATACATACATATCCCGTCAACACTCGTGAGGCATCTAGCATTTATAAGTTAGTTTAGAAACATTATTCTCGACTGAGTAGTTAGCAGTAAAATTAAATTCATTATAGCTACATGATTTTTAAGCTAAAAATTATAATTTATTATGTTTTTCCACTGTAACTCGTCGACTTGAGAATATAACAGACTTATAAATTAATCGCTCTGCGCAAAAGAAACTAGTAGGATAAAATAGGCGATTGAACCCTTAATCACTCACAAATTATTAGATACTTAATGTAATATTTACCTCAACACAGAACTACGGTATCACAACGAAACTAAGAGATTTCACTTATAAGTTTAAGTATCTAGAACGAAGTGACCACGTCTACTGCAAATGGAGAATGAATGAAATCAAGTTTCAAACTCTGGTTAATATCTTAAACCAGACAAAGGGTCCCAACTTATTTCGCAAAACGAAATAATCTCCCCTTTCCGTCTTAAACACCTTACATTTAACACTTCCCATTACTAGACGTTTGCCATAACTGACACTTCTCGTCTTCACACCTCACGCGGACTAGGGCCCACAGTGAGGGCCGTGTCAGATGGGATTTCCAGACAAATGTCTCAAACTGCGCCTTGGATATGTCGGTTATCGCGCCTCTCCTGAGCGCTCAGCCGATGCAACTCGTTGTGGCAGGTGAAAATGCAGACGATATGTCGCCTATAAGTCTGGCGAAAGCGAATATTCACAGTTTACGTCTACAACGCAATAACCTCCCGAGCCTGGCATCTACGTAATAACATCACTAGTGCGTTTCTAAATGAGAAAACGAAACCCGGCGAAAGTTTGAATGGGAAAATAGTAATGTTTAAGTCGCAAACGAACGAATGCGAAAAAATACAAAAAGGATAAAAGAGTGATAATAAGGTAGAGGACACGGGTAGAGAAAGAAAGGAAAATAGAAAATTTATTGATCATAAAACTCTCTGTGACACTAACCATATCAAAGTAATCAACAAGCATGACACATTACTAGTATACTAACCATATCAAAGTAATCAACAAGCATGAAACATAAAAAAGGTAATTCCATAACAGATACAGCGACATGGGAGTGAAGTGTTAGAGACTTCACAGATACAAGGTTTCAGCTTTATGAAGTAGTGTGCCTGGATGCATTCATGGCTGCCTTTGTCTTCCCTAACAGAAGAGCAGTTAAGTACTCATTTACAGCAGGGTGGACTGGAGCGTTTGCCGGCTTTCCAACCAACCTACCACTCAACGCTTTATGAAACATATAAACATATATAATAACACAGAAGAGTAAATTGATACACGTTAGATACACATACCATACAAATTATCAACATAAACATACAGGAAGCAACAAACATGTAACATGTATACTGGTATAAAACAGTGTCCCCCACACGTCCTTGTGCAGTTTTAGACTTCAACAACTTAAAACCGCACAAAGACTTTTGGGACATCCTGTATAACACTGGGCTTGATGTGTTTGAACGGGGCAGACAGACCAATCAACAAGAACAACACATCGTACCTTGTCTCTTGATTAGAAGTAACATATTTTGATAACATCTCTCTCTCTCTCTCTCTCTCTCTCTCTCTCTCTCTCTCTCTGTGTAAATCAGTGATCTATAGAACTCGCTTTCTCTGCCTCCCCACTCTCTTTCTCTTTTCCTCTCTGTGTTAAGTCATTACGAACCTAGTTATGTGCACTTCCTCAAAATGCTGTAGGGCATCATCTCACATCATGTCCCATCCGGTATCTGAACATCTTATATCTCCAGTTCTCTTCTCCGTGTGTTCATATGTCTTCCTCTACATCTCTTACATTGTGGATTCCAGAACAAGGACTGCCTCCTAATGATATCAACAGGTTTCCTTAACAGGTAGCATCTTCATCGCTAGCATCTTCTTCTCATCCAGTCATCAGTTCCACAATGTTGATCTTGTCATACCACTCCAATCATTCTATTCTACTCTAGCACCTATTTAAGTCTATCTTTATGCTCATTGTTTTTTGGTCTCTGTGTTTCAGAGCCTTACACTGGCACTGATTTGACATTTGAGATGAAGATTTTTTGGGTTGGACTTAATATCTTTTGATCTCCTTACATTTCTCAGTGGAGTGAAAGCTCCTTACATTTCTCAGTGGAGTGAAATCTCCTTACATTTCTCAGGGGAATGAAAGCTCCACTAGCAGTCTAATTTTGATAAAGAGAAAATACTTGACAATAGAACATCGTTGCATGCAAAGAAGTCAACAACAAAATTGATAAACCGCTTTGGGTACGTGAGGCTGTGGACAGACATTGTCACCTACGCCTGCTGGCATGGTACTTGAATAAAAAGGTGACCAAAGTTAATACTAATGTGAATACAGCGGCATTATTAAACCCACTTTAAATAAGGAGTCGCTCGTTGTATACCATCAAGGCTACAAAATGTTAAAAGCGCTGATTTGTGTTTAAACTTTCAGAAGAGTTCACGACCATTCATGTGTGGCGCAGTAATCTATAAAGAATCGTATTAGCCTTTTACGAAAACACTGCTGTGGATCACTTGTTTCCAGGATAGACTTAGTCGAAAAGGTCAGGTGAACATTGCGTCGTTTAAAGCAGAGGACAAGTTCAGGTCACGAGGGGTTCAAGATTCAACAGCCAAAGCATTTTCCCGTTTTCTCACGGGACACGCTGCATTGAAATACAAATTTGAAAAGCTGTCCTGAAAGGGGATGGTGGGGAGTGGGGAAATTATTAATCACAGGTTTTTGACGACTAAGCTTGTCCTAGGCTGCCACGATTATGGCAGAACACAAGTCACATCTGTAGCTTAGTAGTTATGAATTTTTCAAAGTCGCTGACCCCGAAAAAAAGTTACTGATTTTGTGACTCACCCCCCCCCCCCCTTCCCCCTTCCCAGCCACTATAGCAGGGCTTCTTAACCTTCCATGGACCACATTTGATGGCTCATTGAAGGCTACGGACCTCTCTGATTGTCCGGCCAAGGTCATGAACCCCTTGATTGTCCGATAAAGCTTACGGACACCTATGATTGTCCGGGAGAAGGCTACGGACACCTATGATTGTCCGGGAGAAGGCTACGGACACCTAAGATTGTCCGGGAGAAGGCTACGGACATCTATGATTGTCCGGGAGAAGGTTACGGACACCTATGATTGTCCGGGAGAAGGCTACGGACACCTATGATTGTCCGGTAGAAGGCTACGGACACCTATGATATTCCTGGAGAAGGCTACGGACACCTATGATTGTCCGGTAGAAGGCTACGGACACCTATGATTGTCCGGGAGAAGGCTACGGACACCTATGATTGTCCGGAGAAGGCTACGGACACCTATGATTGTCCTGGAGAAGGCTACGGACACCTATGATTGTCCGGAGAAGGCTACGAACACCTATGATTGTCCGGGAGAAGGCTACGGACCGCTTCTTAGAAAAAAATATACGCTGACGCATAATTAAAATTTGTGCATACAAATAATAGATGTTATTACAGGAGACAACTCGGTAAGCGTAATAATGTCTTTAAACAGGCACAGGTAGTCCCATAACAGATATGGCCGTAGAGGAGTGAAGCGTTAGAGACTTCACTATACTAGGTCCAGAATCGAGAGGTGGGGTGACCAGTTCCCGTCCTCCCTGCTTTTTGTCTTCCCTAACTCAAGTGCAAAGTCAGGCACCCATTTACAGCTGGGTATACTGAAGCGTGTCGATACCGTTAATCGAACCGGGTGCCTTTGCTGCTAGAGACCAGCGCTTTTAAACACTCTGTTGATCGGACGCTCAATCTTGTCATACTGACATTTAAATTTAAAAAAACTATTAATGACAAAGAACATATTTCTTTGAATTAAAAAATCTATGATAATTTCCAACTAAAACTATGGTGAAAATTAAATTCACATTGTTCAGTTATGTACATAGACCCACTGGAATCCATTCTTGGACCATCGCAGGGGGTCCCTGGACCACATTTTAAGAAACCCTGGACCAGAATGATATCATCAACATATCATAACCCGCAGGTGCGAAGATGTCTCCTATTTTAAAAAAATCTAAAACAACCGAAATAGACTTTTTCTGAAAATATACTGAAGCACATTAAAAACGCACCACCTGTATAATCCAGGAACAGAGTGTGAAATGTAAATATAAGTGTTTACAAGTTTACATATTTGGAATCTTTATTAATTTTCCTATGAATCCATGCTGGTCATTAATTTGTACATTTGATTGTTATAAAATTCATTGCATTCTGTGCAGGCAAGGGAGGAAACTAAAAATGCAACCAATAAAAAAATTCATTCACACTATCCTCAGTATCTGGTATGTCCACCGTGTGTGCTTGCAAACAAGCTTGGCAGCGGCTCCGCATGGAACGCACAAGTCTCTGAAGGAAATTCCGGGGAATCAAGTCCCATTCACGTGTAAGAGCAGCTTCGAGCTGTTGCAGATTAGTTGGAGAACCTTGCCTGTAGACTCTGCGTCCAAGCTCGTCCCACAGATGTTCTGTAGGGGACATGTCTGGTGATAGGGCAGGCCAATCAATCGTCACAATGTTCTGCTGCTGTAGATATTGCTGCGAAATGCATGCGATGTGCGCACGTGCGTTATCCTGCTGGAGAAGCTGCAAGTCTGGATAATTTGTGAACGCAGGAGCAACCAATGCATCCAGAACCTCATCTCGATATGTCACAGCATTAACATTTCCACGGAAGACGTGAAGAGGCAAGGGATGGTGAAAACTGAAAGTATACTGCCACAACGCGTTCACATTTTCAGGGTCATAGCTGTTGGGAATCGTGTTGCACGTGTAACTTTCTTTTTTTTAATGTAGTCTGTACATAAATCTGTGGGTTGAATCATGCACTTTCCATTCCAGCAGCCATTCGCTCTCTACCTCATGACAAACACGGGGAAAATCCATTCCCACACTTTTTTTTCCAGCTTCTCGGCATCAGTATATATAATAGTGGTGCGTTTTTAATGTGCTTCAGTATAACTCACCGTTGTAATTTCCCTTCCCCCCCCCCCCCCCCCATCCCTCCTTTACCTTAATCGAGACTGGAACCACTATTACAGTTTGACCTTGAAGGCGACTCAACCAAATCATTCATGTTTTCTTGCAGCGGTTTTTTTTCTGCACCAACTTGTTTTATATGGTCATGTTGTCAGCTCCATGGACATTAGTAGTCTCTTACGACATGCATGCAGGAGTAGTAATCCTTATAATCATTTGTCTCACAAGCCCCCCCCCCCCCCCGAGTCTTCTCCTGAAATAGTGATAATGATAAATCATCATCATGATTCTTAACGTCCCCAAGGAACATGCGCCTTCAACAAACGAAAGCCAAGTCTTCCTGTCACGTGACATCAGTTCAAGGTCTTTCCATGTCTTCTTCATCCCTCTAGTTGACCTCTGACCCTGGGAATTCCAGAACAAGGACTGCCTTGTGCTATCAACATGTTTCCTCAATGTGTACTATCAACATGTTTCCTCAATGTGTGCTATCAACATGTTTCCCCAATGTGTGCTATTGTCACGGCGATATGTTCGCCGAAATATCAGGCTGGTCACGCTGAGAGTGACAACATTGATATTAGGTACCACAAAGTGCCCGCTTCGAGCTGTTGAAAATGCACGAAAGTGGAGAAAACTGATGGAAATTCGTCAAGTTTAAGTCATCACTGCTACTTTGCTATTAAGCGGATTGAAATAAAATTTACATCACGATACTCTTTATCTTCTTCTCTTTTGAAATGTATTAATTTCCGAATAATAAAAGTTATTGAAGTATTTTTTTACTAATTAAAAACTAACAGCAACGTTACGCGTAGTTGGCCCCGGCGCGCGGCCAACTCTCGGCTTTTTTGCCTCACCCCGCTTCATTCAAACGGGTTTCGCTTGACCAGCAAACGTCTGATTTGCATACGGTTTTCACCATTAGGATGGGCAGAGGAATAGCTTTAATTTCGTATAATGCACGCTGTAGAAAACAAAGTGAAAGACGTAGATTTTTCGAAGTGAAGTTGAAATTTTACAAGATTTGACATTTTAAGTTGTGTTATAATTCCTTGCATGGTATGAGAAGATTTGGGAGCCTTACTTGGCCAACTCTTCTTTGATGCCCCCCTTTCGGTCTACAAGGGGATTGACATAAGTCTTGGGCCTGACCATGAAGGACATGTCACAGAGAGCTGAAATTTTGTATAGTGTTTATTCCTTTTCAATATAGCCACCGTCTGAATTGACACACTTCTGCCATCTCTGCTTGACATTGCAAAGACCTTGGGAGTAGAACACCCTATTTTTCAAACTAAACCAGTCATCACATGCCAGTATAATTTCTTCATCGATGTGAAAATGATTTCCTTTTAGCTGTTTTTTAAGATTTGGGAATAGAAAAAAGTCTGATGGAGCAAAATCTGGTGGGTGTGGAAGAATTTCAATGTTCAAATCGTTGGCTGCTAGCTGCACAAGCCGTGCTTTGTGAGAGGGCGCGTTGTCTTGAAGCAACGGAAGATTTTGAGTGCGCGTTATCCCTCGTTTCCTGGTCACAACCTTTCTTAGTTTCGTGAGAAGATCTGCATAGTTCTGTCCATTAACTGTGTTGCCACGAGGCAGATAATCTTTGAAAAGGACACCTTTGCCGTCCCAAAAAACAGTCAGCATCACTTTTCCTACAGATTTCTGCGCTCTCGGCTTGACAGGTGTTGGGGAACCAGGGTTTTCCATTGCATGCTGGCAATTTTGGATTCGGGGTCATAATGGTGTACCCAAGTCTCATCTACTGTTACCATGGTCTCCAAAAAAATTTTTGACTGACACTTTTTGAGCAACTGTTGACAGCAATTTACCCTCGTTTGCTTCTGTTCACGTGTCAACAGTCGCGGGACCCAGCGTGCACACACTTTTCTCATGTTCAGTCTGATGTGTAAAATTCTATAAACTGTTCTTTCATTTAGTTTTACTCTACTAGCTATCTCCACAATTGTCATTTTTCGATCCTGGTCAATGATTTTCTTCACTCTTGTTGCATTTTCATCGTTGCACTCTGAGGATGGTCTACCAGATCTTGGCAGATCAGCAACATTTGAGCGGCCGCACTTAAACTGTTGACGCCAGTTTTTTACCGAAGTATATGAAGGACAAGAATCACGAAACACTGCTTCCATCTCCCTGTGTATTTCTGTAGGTGTTTTTCCCTGAAACATCAGAAATTTTATCACAGCTCTGGCCTCCTTCTTTTCCATTGTTTTGTCAAATCTTTGGAGCAGCAGATCCGGTCAATAGGGTACATTGCGCCGTGCACTGTAGCGGGAAAACCCATTGAAGAAACAAACGCGTACTTCACACATTCAGTGCAAATATGATGAACTTGAAATGTGCCAAGTTTCATCTTCCTCCTGTGACTCCTTCAGGGTCAGGCCCAAGACTTATGTCAATCCCCTTGTATAATAGGATTTGGGAGCCACTTTTATTTATTCCTGTAAAATATCACAGACTTCTGATGTTTGCTGGTGAAGCGATTTGACTTTAAGTAACGCTATCTCAGTCCAGAATTTTAGCGAAAAATGCAGAGCGAGGCTGTTACATCGAACGGGATAACTCCCGATGTCGATCAAAATCGGCATGCCACTTATGTTGGTTCGTGTTCAAACTTCATCACATCTTCTGATTTGAAGATGACTATATACGTAAGTATATCACACTTATTAACAATGTTTTGAACTTTAAATGTAAACTTTACGATAGTTTTAATATTATTTAGCAATTTAACACGATCACATAGTTGTTGTAACAGCGTGGAATGAATGTGTTATCACCACTTCAGACATTACGCATCAATCTAATTATTTCACGAGCTTGAAAAGCTAAGAAAGTTACCAATCTGAATAAAAAATGCATGTTTTGATTAATGTGTAATTGAATGAAGGTATATTTTGCAACATAATAGGGTGAATTATGATCTCAAACGCGAAGGATATCGCAAGGCCAAAGCCAATTGAGTCAAGGCTAGGGGACCGGAAAATGCCATAATTAAAAAAGCTGATGCTGTACTGAAAGTCCGGACTCGCAGCCAATAGTTGATAGTCTTAAAATGCCCCGAAAAGAAGATATATATATATATATATATATATATATATATATATATATATATATATATATATATATATATATTTATTTTTATTTAAGGAAGAAAAATATCCCGTTCAACCTCTGATGGGTTATAATTAGGATACATATTGTTTTCAATTCCAAATAATATGAAAAAACTGCCGATATGAGAAAGTGGCATCACACCATTGTAAATTAGGACAATCACAATTGTGCTTATATGTTAAAAAAAAAAAAATCAAGAAGAAACTCTGAACAAGAACAAGCCAGTAATAGTAATAGTACATGTAATTCTCTATACATGTAAAAACAAAAAAACAAATAACTTCTGGAATTTTAATTTTCCAGATGACTCCTAGTAGGAGTCATCTGGAAAAATAAAATTCCAGAAGTTATATGGATGGGAATGCAACATGGCTTGAGGTAGACTGCTTGTAGTTTTTTTTTTTTTTTTTTTTTCATAAAGCTACAGACCACAAAGTAACACACTACAAACAGATAAAAAGTGAAATGGAGAAGAGGAAGGAGCAGATAAAATAAAAGTAGAGAATGCAAGAGTGATGACGAAGAACCCAAAACATAGACTGAAATGAAAAAAAAACGGAGTAAAGAGTCAGAGAGGGCAGTCAAAGAAAAAATTAAACAGCGAATAACTGACACGAATAGGAGGAAAAAAGAGAAAGATATTAAAAATGCAGAGAAGAAGATAGAGTTATATAACACAATCATAAGCCAAGGGGGTCTGTGCACCACTAAGGAGGATGTGGATAAAATTTGTAAAGGACGAAATGCCCTTAGAAATCTTAAGGCTCAGTTAAGATACTTACTTAGTCGTTCTCCTTCTACCGTGAGGTGTAGAGGTAAGATACAGATAATTAATATTGAATGATAAGGACATTAATATTGAATGATAAGGACATTAAACTATCAGGAAATATCAAAGGATTATATTTTGGACTTCTGAAGTATTTAGGTTTTGAGGCGTCATTGCCCTCTCGCAGGGAAAGAGTGCGCCATGATCATTCTTCTCCAGTTAAAAAATGTCTTTTTAAATGCTAATAACCAGTTGGTTTTAAAAAAATATAGCGTTTAGATGTTGCTAATTATTGTTTAGATGTTGTTAATTATTGCCTACAAATTTTTAAAAATGAAATATGGACAGTATCTTAAAAAAAAAAAATTTTCATTTTCACATTTTTTTCTTCCCCTGCGACAAATTGGCCTCTGGACACATTTAAAAAAAAATTATACAAGAACAAATAGATGTTTAAATCCTCTGAAAAAAATTGAGATATATTTATGTAGTATGCAGATTAATATGTACAAATTTAAAGCTTGTAACTTTTATACTTTTTGAAATATGATGTTGTGAATATTGACTTTCATTCAACAAACTATATTTTTCGGTAATGTGTTTTGCAGATTTGCAATTTTTGGTCTCAAATGTATTGATAATTATTCATGATGTAGCTCTATAGATTTCTTTGTGTGATCAGTATATTGCAGACTATATGCTGTTTGTCAGAGAAAGTTGTAAGATTATATTTAAGAAGACGGCAGTGTTCTGAAGTTGGTGTGATGTAACTTTTTCAATGTTGCGAAGTCCCCACATTTTTTAAAATGCTATAACTTTTTTATTTGTTGTCCTATTTTAAAAAATAAAGTACCAAATTTCATGATTTACCAAGGGCTTCAAAACTACATTGTTTTCTCTGGTGTTTCTGTGCAAACAAAAATCACTTTGTGGTACCTATTGATATAATGTAAAAACCATTTTGGTCAGCTGACCGGAAGGGAAGTGGGCACAAATTCTGGCGCAAAAAGGTATTAGAGTTCTGGCCAGCGTCCGGTGCAGGTCGATTTTATGTTCCCTGTCAGCAGTTTTGCTGGGAAGTGTATGTCATTCTTGTTCAGTTATAGTGCTTGCCATTTCTTCATGCGGTGTGGATTATATTGCATAATTCTAGAGTGATGGTGTATTATCTAGTGGCATTTCCTTAGGCCGTTGATGATGAGTCATTTGTGATTAAGTATTGCCTTATCATAGTACAGGATTTAGCTGGTGAGAGAAAGTCATTGTGATGTTCACTCGGTAGGGACATATCAGTGGGTATGATACTGATATATTAAGTTGGTGGCTATTGCAAGTTGTATTGGCATTTATGTTGAGTTGTATTTCATATGTATTGCAAGCCGTGTGTGGCTTCCGTGTGTGCAGTTATTAATAAAAGGGAACTTACCTGTTGAAGGTGTTAAACTTACTTATTGTCGCCTATTGTATGCTGTGGTCGTCTTCTAGCGGAATGAGCCAGGCATGGAAGTGTTTATGTGTTAAAATCCACAATATAAGAAGGTTCTTGACAGCTGGGGGCTACGTCTATACAGCACCCTGACAACTGTAAACGGTGTCTAAGCTGGCACGATACCCGTTGGGGGTGCATTTTTTCCTCCAAACAGATCACAAACCACTGCTATTTTTGCAGTCGGCTAAATCCACCAGTGCTAAGTTGACACGCTGGGCATTATTGCTGCAGCAATTCAACTTTACTATTTTACCAATTCAAGGAGTACATAACATCGTAGCGGATGTCCTGTCCAGGTTATGAGGTTGATGTGGGGACAGGAGCATCCGAAGAGAGTTGTTACATTGGTTAATGGAAGAAATGTATTATAATCGTTAGAGTTGGTGTCTATGAAAATGTATTAGGATATGTGATTTATGTGTCATGATGCCATAAAGGCAATTTGTTATAGAGTTATATTGAACGTATGTTTAAACCATGTTATAATATAATGTATATTTATAGCGTGTAGAAAGGACTATTTATACTAGGAGATTGGTTACTATTGTTGATGCTTAAATATGTATAATTAAAATGTAACATACGTTGTGGTTGATAGACCAGGTGTGGACAGTCGTTGTTATATTTCACGACTACCAGTACCTGGGGTGGATTAGTTCATGCTCATATTGTGTTTGGTGAATAGGGTGAGAAGGCAGGAACGGCAATGGTGTTGGACAACTATGGCACTCTCAGGGTAGATGAGGAGGTGCTGTCTCGGCATTTTGTCCGTCCATACTCCGAAGGGGGTTGGGCGCGGCTCCTCCGGTGGAAGAAAACTTCGTTTTCTTTCTTAAGGGGGAAAAGGGGGGGGGGGGTGATTTTACGGCGATATGTTCGCCGAAATATCAGGTTGGTCACGCTGAGAGTGACAACATTGATATAATGTAAAAACCCGTTTGGTCAGCTGACCGGAAGGGAAGTGGACACAAAAAGGTAGTAGAGTTCTGGCCAGCGTCCGGTGCAGGTCGCCTTTATGTTCCCTGTCAGCATTTTTGCTGGGAAGTGTATGCCATTCTTGTTCAGTTATAGTGCTTGTCATTTCTTCATGTGGTGTGGATTAAATTGCATAATTCTAGAGTGATGGTGTATTATATAGTGGCATTTCCTTAGGCCGTTGATGATGAGTCATTTGTGATTAAGTATTGCCTTATCATAGTACAGGATATAGCCGGTGAGCGAAAGTCATTGTGATGTTCACTCGGTAGGGACATATCAGTGGGTATGATACTGATATATTAAGTTGGTGGCTATTGCAAGGTGTATTGGCATTTATGTTGAGTTGTATTTCATATGTATTGCTAGCCGTGTGTGGCTTCCGTGTGTGCAGTTATTAATAAAAAGGAACTTACCTGTTAAAGGTGTTAAACTTACTTATTGTCGGCTATTGTATGCTGTGGTCGTCTTCCAGCGGAACGAGCCAAGTATGGAAGTGTTTATGTGTTAAAATCCACAGTATAAGTAGGTTTCTGACAGCTATCAACATGTTTCCTCAATGTGTGCTATCAACATGTTTCCTCAATGTGCGCTATCAACATGTTTCCCCAATGTGTGCTATCAACATGTTTCCTCAATGTGTGCTCTCAACATGATTCCTCAATGTGTGCTATCAACATGTTTCTCCAATGTGTGCTATCAACATGTTTCTCCAATGTGTGCTATCAACATGTTTCCCCAATGTGTGCTATCAACATGTTTCCTAAATGTGTGCTATCAACATGTTTCCCCAATGTGTGCTTACAACATGTTTCCCCAATCTGTGCTATCAACATGTTTCCCCAATGTGTGCTGTCAACATGTTTCCCCAATGTGTGCTATCAACACGTTTCCTCAATGTGGGCTATCAACATGTTTCCCCAATGTGTGCTATCAACATGTTTCCCCAATGTGTGCTATCAACATGTTTCCTCAATGTGTGCTATCAACATGTTTCCTCAATGTGTGCTATCAACATGTTTCCTCAATGTGTGCTATCAACATGTTTCCTCAATGTGTGCTATCAACATGTTTCCTCAATGTGTGCTATCAACATGTTTCCTCAATGTGTGCTATCAACATGTTTCCTCAATGTGTGCTATCAACATGTTTCCTCAATGTATGCTATCAACATGTTTCCTCAATGTGTGTTATCCATTGCCAGCATCTTCTTCTTATCTCTAATAATAAAAATGCCACAGGAAAACAAATATTACACAAGTGTTAAATTTTCATTACATGACAGCCAATATTCACCCCGGTTATAAACAGGAAGTTGAGAAGGGGAGGGAACATTCGGTTATTTAAAGGTATGACGAAATTTGTCTCTCCCTAAATGAGGGCATGCAGTGACGTCCTGTAACATCTGTATGTACTTACTGTTCTTCTTGTTGTTATTGCCAGTATCCAAACATCGCTCAATGTACTGACTGTTCTTCTTGTTGTTATTGCCAGTATACAAACATCACTCAATGTACTGACTGTTCCCTCTTGTTGTTATTGCCAGTATACAAACATCACTCAATGTACTGACTGTTCTTCTTGTTGTTATTGCCAGTATACAAACATCACTCAATGTACTGACTATTCTTCTTGTTGTTATTGCCAGTATCCAAACATCGCTCAATGTACTGTCTGTTCTTCTTGTTGTTGTTGCCAGTATACAAACATCACTCAATGTACTGACTGTTCTTCTTGTTGTTATTGCCAGTATACAAACATCACTCAATGTACTGACTGTTCTTCTTGTTGTTATTGCCAGTATACAAACATCACTCAATGTACTGACTGTTCTTCTTGTTGTTATTGCCAGTATCCAAACATCACTCAATGTACTGTCTGTTCTTCTTGTTGTTGTTGCCAGTATACAAACATCACTCAATGTACTGACTGTTCTTCTTGTTGTTATTGCCAGTATACAAACATCACTCAATGTACTGTCTGTTCTTCTTGTTGTTGTTGCCAGTATACAAACATCACTCAATGTACTGACTGTTCTTCTTGTTGTTATTGCCAGTATACAAACATCACTCAATGTACTGAATGTTCTTCTTGTTGTTATTGCCAGTATACAAACATCACTCAATGTACTGACTGTTCTTCTTGTTGTTATTGCCAGTATACAAACATCACTCAATGTACTGACTGTTCTTCTTGTTGTTATTGCCAGTATACAAACATCACTCAATGTACTGACTGTTCTTCTTGTTGTTATTGCCAGTATACAAACATCACTCAATGTACTGACTGACTGTTCTTGTTGTTGTTATTGCCAGTATACAAACATCACTCAATGTACTGTTGGGTACATATTTTGACGCACATATTACAAAAATACGATATGGCTATTTAATATGGAAAATATATATTTGCATTCATTTGTGTATGAAAATGCTTCCTCTGGTAAAGCTAGATAATTCGTGATTGATTTACACTTTTGATTATATGAGTGATCTTTCTTGATATTATCGGCGCATGGATATTGTATTCATGTCCGTTCTTATTTGTTCGGGCCAGAAAATAGATTAATTTTGCTTGTTATGTTTATGGCCTGAATTCATGTGTACTACTTGTCTAGTGCAAGTAGATTCAGTCGTATATTGTATACCTTTGTATGTTCAGGTCGGACTATATTCTTTCTGCCAGAATCTAGCGCAGGTTTTCGTAGTCCTACTGGGTTGTAAAGAGTTCCGATAATGTCGCCAAGATGGCTGAGTGCTTTTCCAGGGCTGGCACTGTTTAAGGTTTAACAGTGATTCATAGATGTTTTTCTAGGAGAAGTTTATGTCTCTGCAAGAGTCTATTTGTCAGAGATCCTCCTCATATGTGTGATTTGGACTCCAGTTATGCCAGACCCTAATTTTGATGATCTCGAGTCGATTAGACCTAGATGGAACATTGTGCTTCGTATCGTTAGGGTTGTGTTTTGTATCGACGAAGATGACAGGCTTTCCTACAGCAGTTATGTCTACGTGAATTAACTTGATTACTGTAGAGCTGTATGGAAAACTTTATGAAATTATTTATATGCACATTATAAATTAACTTTGGCTTATATCTACCTTCCTACGAGTGAGTGAGCGACAACTCAGGAAGGCGGCCATGTTATATTCCTGTCATCATATTTTTGATCACTGTCAAGAGAACAGATTATGTATCCTACTATCGGGCAGTGGTATCGAGATCTTGTTATGAGGTGAAAACCCACTATCGTGGTTTATGAGTGTTATACAAACATTGGACATATTTCAGCTTAAGAACTTAGCTATGAAATGAAGGTTCGGCCAATGACTTTTGTATGTTTACCGATCCTCATTGACGCGTTCAGTCAGTAGAGGATACGGCGATTAGTTACCAGAACAGTGAATACCACCTTGGGTTGAATGATATTTCACTACTACATGAATGTATCAGCCACGATTCAAATAACCAATGAATGTATGTCAACATGTGTCCATGACTGTATCCGTGCTGTCCAGTTTGCGTGCCTTCATTAAACTATTGAAATGTCAGAGGCAGTTCAAGTCGTCATTGCATTACATGAGAGTGTGTGAGAGTTATTACCAAGAGGTCTGTTACACCGAACTACTACACCATTCGCGTTACTTGACACTCCCACTCAAGGTCTACATGACAGGTTCATTCAACAGTGGCCAATACACAACAACACGTTTATTCTACAGTAGTGGCCAGACTTAGCATATCCTTGACACTCTACAGTGGTGAACCAGATTCCTGGGGTTATGATAACCAGACCATCCCTGACGCCACATACGACACGCATGAACACCAGTGTACAAGTTACAACGGGGCAGTCGATGTCAGCTTGACCTGCATTACCGATCGGATGCTGTATCTAGGTCAGCGCTTGTTGACAGTTTTTCGCTGTACAGACGGTATTACACAGGACATTTGTATCAAGTGTAGAAAATATCTGGAGCAGTACTGTTGACATTTCTCATCGTACAGAAGAGAGAAGTGATTGTTGTTCCTGTACAGAAGAATCACAGTGTTGTTGAACATAAAGTGCATATTTCATCGTTGGATCTTCATATGCTCAAAAAAATTGAACATTGTAATAGTGTAGAAAATAAATCTATTATTTAATTGT
>JAMPIV010002777.1:0-227272 GCA_024509875.1 Oreohelix idahoensis | reverse complement strand
ACAAATGCTAGTGGAACAAAAGTAGAGGTAAGGACGCTGGCGTTGGTTAGAACACATGTTGAGGAAGCCGACTGATAGCATTACACGGGTTCCCTTGCTCTGCAATCTGCATGGTAAGAATGGTAGAAGAAAGCCGGAAAACACACGGAAAAGAGGAATTTCAGACAGGCTAAAAGATAAAGTAGGCATGAAGAGACCTTGAACAGTTGGCAGATGACAGGAAAGCTTGGTTGTGGATGTTTCGAAGGCCTATTCTCCACAGGAACCTGACGGGTAATGAACGAAGGAATTACTGTTTTTCTTAGAAATTTAATGATTGAGCAGCCCAACTGAAACTATATTGTGCTTCTTTTCCTTAAGAGCTGTTTTCTACTAGCGAGGCTAAAAGGACGCAAATTGGTGGGGCACGGAGGAAAAAGTCACGTTCCCAAGTTGACATAAAGTAAACAAATCGACAGAAGGGACCTTGGATATTATACGCCACAGTCATTTATTGGACGCTTTTGCTATAACTTAGTCCGTTTATTTGAATGCAGTGATGAACGCATTCCAGAAGATTCTAGAAAATATTTGAAAAATGACTTTTCTTAATAATAATGTTAGGAATATAAAACCTAGCTGGCCGTATGGCCCATCTTGAGCAGTGAAATAATATGCTTTCATTTATACAGACGGACAGATAATAAGAAAGATATTGACAAAAGACTGTTGTTCATATCAACGAGCGCCTGCATTGAAACAATAATGTCACTAATTTTCAAAAAAATTGTGGCCTTGAAGACTCAAGTGCTAAAATCTAGTTAGAATGAAAGAGACGGGATGGGGTGGATAATTGTGGCTAAAAATAACTTTAAAGGCAAAATTGTGTAGGGGAAAGCAGGGTTGGTTCAAAAAACAAGTGTGTTTTTTTTGTGAAACGCAAGTAGAGACGGACGGACCAACAGACAATAAGGCATACTTGACTGAGGTATGACTGAAATGACTTATTGGTAGGATATTTGAATTTGAAAAAGAAAAGGCAGTGATTGGCCCTAGATGAAGATATTATCGGCGCTCAGACGCGAATTTTGTGCCATTCAGTTTAAGTTGTCCTGGTAGACACAGTGAATTAGTAAGTGGTGTAATTCCCAGAAGCTATTGAAGTATTTAGAAGGACGCCATCATAAGGCCAGCAGCTCAGCTGAGTTTTGCTAGCATTTATTTAACTGTGTACTATATTCATATTCCTGAGCTGTGAGTTTCAGTTGGCACCAATGCGGTGTCAAATGAGTTGTTGAATTTTACCAGAGTGGACCCGTGCAGTAACATTTTGTCAGAGCAGCCTATTATAGCCCCCAAGCACGGAGAGGTGGGGGCCACCAACCTTCTGATATTGCCCCCAAGCACGAAGAGGTGGGGCCACCAGACTTCTGATATTGCCCCCAAGCACGGAGAGGTGGGGCCACCAGATCTCAGCACCAGAGCTACACCTTCAAAGTTACATGAGCGTCTGGTCTGCTGAGAATTCACCAACTCAACTTATTTGCTAACCCACCCATAAAAATTCCATCAAATAACTGGACAATGTGTAGTCACCATAGACAGGGAGTGATGAGACCACCCCAACAGCACATCCATTAAATGGTCTCCCAAAATAGATTACTACTATAAACATTAATAATATTAACTAGTCTAGTAACATACATATGTAAACACCTTGCATTTATTATGTAATATTCATGCATTTCTTTCATAATTACTAAACCTTTCATATGTTCTGGCCAAAATAAAACCTTGGTCCAGAACAAATAAATGTAAGAAAATTACTATCCCTATTTTTCACACTTGAGTTAGTTCAGTGTATTATAACATTTATTAATATTATTAGACTTAGTAAATATCTGTGTGTGTGTCTGTAAACTACCACAACACATTATATATCATTACCCTAGACATTTAACGTAGCCACATTCATTAGTAAAAAAAGATAGGTGTGAGGTCGTAGTGGTAGCAAGAAGGGCCTTCTGACAATTCACAGCTACATTTTATCTCAGGAGCCTTCACAGCTGACCTCATGCATCACACTTAGTACCATCACCATCATACAATACCATCAAACCCACTACAGTCTTACTGTAAATGCTGTTCATCATTTGACGAATGAGGTAAGGACTCTGGTCTGAATCACCGGAAATTCCGAGTTCGTCTTCGGTATTTACGCTGTCATCCTCCTACCTTGTCATTTAAAAAAAAAAAAAAAAATTCTTCTTCCCCATTCATTGCATTTTAAGTCCCACATTTTTTAACCATTTCACGACAGTTTCTACACGAACAGCCTCTTGTGACGAAATCGCGCAACAAATTCAGTGGTGGAGGGGAGACTCATTTTACCACACTTCGTGACTAACTTTTCTCCATCAACTACCCATTTATTCCACTCCAAACGAACATTGTCCTTAAATATCTTATTTAGACTTACATCGAGAGGTTGGAGTGCAAAGTCCCTTTCTTCAGTAAGAAAAGAAAACCTACAAAGGGGCATGCCTGTCGCGCTCCATTTCTTATCTCAAATGTTTCTATAAGTTGTCCTTCGTGAAGTCTGGAGGTCATGTTTTCTTTTTTATGTTATGATATTTAGATGGTATAAGGTAATGTCTGTTATCTAACTTTTAACCAGCCTTACCAGATTTTGAAAAAAAGATCAGTGCAATGCTCCAGATAACTCTCGTCATGAGGAAAGGAAACGTAAGTATAGAAAATACGACGAAGGTTTCTTAGATTTTGGTTTCACGTGCACTCTTGTGAACAAAGAAGAGCGTCCACAGTGTGTTTTGTGTTTCAAAGTACTCTCTGTCGAATGTATGCTGCCTAGCAAATTGAAGCGCCATTTAGAAAGTGTTCATAAGAATGACGTGGGCAAACCAAGAGAATTTTTCTCTAGAAAGCTGAGTCAAATGAAAGAACACAAATGAAATTGTATACTACTCGTCAAAAGTCAAGGGCCACTCTAATATTTTCAATACACTTTTATATAAGCGCATAGAATGATTAAATGAAGGAAGTTTTTAGTAAAAATGGGTGCAATATCTTCCTCTGACAGTCCTCTATGCACGTTAAGCATAAAAACAACTCACCGACAACCATGGTGATCACTTGCAATTTGGTTGCTGACCATAAATTCACATTTTTAATCTGTTTTTTTTTTCAAACTTCCGTACAACCAAACAGGTGAAGTAATCGTGCTGATTGACATTCCACGTGCAATGGCGACTTTTCGAGAACAGAGTTCACTCTTAATTTGTTTTACAATCAGCAGACTTAGGGTAGTTTCATCACTTGCAAAAACCAAGCCACCGAGAAGAAGTCTTGACACCTTACAAATAATGAGGGCTATAGCGTGGGTTGAAAGTGATTTATCTGTCCGTGTGGTTGCTAGACGGCTTGCAGTTTCACACTCTACTATCCAAAGAATTTTGGAGAGATTTCAGGCCACAGGAAGTGTGGAGGATCGCCACCGGCCAGGTCGCCCTAGATGCACCAATAGACATGATGGCCGGTACCTCTTGTTGTCAGCCCTGCGCCATCGAACAGTGATTTGTTCCACTCTAAGATGTCAGCTGAGACAAACTGTAAACGATAATGTCAGTCAAAGCACCATTCGCAGACGTTTACATGAATTTGGACTGGCTGCTCGACGTCCTGCAGTCAGAATCCCTCTTACTCCTGCTCATCGCAGAGCCCGTGTTGCTTGGTGTCGCAAGCCCATCCGATGGACAAGGCAACAATGGCGTCAAGTTCTCTTCACTGATGAATCTCGCTTCACTGTGTCATTCAATGATGGCAGGATTCGAGTTTGGAGACGACCAGGAGAGCGATTTACTGATGACACAATTTGAGAGGTGGATCGTTATGGTAGGGGTTCTGTCATTGTCTGGGGAAGCTTCTACAGGCACGGCAGACCCCACTCTACATCATCCAAGGCAACTTGGCCGGCCCAAGATACCAGAACGAAATCTTGAGACCAATTGTTCAGCCTGCTCTGGAGGCCAAAGGTAGTAATGCCATCCTCCAAGATGATAACGCTCGACCCCATCGAGCTCGTGTGGTGAATTAGTTTATTCAGCAGCATGGGATGATCTGGATGGCGTGGCCAGCTCATTCACCTGACATTTCTCCGATTGAGCACCTCTGGGATGTCCTTGGTCGAAGATTGTCAACAAATCACCCCCTGCCAATGGATGTTGCACAGCTGACTGCATTTCTGCTTCAGGAATGGCAAGCGGTTCCTGGGGATACTCTTCGGACCCTTGTAGACTCGATGCGTCTTCGCTGTCTTGAAAGCCTTGCTGCAAACGGTGGTCATACCCGATTTTGAAATGTCTATTTGTCCAATATCTATTGTGTGACTTTTGAAAAGGTGGGTGACACACTTCACAGCTTCATTGCGTTTGAATGTGTGTTTCTATTTCTTTACGTGACATGTCAATTTGGTATTCAATAAATGCCGTTTTGACTGATACCAATTACGTTTATATCAGATTTGTTTTATGGTTTCAACCAAGGTTTTTCTAAGTGGCCCTTGACTTTTGACGAGTAGTATATTTTAGTGCAGATATTGTTTCTATAATTCAAGAACACTTGTCTCAAATCCGTGTTCATTTTGATAAAATACTTTCCTGAAAACTGTGACAGGTTTCAGTGGGTTCAAAATCCCTTCAGTAGTGATACTCCTTTGGACTTCAGTACTGCAGAAGAGGAAGAACTGATAGAACTTTCATCAGACTCTTCACTACAAGCAAAGTTTCCATCCATGACATTGTCAAAATTTTGGTATTCAGTAAAACAGGAGTTCCCAAGCTTGTGCAAGAGAGCACTGAAGATATTAATTCCTTTTGCAACCTCCTATCTCTGCGAGGCTAGGTTTTCAGCAGTGGCTGTCATAAAAACCAAGTTCAGATCAAGACTTGATGTGGAGAAGGAAATGAGGGAAGCTGTATCTCAACTGGTGCCAAGATTTGACAAGCTGTGTAACAACAAGCAAGCTCAAGTTGCACACTGAGGTGACTGGTACTTTATTCATCATATTCTTTTTTAAGTTTTACTGTACACGTTTTTTGTTACGGAGTGCAGTATATCAGTGAATGATTTTCAGACAAAAATAAATAAAAAAATGTAAGAAAGAAACTATTTTATCTGTGCTGTTTTCTTTTTTATAGTAAGGGTTTTCAAAGTGCACTTTGGGTATATTTTTCATGTACATGTAATTTTTTCACAGATTGTCCAATTGCATTTTTTTAAAATTACATTTAAAAATTACATTGTTTAAAAGCCTTTCCAAAGCTCTCCTGCTCAAAAAAAAGTTAGGCTAAATGTCGAAACATCACTAGAGTTTTTACCAGTTATCCCACAGGGGAGCCGCAGAAAGAATGTAGTTGGTCAGGGGAGCCATGGACTCAAAAAGGATGAAAACCGCTGCTCTACGTGATCGGCACGTGACAATGCCTCTCATTCTGGGAAAATACTACACAGTAACAGATAAGCATAGTCCATCAATAAGGTCGACATTCTAACAATACCGGGACTGTAAACTCTATCTGGTTGTGACATTCTGGATTGTCGATTCCAGGGCTTGAAATTGATTACAACGTCATCGTGTTCCTGGCAAGGTTAGCTCATTTAGTTAGACTAAAAATAATAGTATTATTATACGCTGAACTCATCAATTACCAAGTCAACATCATCCTCACCGGATATCTCCTCAACGAGGGTCGATTACTATGGATCTCCAACTTCTTCTGTCTCTTGTCTTGATGATGCACCGTTATAGGTTCTTTCATGTCCATCTCTTGATGTTATCTTCCCAAATTATAGCATTGTCTTGCTCTTGCACATATGCCTTTCATCAATTATGGTCTTCAACAAAGTGTTATGCCTTTTTATTTAGCCAAAATATATTAGCTGTCTAATTTTGATCTGCTTCATTAATTCTCATGTCACTCCTAGGTTTTCCATGACTTCTTCATTTGTATTCTTCTATTTATGTGAGATGCGCCACATTCGTCTACATATGCACAATCTGAAGAACAACAATTCGTTCTTCCACTTGTTTGTTCAGTGTCCATGTTCCTACATCGTGCAGTCAAGAATATTATATATTTTGCATTTGAGGATTATAGGTTTAATTTGTGAGTTAATTGTTTAAGTGCTAGTATTAGGCAAAATTGACAACGATATCACCACCAAGACAATCGATACTAAATGGGAACAACTGAGAACAACAATGACAGAAGCAGCTGTAGCGACCACCGGATACCTAGTACATAAAAAGAACAAATGGATGAGAGAAGATACTTGGGATAAAATACAAGAAAGGAAAACAGCAAAACTTAAACTACTAGCGGCAAGTACACATAATGCAGTTGAATCTTGCAAACTAACTTATAACTTGTTAAATAAAGAAGTGAAGACAACAACTCGAAGAGATAAAAGACATTTCATCAATGAACTGGCCATAGAAGCTGAAAATGCTGTAAGAACTGGTAATAGTAGGTGCCTTTATCAAATTACAAAACAACTATGTCACCAGCCTACTGCTATGGAAACACCTGTTAAAGGTAAATTAGGGAATTCAATACCAACAGAAAAAGAACAAATGAAGAGATGGGCTGAGCACTTCATGGAGGTGCTAAACAGACCACCACCAACAGTAACACCTGATTTTAATAATGAAACACCCACAACCACCTTGCCAATAACTTGCGATGAATTCACGCTGGACGAGATCAAACAAGCCGTTAAAAGATTAAAAAATTGTAAAGCTGCTGGAGTTGACGAAATTTCAGGGGAAATGATTAAAGCAGTTAATGACAACAACCTCTTGAGAATTTTAGATATTATAAATCAAGTATGGAGAGAAGAACAACCACCACAACAATGGAAAGACAGTATTATTGTAAAGTTACCGAAGAAAGGTGATCTATCAGACTGTAATAACTGGCGTGGTATATCTCTATTATCAGTACCTGGAAAATAATTATGTTGCATGATGTTAGAAAGACTTAAATTGCATGCTGACGAAAAGATCAGAGAAGAACAAGCGGGTTTCAGGCCGAAACGATCATGTATTGATCAAATATTCACACTAAGAACAATTATAGAAGAATCAGTGGAAATGCAATCGCCACTTATTATCACCTTCGTCGATTTTCAAAAAGCCTTTGATAGTCTACACCGCCCATCATTGTGGAAGATACTTACAATCTATGGTTTTCCAACAAAATATGTGAATATAATCAAAGCGCTATGTGACAATGCAAGATGTTGTGTTAGAACAAATAAAGGGAATACAGAATGGTTTACAGTAGAAACAGGGGTGAAACAAGGCTGTATTATGTCACCACTACTTTTTGGAATAGCTATTGATTGGGTTATGAGAAACTATACCCACAATGAACAATTAGGTATAAAATGGAAAATTCCTGGGGGACCTGGATTTCGCAGATGATTTAGCATTCTTAAGTTCAACACCCAGACAATCCCAAAAAGCAGTAAATAATTTGTGTCATCTCTCGGTTAAAATAGGTCTCCAAATAAATGCCTCTAAAACTAAAGCTATGAACTTTTCTAACGAGACCTTTGATATCATCTTGAACGGAGAAAAACTACAGAAAGTTGAAAGTTTCAATTATTTAGGCAGTAAAATGACTCAGGATGGTGACACAACAAGAGAAATCCATACTAGAATTGCTTTGGCAGCTAGCGCCTTCAATAGATTATCTAACATTTGGAAATTACGATCATTGAATATACATACCAAGCTTCGTCTGTTTAATTCAAATGTTATCTCAGTGTTAACATACGGCTGTGAGAGTTGGAAAATAACAAAATCATTGGAGAACAAGCTGAATACATTCGAGAACAAATGTCTTAGAAAACTCATGAACATCAGTTGGAAAGAATTCAAGAATAATCGACAAATAAGAGAAGACTCTAGGCAGAAATATGTCTCCGACTATATAAGGAAAAGACGATGGTCATATATCAGTCATGTCCTACGAATGCAAAACAACAGAATACCATTGCAGGCACTCACTTGGGTTCCTGAGGGTAAGAGGAAAAAAGGAAGACCAAAAGAAACACTTAGAAGAACAATAATAAGAGAAGGAAGAACGTTGGGCCTAAATAATGTGCAAGAGCTAAGAGGAGTGGCGTCACAACGTACAACCTGGAGAGCACTGGTTTCTGCCTTATGCGCCGTGTTTGGTGCTTAAAGAATTTATTATTATTATTATTATTATTAGTCTCATGTCGCTGTATATATACCTTCAAAAGAAGTTAAGGACCATTTTTATTAAGGGCGCAAAGTGAAATGAAAATGAAAAATAAAAACACAGCACTTCAAAATATAACATGACAAGCTTATCAGTGACAATCAACACTATTTTCATGACGGTTGCATTAACGTGTGTAAAATGACAGCACAGCAATCAATACAACCCTCATTTTCAAAATTAATGAGAATAACACCAAAGGTCAACATTGTCAGTGTAGTAAAATCTGCGAGAATAATCGCTCATTTCAGTAAGATTTTAGTCATAAAATGATAATAAATACAACAGCCCTATTGTGTCTGACGTTGATGCTCTCACACGCCAGCATAGCGCTGTATTTAGTGCATTGGAACGGCTAAGAACCGCGCCCCCCCCCCCCCGCCCCCCCCGTTTAAACCTACTCGCGTTCCTTGTGACGTACATTTTAACATTTTGCCCGAATTGATCAGTGGCGTATTCTCTATGTGTGCTGTGCGTGCTGCGCACACCTATGCCCGAAGGAAAATAAAAATTTAATTTATTATTCGATAAAATATTTCTCTTCTAATGTTCTTCTTTCCGACCGCACGCACCAGGATAACGGATTTTCCAGCATAGAATCTACGAGTATAATCTAGTTTCAGTTTCCCCAGACGCTATTTATAGTGCAGTTTTTACTGGTTGGTAGCAATCGCCCGACGTTTCTCGGGTAATTCCGTCACGATGCGTGCGGCTCGTTTCGGATTCACGTCTGAACACTGGTTTGATTGGAGTGGGGTCAAAGGCCAGATACGTCAATACAATACGAAAATGCGTGCGGTGGCCTAGCAGCTCTCGGGTTGTAAAAATCGGTTGTGTCCGTTTAGTGTTTTTTGTGATTAATTTTTGTTAGTTGCCGGGAATGCAGATTATTACAGTGACAGTGAGTTTCAAGTTAAGTTAATTAGTATTTCGGAGATAATTGACATATACCCCTAATAACTATCGTTGCGTAATTGAATATAGTTGGTTTTTAAATTAAGAGGGGAAGAAGTTAAATAGTAGGCGTACATATTCATTTTAAGTAGCAGCACGCCTAGCTCGCATTACCAGGATTCGCCACTGGAATTGATAGAGACTGTGGCAAGACTTACAATTAACGCTTTTACGGAAGAGTGCCGCCAAATACTGTCTGAATTTACGTAGTAATTTGACTTTAACGATGGTAATCAGTAGTAATTCTTACAAATTTGGTAGGTCAAGATGGCGGCGTGGTAGGCCGCACTTTTGTGTTGTGCATTTCATGTCGTCGTTTTGGAGTCTGCATCAGTGGTAACAGCCCTCATTAAGGCTGTATGAGTTTGTAGTGTGTTTGGCTATTTCTGGATTATGTTTCTAAGTATTTTAAAGATGAAAACATCAAGTTTGCCTATCATGTGAGTTCGCTGTTTGTGTTGATACAAGTAGCCAAGATGGCGGTTTTGTGATGTGTCGATCGGACAGTGTTTCAAAACATTACAGATTTATTGAGGGCTATTGTTACTGCTCCAGGTACATTTTTGTATGTACCTGCAAGGATACTTGGAGAGGAGATGGGCACCGCCAAGCAAACCTCTTGCCCACTGAAATGCTATGATGGATAGTCAACTCAGTAATAATTTGCCGGATCGGCCGATGCCCGGATTAACAACGACCGCGCTCTCATTGCCCCTTGAGAGTGATAAGTCAGCGAATGGGGTAAAAACACCTGTTTTGAAACTTCCAAGAGAAAGTTTTTGTTGTTGGAACTTGGAATGTACGCACGCTATATGCGTGTGGAAAAGTCAAAGAACTAACACATGAACTTGTTAGATACTCGTGGGACATCCTGGGCCTAGCAGAAGTCAGATGGACAGGATTAGGTGAATCAATAACGGATGATGGTCACAAAATTTGGTTTAGTGGAGATGAGTCTAAACATCAGCATGGAGTAGGTTTTATCGTACATAAAGATAGATTGAACTCTGTCATCAGCTGCACCCCAATAAATAGCAGGCTTATCACCATTCGTATTGCAGCACATCCAAAGAACATCTCCATTATACAGGTATATGCCCCCACTACTGACTATGAGGATGAGGCAATTGATACATTTTATGACAATCTGGATGAAGCAATTAAGAAAATTCCAAAGAAAGATCTTCTCATCGTGTTAGG
The DNA here is from genome assembly GCA_024509875.1 of Oreohelix idahoensis. Taxonomy (NCBI): domain Eukaryota; kingdom Metazoa; phylum Mollusca; class Gastropoda; order Stylommatophora; family Oreohelicidae; genus Oreohelix; species Oreohelix idahoensis. The sequence goes on along the minus strand of JAMPIV010002777.1, from coordinate 216,809 downwards.
TGATTGGAATGCTAAAATAGGGCCAGATGCATACGGTCACTGGGCTGGTACAGTGGGGAGATTTGGGACAGGTGAAACCAACGATCGAGGACTAAGGCTACTAGAATTTGCCAGCAACTATAAACTAACCATTGCAAATACACTATTTCCTCATAAGTTATCAAGAAGAACAACGTGGCATGCCCCAAAAACTGAGATACATGGCCAAATTGATTTTATTCTTGTATCCAAAAGATTCAAGTCTAGTATTAATAAAGCCAAGACTAGGACTTTTCCTGGCGCCGACATTGGTAGTGATCACGACATGGTATTGATGACGCTCAAGCTTAAACTTAAAAAGAACTATAATCAAAACAGATGTTCTCAGTTAAGATTCAATTTAGACAAACTGAAAGATCCAGAAATCGCGGGAATCTTTGAGGCAACTGTTGGAGGAAAATTCGCAGCTCTCAATTTTTTGGAGGATGATATCAACTCAATCACAGAGAACATGAAAGACGTGCTCATTGAATCAGCAACAGAAATACTTGGTAAAAGAAAGAAAAATAAACAAACCATGGGTTACAGATGACATTCTGAAGTTATGTGATACACGGCGGGAAATGAAAAAGGTTAAGAAAGAGGTTCCTGAAGCAGCATGGCAATACAGTATGGTGAATAAAAAATATTAGGAAGAAAATGAAACAGGCCAAAGAAAAATGGGTAGCTGATCAATGTGAGTCCATTAATACGGGGCTAATAAAAGGTAACAGCAAGGCAGCTTTTGACACATTAAGAAAACTATCAAAACCCCAACAGCCCAGGGTAACTGTCATAGAAGATAGCAATGGGGCTCTGCTCAATGAAAAAACAGCTGTAATGAGAAGGTGGACAGAATATTGTAAAGAATTATATAACTGTAAACTTGATACTGACTTAGGCATATTAAACAACATTAAGTGCGAAAACAGGGAACTCGGAAATGCAGCAATATTACGGGAAGAAGTGGAGGAGGCTATATGTTCGATGAAAGGAGGGAAGTCACCGGGTGTGGATAATATCCCAGCAGAGCTCTTGAAATATGGAGGACCAGATATAGTAAAAATCATGACAACAATTTGCCAGAAGATATGGAGTACAAAAAAATGGCCAAAAGAATGGACGCAGTCATTAGTAATACCGCTTCCAAAGAAAGGAAATCTAAAAATGTGCAAGAAATACAGAACCATTAGCCTTATTAGTCATCCAAGTAAGGTGATGTTAAGGATACTTTTGAACAGAATAAAACAGAAATCAGAAGAAATCTTGTCAGAGGAACAGGCTGGCTTTAGACCAAAAAGAAGTACCTCAGAACAAATCTTCAATATTAGAGTACTTATCGAAAAACATCTCCAACATCAACACGATTTATACCATAACTTCATCGATTTCACAAAAGCCTTCGATCGAGTCTGGCATGAAGGCTTATGGCAAGTAATGAGAAAATTCAATTTTGATACCAACATCATAGATATCATTTAAGCACTATACAAGGACGCAAGCAGTGCTGTTTTTGCAAGCAACGACATTGGAGAATTTTTCAAAACAACTGTAGGAGTTCGGCAGGGATGTATCCTGTCCCCAGTGCTCTTTAATATTTATCTAGAACATATTATGCAGGAGGCTCTCTACGATTATAAATCAACCATATCGATTGGAGGCCGACCTCTGTGCAACTACGTTTTGCTGATGATATTGATCTGATAGCTGGATCAGAATCAGAACTTCAAGACCTTACCTCTAGACTGGAGAAAGTAACAAGAACGTATGGGATGGAAATTAATATAGAAAAAAGCAAGATATTGGTGAATAGCCATAAGAAACATGTTCCGACCAACATTACGTTAAATGGGCAAACGTTAGAAGAAGTTAACACCTTTAAATATCTCGGGTCCACTATATGTAGTGATGGAAGATCAAGTAAAGAAATCAAGACAAGACTTGAGATGGCCTCAGCTGCCATGACAAAGTTGAATGTGATCTGGAAAAGTAACATCAGTTTTCCTGTGAAGATCAAATTATACAAATCACTCGTATTATCTATTCTCTTGTATGGGTGTGAGAGCTGGACACTCACTGCAGATACGGAGCGAAGGATTCAGGCTTTCGAGCATAAATGTTATAGAAGAATTTTGCGCATTTGCTATAAAGAGCACAAAACAAATGTCTATGTTAGAGAGAAGATAAACACCTATGCAGGCCACCAAGAACCACTTTTGTCAATAGTGAAACATCGAAAGCTTGCCTGGTTTGGGCATGTAACTCGTCATGACTCCCTTTCGAAAACGATCCTTCAGGGGACAGTCGAAGGTAAACGGAGAAGAGGAAGGCAAAGAAAATCCTGGGCTGATAACATCAAAGAATGGGCAGGACACGGTTTTTCCACACTTGTACGCATTGCTGAGGATAGAGAGCAGTGGAGGACCCTGTCTGCTGATGCTTCCACCATGGCACCCCTACGACCCATGACGGGTTACGGGCTGAGATGATGATGAACACGAAAAAATACACATTATTAACGCCAATTCTTAACCCGCCGCGCACACCCCGCTTCGCTTGACACATTCTGCCACGCAGATATACACGCTGCAAAAAAGCCAGCCAAGGCAAAACACACAGACAATTTTATTTCTCCTCGCGGTAGCATTTCTGACGAAATTGAAACAAGTTAGTTATTTGAAAAATACATGCTGGCGAGAGAGGGGAAGATGGCCGTCTTGTGCAAATTTTATTTAACGATGGTCAGTGGGAAAAATTGAAAATCTAAACCAATATGAAACTGACCATAAAATTTATATGATAGTATAGCTTAACGTTCAATGAGCAAGAATGTGCTTGAAATAATATGATAGTCCCAGTATTAGCCAAGTTATTGAAGAAATACTAAATGTCTACGGACGCACGACCAGACAGACTGTTGTTCCTGCTTGGTTTTTTTTTAACGTTAGTAGAGGACGCCGGCTTAGAAATAGCGGCATTGAGATACATTCAAATTCGCTTGGGTAAACAGAGTATAGGGGAAAGGGGAGCGGTAGGAAAATGTAATCATAAACGAAACATCTTTTTGTATTGGCATAACTAAAGTGGACTGGCCAATCGACTACCAGACGCAGAGTTTGTTTGGAATTATTTTTGGGGTTTTCAAAAACTGCATTTGAATTCTGGTAGTCCAAGGCTTTCGATTGGCCAGTGTAATAAATATTAGTAAAAGATTTCAATATTCATTGCCATTTGAAAAATATTTTTCATACAAATACGCTGAGATCAGCTGTGGTAAATTTAAACTTAAATATAGATAAATATTCACAGTCTGGACAGAGCACAGGGAAACTGAGGCCATTTCTTTGCCAAGTCGGCGTCATTTGTTTATATTTCTTGAATTGTGGTAAAGATGCTTTATGAATTAATAGGTTTATTCCAACTGCCAAAGTTAGATACTGCTATTGGGAAAAGTGAAGGACATGTCGGGAGCAGACATTGTTGAGTCCTCACTTTGAAATGTATCTAACTGTTGTATGTTGTCATGATTTTGTTTGAATATTATTGCATTAGAATATTAATAAGCCTCTGTGTTCTATGAACACTATTAAACATGCCTGAAGCATTTTTATTTTAAAAAGAAGAGAAAATCATACCAAAGGAAATGTGGTTACTCCACATTATTGTATTGAGGAAAAATATGTGAACGTACAGTGGCGTATCTGCCATAGGGACCTGAGGTGTGGTCACAGCAAGGTGGGAGTTATGTAAAAATTAGGGGCGAGTGCACCTGTAATGCACGCGAGGCTGACCCCATACCTCCTTAGGAGAATAACAAAACTAGTAAGTGATCAGATGTAAAAGGCCAGGGTGTACTTTTGTTGCAGAGGTTCTATTTCCTGTTGCCAGCTGGTGACAGGAAACCTGCTGAGTCAGAAACATACTTTCAAGTCTCCGACCCTTCGTTTATGGTGTCAATTGATAACGGGAGGAGCTTGGGGCACGTTTGAAAGAGATTTTCAGCATCTACCTATTGTATTCCATTCTACAAGGAATCCCAGGTGATGTGTTAGGCATATGGGTACATCTGACACTTTCAATTTAATAAACACTGACATATATCAAGATACTCAGGAAGTTTTGGGGCATGATGAAACTACAGCCCCTCATACACAGTGACTCTCCCTGTTAAATGAATAAAGTGTAAGCTGTGAACATTCCCACAGGACAGATATATAAATATATTAACTTTAGAGTGGTTGGACAAATTGTCCACACATAATTTTAGTTGATCCTTTTTTATGTAAACTATCTTGTCCTCATTTTCAAAGACCTGTCCAAGAGATATGACTGGACAGGGAAAATAAATTGTACAGAAAAAGATTAATTTAAAAGAAAAACTTAACCACTGGTTTTATTCACTTCCTCATAGAAAATTAAAGTGTTTTGTGGTGTGTACCATCATTTCATTTCTCCCCCAGACACTAGGTACATCATACACCATACACTAGAGCCACAAGAGTGACCGTGTGAGATCTAGGGAGGTAGCGTTAGGTACCCTGCACATAATTCATCATCATCATCTTTTAGAGTCAGGGGCCTACATGTGCTTGACCTCACACGGTTTATGCAGACACCGCTTTCATTCTTTTAGGATACCATCATAACCTCCCCAGCAAAATCAAACTTTGCTACAGTCAGTAGCGTGTGTGTCCTCCATTATTGGCGATACTTTCAAGGCACCGCTGTCGCATGGAAATGATGAGCTTGCGAATGAAGCATTGGGGCACTGCCTGCCACTGATGCTGACGTACCAGAAGCAGTTCATGCAGAGTTGCAGGAGATGGCTGGTGTTGCATAACTCGTCGCCCAAGCTCGTCCCAAAGATGTTCTATGGGATTCAAATCATTACTGTTTGCAGGCCAATCCATTCTATTGACAGGAAAGCATTTACTGCACGAGAACGGTGTGGTCTTGCATTATCATCTTGAAGGACTGCATTGTGCCCAATAACTTGCAGGACTGGGAAGGCAAGAGGCTGTAGAATCTCGTCACGGTAGCGGTCACCATTCAGATTCCCAATCACATGATAGAGGGGGGATCTGTGGAGTAAACTAATGCCTCTCCAAATCATCACTGATCCAGCAACATATCGGTTACGTTCGATGACTGTAGCATCACTAAAGCGTTCACCACGACGCCTCCATACTCTGATTCGTCCATCTGTAGGCTCCAAGACAAATCGGGACTCATCCGTGAACATACCGTTAGCCCACTGTGCACGTCGCCACTGCACGTGCTGCATACACCATGCTAAACGAGCTGCTCTATGGGCAGCAGTCAAGTGTGGTCGAATGGCTGGACGACAAGCACGAAGGTTGGCATCGTGAAGGCGATTCCGAATAGTCTGATCACTGACTACAGTGTTGGTAGCATCTCTGAGGAACTGTCTGATAACATTTGCACTTGCAGTTCTCCGTTGCAGTGCTTGCCTCTGAATTAAGCGATCTTCTCGAGGTGTAGTGACTCTAGGACGACCTGTGCGTTGCCGTTCCTCAACGATTCCAGTCTGGGCAAAGCGCTTCTGCAGTCTGACAATAACTGAACGAGATACTGCAAGCCGCTGAGCGACATTTCGGACTGTAAGACCTTCCTGCAACCACGCAATGGTTCTTCCTTTATCCACAACACTCAGCTTTCGTCGTTGAGGCATATTGTTGTGCAATGGTTATGCAGCACTTGTGTTGCTTATAAAGACAATTTTGTGAGTACAGCTCAAGACCAACACTATAGTCTCCCACATGCATCAAGTATTTTTGAAATAGCAGGTATTTTTTTCATGCTCAGACATCATTAAAAACACCCACATTTTGGCGTCTCACCAGCATTTTTTCAGCGTGCTTGCTGAGCTGAACACTAGCCAAACGGTATGCTGGTGACCCATGCAGCACGTGTTGAATGTTTGTCGTTCGAGAAAAATCAATGTCAGATTAATTGCTTATGAAATATAATTTTTATAATTTGTATTATTTTTGGGTCATTTTCACCTACTGGTCCTTAACTTCTTTTGAAGGGTATAGTTTTGGCCACTCCTATTCTCTTCTTGATTTCTGTTTCACAACTGCCAGGTTCTCTAATTATATTGCCAAGATATGGGAAACTCTTCACCTGTTCCAGCGTTTTTCAATTTCGTCTTATCTTTAACGTTGGCTTATCGTTTGCTTTCATTCATTCATAACCCTCCACTCCCAAAGGAGCATAGGCCTTCAACAAACACATGCCAAGTCCTCATGTCACGTGCCATCATCTCAAGTTCTTTCCACGTTCTCCTCATCATTTTCACATCTGTTTCCAGCTCTCTTCTCCGTGTGCTTCTTGGTCTACCTCTGCCTCTCTTGCCTTGGGGGTTCCAGAACAAGGACTGCCTTGTAATGCTATCAGCAGATTTCCTCAGTGTGTGTCCTATCCATCGCCATCGTCTTCTTCTCATCTCTTGTTCCACTGGCACTTGTCTAGTTCTTGTCCTAAGTACCACGTTGGTAATCTTGTCATACCATTTTAATCCCTCTATTCTACGCAAGCACCCATTTATGAAAGTCTGTAGCTATTTGGTTGTTGTCTTTGTTGTTCTCCGTGTCTCAGAGCCACACAATAGGACTGACTTCACATTTGAGTTGGAGATTCTTATTTTCGTGTTGGATCCTATTTCTCTTGTTCTCCATTGTGGTGAAAATACAGTGATACAACGTTAAAATATCTCCAATTATAAAGATAACGGGTAAAATAACACGTAGGGATAAAAATATAGGCCAGATATGCCGAGGCTTCTTCACCTACGCCAGCGCTTTCTACCGCCATTAAAACTAACTAGTTGGAACATGCAGACAAACGACATATCCTATTAGACGGGGTAGAAACGGAGATAAAAGAAAAAAAATTATGACGATCTGAACACGTGTTTGAATCTAAATGCAAAAAGACGCAATTTGTAGTTTAAAGGAAAAAATTACGCCACTAGTTGACACAATGTAAGGAAATGGACAAAAAAAGACCTTAGCTCTTATTCGAAACAGACGTATCTTAGACGTTTTACCGTAATTGGTCGTTTTAATTTGAATATAGCGGCAAATGCCATACCCGAAGGTTCAAAAACAAATTTCAAAACTAACCTTGAGAAAAGTAGGTTTTTCTTTAATAATAAAGTTATGAAAATAAAACCTAGCTAGTTTGATAGCCCATCTTGAGCAGAGAAATAATATAATTTTAATTACACAGACGGACAGATAACACGGAAGATATTGACGAAAGACTGTATTGTTCAAATCAGACTAGCGAACAGTTTTTTGTGCACTTTTTCACTAAAGTTACATTTTGGCGTCCTTGAGCCTAAAAATGCAAAAATCAAACTGCAGATGAACTAGGGGAAAAGTCGGAGGATAGTAGCTAAAAATAACTTAGCATAGAAATCGTATAAGTAAGTGGGGCAGATTTGTGTAGTTTTTTCATGTAGTTAGTCCAAAAAACAAGTGTAATTTTGGGAAAAATACTACATAATAGACTGAGACTGGACTGAAATTTGACTTTTAGTTTGAATATTTGAAAAAGTTAGAGGGGAAGTCCGTTGATTGGTGTCGTAGATTTTCGATAGGAGAATTAAGACTTGGGTTGGTCCCTTCTGAATAGGTTAGAATAGGTGATAGTCACGGTGAGAGTTAGTAAAATGAAATAGAATTCCACGAGTGAGATGATAGAATCGTGGTATAGAGGCTGTCTCTGAGAGCGGAAAATCTTATCTCTCTCTCTCACCTATCATCTACGACAGCTTTTAAAGTGTCAGACAGTCTAAACCACATATATATTACATATAATTCTATCTACTCACGGGCACGCACATACACGTGACGACAGTTAAACACACAGACTGGGAAAATCTATAACAATGATTATACAGATAATTGGGATCGAGCTGACCAACGCACTGATTTTTTTGTTCAAGAGAGATATTTTAATTATCATATCAAAATTTCTCACAACACCAAAAAATACATAAAGGAAGCATAAACATAGACATAAAAATCAAATGAATTTCTACCAGGATGATAGACCCGTTATGATATTAACTCTAGGTTTAGCCCACAGCCCCGTTATGAGACAGATGATGGTCCAAAGAGTTATAGATACATAGGGTTGAGTCTAAGAGGTTTCTATCTTTCTCGTAAATGTATGAACAGAGTTGGATAATCTGATTTAGCCTAAGAAATAAAGAAACTCTAGCATTTGTAACAAATTCTGCAGATTTAAAAATTTAAGACAGCAAATGTGTGACAATAATACACCGGTAAAATAACACTCAGACCTGTGTACTCTCATTCATCCAGCCATGGCCTTTCTCTCACATATATACTCACAACTTTGCTCGTTGCCTCTGGGAACATAATAATTCTAGGACCTTCGCACAGACCCGAAAAATGCAGTCATCGACCAAGAAACCCCCAGTTCCAAAAGACGTACTGAACTCTCGGTCTCAGGGAACCGATTCCTTGGGTGTTCTAATTTTTCTCGAATGTCTGATTAAGTCACATAAAATTTGTCCAGGCACGAAAGTTAGCAGAGCACAATGTCATTAGCTTTGTATTCTAGGATTTAAGGAATGTCAGATCGGTGTCTTCTTTCAGGCAGGTACTATATTTGGTCACCACAATACTAGTCACAATCTCTGTCGGAATGTTAATGTTATTCTTGTAATATTCTCGCCGCCAGGCGGCATGTACATTTAAATTTGTGGAGCAATATGAACTGGCTCACAAGCCCAATATATATTTCTAGTCTTTAGAAACCGTTAGTGGGATTGCTATTACTGTCTCTCTCTGATGGCATATGCACTGTCAGATCCAGTGTTACTTGAAACAAAAAAAACCCACGTGGTTAAAGATAGGAACTGTCTATGCTTCACACAAATATGTCTCTTTACTAAACGCTGGCAAGTTGGGTACCACCGTTTCACTATATAAAATGGAAAGAACACATATAAATCATTTACACATTAGGTACTTAATATAACTTACATTTAAAACAGCAAGCCTACAGCTTGACTTATTATTTAAACTTCCGGTGAAATAAGTTATATAAATTCGATCATCAGGAATTAGGAATATGGTGCGTATTCCGTCACTACTCACTGATGTCGCGTCTAGCATTTATAAGTTTGTTTAGCAAATATACTTGACTGAGTAGTTAGCAGTTACATTAAATTGTTTTAATAGCCGAATGGGTTTAGCTAGACATTTATAATTGATCTTGCTCTCCACTGTAACTCGTCGACTAAAGAAAATAACAAACTATTAAAATAATCACTCTGTTCAAAAGAAACTAATTAAAATGAAATGAGCGATTTAGCGCTTTAAACACTACACACAATACTAGATATATAATATTAATATACCTCGACACAGAATTTCTAAGAACTTAAACCACTTCGACCAAACTAAAGGCCATCTCTATTAACAGAGATTATTTAGAAATCGAACGAAGGCTAGTTCTGTCTTTACTGCGAAGTTACTGAGTGAGAAATGAAAATAAATTTTTTTTTTTTTTTTATTAATGTGTTTGCTACTTCATTTTGTAGCACGCCCCTTTCAACCATCTACCATGTACATGGATTTGTTGGTTATATCAGGACGTGTTTCTTTTATTGTAATATGTTTTTGTTTGTATTTGTTTTATATTATATTATCTCTAGTCGGTATTTTTCCTTTTGTAGTTATAGTTCAACATGGTTTTTTAAAAAAATTCCAATATATGCTATTTTCTAAGTTAGTATGTTTTTGATTTTTACTGGATGGTTTATTTGGTTAATCTGTATGTTTCTGGGGCGAGTCTTTCACCAGTTTGGACTACTGGTTCAATTCCTTATTTGATTTTTATATGTTAGCTTTAGTTTTTGTAATATAGTGTTTTATTAACTTTTGCATTTCTGAAGGGCTCTTTGTGCCTATGAGATTTTCTACACTCATTTCTACCTTGTGGTTACTACAGTATGTCTTAATGTTTTGCCTCTGTTGGTCATATTTTTTGCAGTCCACTAGAAAATGCCTAATTGTGTTTGGTTCTTGACACTCTTCACATGTGGGTTCCTCTATCATGAAATATCCAGTTCCCAGCTTGAGTCTCAGCAATTTTTTATTAATTGGTATTTTTTAGTTCATCTTTTATTTGACATTTTTTGCTTGGTTTTTTAAGGATTTTATATGAGTGTCTTGCTTTTTTACTTAGGTCCCATGCTGTTATCCATTCTTTAGTTATTTTTTGAGCAATTAAGCTCTTAATTTCAAACTTCCCTAAGCCTACTTCAATTTGGTTATGGCTAGTTCTCCCCCCCCTTTGGCTTCTTTGTCTGCTAGCTCATTTCCTGCTATCCCCACATGTGATGGTATCCATGTTAGTGTTGCACTGCATCCTATATTTTGTAGATATGTATTAACCTGTAGTATTTCCTCTATAATGTCTGGCCTGCTGCCTTCTGTTCTGTTTCTGATTGCTAGTACTGATGATAGGGAATCTGTGAGAATGGTTACTTTTTTTGGTGGATTTTCTGCAGCTATTTCTAAAGCTTTTAGGATTGCCACTAATTCTGCTGTAAAGATAGATGTATTACTTGTTACTTTGTATCTTTTATAAATTTTTAATTTGGGTATTGCTATTCCTGCTCCTAATTGTCCTTCTTCATCTTTGGACCCATCTGTATATATAGTTAGGCTATTATTTGTATACCGTTCTATGTACTCTAGTGTTTTACTTTTTGCTGAGATTATGTCGTTAGATTTATTTATGATCTTTGATAAGTGGGAGTCAGTTTCTGGCACTTTTAATTCCCATGGTGGGATCTTTGCTTTATACAGAGCACTACTGTTTATCGCATTAAACAGGTCTGGGTATTGATCCACTTCATCCATTGTTTTCCACCCTGACGGGTATCTATTATGGTTTAATGGAATGTGGCCTATGTACTGGTTACCCCTATCAAAGGTTTTATGTGCCGGGTGAGTTGGATCTTTTGCCACTCTTGCCCAGTAGCTGAATCTCAGTTCTTTTCTCCTTAGCTCCAGGGGTATAATGCCTAGCGCTAATTCTAGTGCTTCTGCTGATGTTCCCTTTGAGGCACCTGCTATTATTGACAGTGCCTGGTTTTGGACTGTGTCTAGTTTCTTCTTATTGCTTGGGGCGGCTGATGCATAGACAACACTGGCATAGTCAAGTTTGCCTCTAATAAATGATTTATAGAATGTTAACATTGTCTTATTGCAGGCGCCCCAACCACTTCCTTTCATATATCTTAGCATATTAATAAGTCCTCTACTGCTTTGCACTAAAAGGTCTATGTGTTTGTTCCAGTTTAGTTGCTGGTCTAGTACCATGCCAAGAAATCTAGTTGATTTTGCTGTGCATACTTTTTGCTTATTAATGCTTATGTCAATTATATTGTTTTTAATTACACGCCCTCTACTGAAAATCATTCCTATGGTTTTTTTAACGTTTAGATTAAATCCCCACTTGTTCATCCAGTCAGATACTTTATCTATTTGTTTTTGTACTGTTTTATAGAGGAATGGGAGATTTCTTCCCGTTCTCCATATCGCAGCATCATCTGCAAACTGAGATAGGTTGTTTTTTAAGTCCTTAAACTCGTCGCCTAGGTCGTTGACCATAATCGTAAAAATTGATGGTGATATTACTGATCCCTGGGGAATTCCATTCTGTTGCTCATATACCTCAGATCTATCATTGTTTATTTGTACCATGAAGTATCTATCCTGCAGGAAGTTTTCTAGGTAATTGTAGGTTCTGCCTACTATACCTAGTTTCCTGATTTTATGTAGTGCACCCTCCCTCCAACACTCATCATATGCTCTTGCTACATCAAGGAATATAGCTACTGTCTTTTCATTCCTTTTGAAGCCTGTTTTAACATCATGTTCCAGCCTCAGCAGTTGCTCTATTGTACTATGTTGGCTTCTAAAGCCTGCCTGGGTTGGACTGTACAAATTATGCTTTTCGAGATGAAATTTAGTCTGCTGTTGACTATTGTTTCTAGAATTTTTCCTAGATGTGATGTTAACGATATTGGCCTGTATGAGCTGACATCATGTGCTTCCTTATCTGGCTTTAGTATGGGGATGACTACTGCTGTCTTCCATGAACATGGTATTTTTCCCGTGTGCCAGATTTTGTGTTGTAGAGGGATGCAATCACTCTTAGAGTTGTATTTGGTACCTTTTTGAGGATTTCATAGCTCAGAATGTCTTCCCCAGAGGTAGTATTGGTTTTTTCTGCTAAAGCTCTTTCTATTTCATCTACTGTAATATCTGCATTTAAATATTTAGCATCCTGTGTGGTTTCCATATTTTCTTCTTTTAATTTTTTCTAGCAGTGTTTTTCGTCTATTTATTTCTGCCTTATCTAGACTGTCTATTGAACTAACCTGATAAAAGTATTTAGCTAGTATGTTGGCTTTTTCTCTATCTGTTTCAGCTCTCTCTGGTATTTTAATTGTTGGGATTTTAAATTTCTTGCTGTTTCCTCCTTTAATTGCTTTTAGTTTTCTCCAAACTGTAGTTATTTGGGACCTATGGTTTAATGTTTGACAAAATTTTCTCCAACTCTTTTCTTTAGCTCTGAATATTTCATTTATTTGTTTCATTTCTTATTTTTTTATAGTTTGTGTAATTCTCTTCAGTTTTGGCTTTTCTATACTTTGTAAGGGCCCTCTCCCTCAATTTCAGTTGTTCTGAACATCTGTCTGTCCACCATGGTACTGGATTTTTATCTTTGTTTCTTTTCCTATTTTTACCTTTTTGTGTTGGTTTTAAGTGCTCAGGAATATTCCTGTTTGGTATATATTTTATTGCTATTTTTAAAATCTCATTTGTTAGTTTTTCTGCAAATATATCTATACTGTTAGATTCAATTTGTTCTATGCTTAGTTTACCTAGCTCTAATTGGAAGGACTCCCAATTTGCCTTTTTTAGGTTGAATGTGGGTTTCGAGCTTTTTGGACTAGTTCTATATTTGTCGTTTAGGTTTATTTCTATGGGTAAGTGGTCTGAGCTGGAGTCATTCAGTACTTCCCATTTAGTAGAGGCTAGGTTTGGTGTTATAATACTTATGTCTATTGCTGTATCTCCTCCACTGTTGCATGGGTTAACCCTTGTCACTGAGCCATCATTTAGTATGATTAGCTCAGCACTTTCAATGTAGTCCAACAGTCTTTTTCCTGCTGGATCATTACTGTTGTTACCCCATGCCTCATGGTGTGCATTAAAGTCACCTACCAATAATGTTCTTTGGTCTATTTGTGTGTTAATAGTGGCAATGTCCCTATCGGTTATATTACCCTTGGGGCTATAAATGTTTATTATTTTTAAGTTATCTGGCTCACTGTCTAATGTTATACTTATTCCTTCAATATTTTCTGTGTTGAATTGTTCCCAATTTAATATTTTGTAGTCTTCATGTATTAAAAAGGCCACGCCCCCCTCCTCTTCCCTCAGGTCTATCATTTCTAAGTGTTATATACCCTTGGTAGTTCAGTTTTTGTTTGGGGTTCAGGAGGGTTTCTTGTATTGCAAAGATGGGTTTTGCCTCCTTATACTGTCCCATAAGAGACATCAAGTTCTTCCTGGCACCCCTACAGTTCCACTGGACTACTTTGATAGCTCTAGAGTCTTTGGTCCCCATTTAGTATGGTTAGCTTAGTTATGTTATTGTTTTTATTAGGTTTTTTGATAAGGGATCTACTTTTTTTGGTTTTGCACTTTACCTCTTATGTTCTCTACAAACTCATCATTCCAAGTAACCATTATACTCTGAACTCTTTCTGCGAGGTATGGTAGGTGTAGTTCCACTGTTTCCTTAAATTTTTTTTCCATATTTTCTATAGGCCTAGCTCTTTCTCTCTCTATTTTTTTTTAGGATTTCTTCATTAGCTTCTTTTATCTCTGCTATTTTTTTGAGGTCTCTCTCTATTTCCTTTTGTGCTGTTTTCATTTCTTCTAGTACCTGTCTGGCTTGGATGAGGATATGTTCCGTCTCTTCTGTGTTGTCATCTTCTTTACTGTTTATGGGTGTTTTGATTTTATCATCTTTCTGGATTTTTTCCTTTATGTCTTTCATTTCACTGGTTATTTGTTTTATTTGTTTCTTAATGATATTTTCTTGAGAGTTTTGGAGATGGTTGTTGGTTTTCTATCTTTCTTTTATTTGCCAGAATGGTTTGTTTGTTTCTAGTGATTCTTTTAATATGTGTTTTGTCTCTTGATAGATTGGGCATCCCTGATACCTGGCACTGTGGTTACCCTGGCAGTTTGCACATTTTCTGTTTTTGTTTTCTCGTTTATAATCTTTGTCCTCCTTAGCCATTGGACAGTCCACATGTCTGTGTGCTCCCGCACAGAAACTACACCGTGTCGCTCTTTTACACACATGTTGGGTATGGCTAAAGCCTTGACAGTTTGTGCATTGTATAATGCTAGGTATGAATACCTCTGTCATTTTGGCTCTCTGGTGGAGTTTGACTTGCTTGGGTATTTCTGTGCCCTTTACACTTATCACTACCACTGTCGTATTATTTTGCTCTTTGGTTTTGATTCTTTCTACTTTTTCTATCTCTGTTTGTGGGTTTTCTTTCGTTATGTTAGTGTGGATCTCCTCTTCTGTTAGGTTTGAGTCGACCCCTTTGATGACGAATCTTCTAATTTCCTTGATCAATTCAATCTTTACCTTTATCCCATGTGCGAGTTGTGCTTCTTTTGGGTTACTTTTTAATTCATGTAACAGTGCCTTGCCTTTTTCTGTGTTGTTTACAGTGATTGTTACTCCATTTCCATGTCTTTGCACTTTGTCAATATATTTTTTTCTTATTATTGCTTCTAGAATGACCAGGATTTTGTCATCCGGGAGAGAGATCTCAGTGTGGCTTCTGTTCCAGCTATCTGAGTTATTTTGATTCTGTTTTTGGTTTCTTTGTTTTCTCCTCCTCTGGTTTCCTGACTTTTTTTGCTTGTGGTCTCGTGGTTGTCTTCTTTCCTGTGTCCTGTCTGTTTGTTTGCTGTCCGGGTTCCTGCGTCTTCGTTTTTTGTTGTTTCTGCTTACTGCAGTTTTAATTGCGCCTCCTTTCAGATTTTCCTTTATTGTTTCTATTTTGGGTCCAATTTCTGTGTTTCTGACTATAGGGCTAGTGATCCTGTTCTTTTCTGTCGGGTTTGGTGTTCTACCCTTTTCAGCTGGTTTGACCCACGCTTTTCCCTCTCCGGATTGCGACCTGAGCATTGGTGGCATTGTGATTTATCCTCTGGTTCACTCTGTCTAATGCTAAATAACACAAATTAAGATAAATTATGACTAGGCCTATTTATTTTACTAAAAATAAAACAATTTAAAAAATAATTAGTAGATTATTTCCCTTGGCATTATAAGCTGGCTGCACTTCTTTCTCTCTTTTTTTTTTTTTTTAAATATTGGCTAATTACTCTATCTTTATTTTATACCTATCACTGATGACTTACAATTAGTATTTATGCTCTATCTATGCTAAATTAACACAAAGACAAGTTATTAATATTTTTTTTAATATATAAATTTTTAATTATGTTTAGATATCAATAGTTAAAAGCTGACTAGTCCTACTACTAAGCTAGTAAATTTGAATTAACTTTAATTTTGTTCACGCGCGTCTCAACGATGAAAGATGCCTGTATTAATTACACAAAGAAAAACAAGATGGCTACGGCACTTTACAAAAGAAGACCCCACGTGGTTGGCCTACCTGGGCTTATTTATTCTATTTCACTTATATTTTTATTTAAACCAATACTCCAATCAATTATTAACTAACGTTAAAAGCAATTAACCAATACTAGAGGTTATTAATAATATTGAGATTAAATATGTTAGCGAAGAGAAAAAACTTATCTGAAATTCGTCTTGTGTAGCGTACTGAGAACTTTCACTGGACGAATGAAAATAAAGTTTCAAACTCGGGCCAATATCTTAAAATCAGACAAAGGGCCCCAACTTATTTCGCCAAGCGAAATTATCTCCCCTACTCCCAACATTTACGTCAGCTTAACGCGTGTCGTAACTGCCACCTACTGACCACGATGTACGCGTGTCAGTTTCAAATCCCAGACAGCCTGTCTGAAACTGCGACTATAAGGTGTAAATATTCGCTCCTACTTAAGCGTTCGGCCGATACAACTCGTGGTTGACCGGTGAAAATGCAGACGGATGTCGGCTCTCTCCTAGCATTCTCACGCGTTTACGTCGAGAATCTAACTCAGGAGTGTCGTGTCATCTGAAGGTGCAGACCCAAGTCGGCTCGATGTCTGAGATAGCTGCAACTTAATTGCCCTTCTCGTCTGACTGACATCTAAGTAATAGAATTACGTATCCCAGTATGAGAAAAACACAAGGTAAAGTTTGAGAATACTGAAGAAAAATATTTTTCGCAAACAAGTGATGCGAAAAATACAGGAAAAAACAAGGAAGGAAAGATAATAAAATAAAGGATGTGGGTGAGAGAATAGGAAGAAGATGTAGGCAATTTAATGATATAAAGACCTGCGTGACAATTGGACAGAAGTTTTTATATTATTGAATGAGAGACACACGCTTGTGCCTTTTGATAGAAGACTGTCCATTGACACAGTACGTTACTGCTAGAGGTGATTTCCAGGAATAAAATAAAAATCAGTGGGACGCCCTAATCTAGCCAGCAGCTCAGCTGAGTTTTGCTAGTACTAAGTAACTGTATTCTCAATTCTGAATTGTGGTAAGGGAAAAAGCATTTATCTTGTTTATTTTAATATTTTGAGTGATTGATACTGCCATATCATGAAAAATGATTACGACAAGTGAGTGTTTACTCTAGGTCCCCAGCAGCAGTCCAGGGCCTAGAGACAAACAAATAATATATGAAAACCTATCTAAGACTATGGAAGGCGGATCTAATTGAGATCAGTGGGAACATATCACCCACCTTATTGAATGGAAGAGGAAACTATTGAACAAATTTCGGATGCAATGCAGTCTTGGGAAACTGGTACTATTTGATAACAACTGGGTGAGATGTGATAACTTGGTCAGAGAGATCTGACCCAATCTGTGTAATGTTGTTGTGCTGTGTTGTGTGTAAGAGTGGCGCAGTAAACAGAGTGTTGACACATGGCACAAATTTTGGTTTCAGAGTTTCTGATCTGGCACTACGCTTGTGCCAGATGCTTTTGTAGAAGTACAAGAGCGGATGCCTGTGCAGCCTAACATTTTACTCCAGCTACTGAGAGGAGTGGGCCACAAGAATTCTGTACTACATCGTCACAGGCCAGTTAAGTGCAAACCTGGCCAGCTGGAGATTCATCAACTGTGTTCACCATTAATAAAGAAATAAAATCTTGTATATAAACAGTAATATCAGTCCATATGTCAAGGACAAGGAACTTTATAATCATAGATTGGGCATGATGACGCCACCCCAACTAAACATCCAGTGCTAGTTTTTCCCAAGACATTGTAGATATTATTAATATTAACCATTGTAATAATATACCTATGTACAAACATTTCATTTGATTATGCAATATATATATGCATTTTATTGATAAATACATATTATTTCATATGTTCTGACCAACAGAAACAATTGGTTCAGGACTAATAAATTTTAAAAAATTTCCAAACTTAAACTATAACAGCCAGTGTTAGTTCAGTGTATCATATAGTTTAATATTATTATTAGACTTATTATTTACATGTGTGTGTCTGTGTATTTTATTACCTACACATTACATTTCAGTACCCTAGACTTTTAACGTAGCTAACATTCATAATAGTAGAATAGGTCTGTTTGAGGTCGTAAGTGGTAGCAGAAAGGCCTCCTGTAACTCACATAAACTTTTATCTCAGGAGCCTTCACAGCTGACCTCATCCAGTACACTAGGTAACATAACAACCATACAATAACATCAAAAACCACTACATCCATATATTTCCCAATGCAATTAAAGCTCCTCTTGCCTTTTGTATTCTTATTTTGATATCGCTGTCTGTCCCTCCAACTTTGTCTATATACTGCCAAGATATGTGTACGCTTCTACATCTTGTATTGGTGTTTCTTCAAGTTCAACCCTGTTATCATTACCTGCATTTATTCTCATTTTTTGGGTCTTTTCCCTGTGTATTTTCAGACTCAATTGCTGTGACCTCTCATCGAGTGTTTTCAATTTGTCCTGCATCTGATTACGGTTATGGGACAGAAGAGCCAAGTCATCAGCAAAATCCAGATCATCCAACTGCTTAGTCAGAGTCCACTTGATTCCATTTCTGTTGTGTGTTGTCGATGATCTCATAACCCAGTCTATTGCTAGTAAGAAAAGAAAGGAGACAAGAGGCACCCCTGTCGAACTCCTGTGCTTATCCCAAACGGTTCTGTAAGCTGTCCTTCGTGAAGAACTCTGCATGTCATGTCTTCATATGTTTCCTTTATTAAATTAATGATCTTCAGGGGAACTCCATAATCCAAAGTGATTCTCTGTCTACACTGTCAAATGCCTTTTCGTAGTCCACAAATCCGATGTATAGTGGTGAATTCCATTCCAGACTTTGTTCTACTATTATTCTCAAAGTGGCTATCTGGTCTGTACATGATCTGTTTTGTCGAAAACCTGCTTGTTCATCTCTCAGTTTTTTTGTCTTTGGACTCTTTTAATCTCTCAAGGATTGATAGACGTGAGTTTTGTGTACCTGCCCTAAGTCAACGGAGGACACACGCTTGTGAATGTAATTGTGAATTGAAACATGAGAAAGCCATTTCTTGAAGAACCTTGCCAATCCTTCCAGTATTATATCTAGCCAGAAAACGGCTCATTTTTATGATCATGCTGCTCCCATGTACTTAACCATCTCTGGTGTTATACCATCATGCCCTGCTGCTTTGCCCATCTTGAGTTTCTACAGTGCTTCCTTCAGTTCTTCCATATTTATGTCATCTTCGCCACCATTGGTTTTCTCTTCTGTGCTAGTGGTTATCATTTCTGATGTTTGAACTGGCTCACCATCAAGGAGTTCTTATCATTTTCTAGCTTTTCTCAAAATTCTTCCCAGGACTTCTGTTTTGCTGCTAGGACCTTGTTCTTTGCTTCTGTTCTCTGAGTATCACAAATTCTCTATAATTCTCTGTTTTTCCTGCTGTGTTTTTAGCTCCTAAGTATAATTTCCATGCCGTTTCAGTTGTTCTTTTGATTGTTAGCAGGTAGTGATCACTTCCAATCTCTGGCCCCCTCCAGACTCTAGCATCCCGGTCATACTTGAATGAGCTCCTCCTAACAATTGCATAGTCGATCACTGACTTCTCATTCTTTGTTGGTTCACATCTAGTGTATGCATGTATGCGCTTATGGGGGAACTTTGTGTTTGTAATGATCAGATTCTGCTCACTGCTCACTGCAGAGTCGAAGGAGTCGCTTTCCATTTATATGAATCTTCTCCATATCTTCCGATAACTCCACCCCATCTAGCATGGTCATTTCCAACTCTGGCATTGAAATCTCTGAGCATGGTAATTTCATCTAGGCAGTCATCCACTGTCCTTTGAAGCAGCTCAAAGAATCCCTCCTTAACCTCTGCTCTCTCATCTTGGTTTGGCCCATACACTATGACAATGTTATATATGGTTTCTCCTTCTTTTAGTTCTACAACCATAATGCGCTCCGAGACAAAGTTCCATCCCTTGATACTTTCTTTTTGGTTTTTGGCCACAATGCAACCCACGCCCCCTTTAGCTCTTTCAGATGTGAGTACACCACTGTAGAGCAGCTTGTCGCCATCGAGATCCATGATTCTTTGCCCCTTTTTCTTCATTTCCGTTAAAGCCAGGATTTCTAGTTTTGCTTTCCTCGTCTCTTCCACCAGCTCCACTTCTTTCCCATTTGTACTTCTTGTGTTCTTGAGTCGTAGTCCGTTTCAGTTCGTCCAGTTTTTAGAATTAGTCCGGTTTTCTCTCTTGTATTTCGCGTAATCATGATTTAAAGCAAACAGGTTATTGTCCCGTTGTGCCTTTGCATGGTGGAAGGGCTGCCTCCTTACGGCCTCCATGCAGGCCGCCCTTCTCCTTTTTCAGCCAAGCTTGGGACCGGCCCTAGGTGGAGTTCTTTTTAATATCATTCACAGAAATAAAATTGATGAATATCGTATAATTGCTTCTTAGTCTTCACTTGCTCTGATTCTTATTAATCTCACAGGAGAGAGAGAGAGAGAGAGAGAGAGAGAGAGAGAGAGAGAGAGAGAGAGAGAGAGAGAGAGAGAGAGAGAGAGAGAGAGAGAGAGAGAGAGAGAGAGAGAGAGAGAGAGAGAGAGAGAGAGAGAGAGAGAGAGAGAGAGAGAGAGAGAGAGAGAGAGAGAGAGAGAGAGAAATTATCATTCGAAAATTCAGGAAATGGAAAGGCAATGAATATTCTGAAATTCCTTGCATTGAATGAGAGAGCTACAGAATTTCCAACAATTTTTTGTTTTTATTGCTCTTCGCATATTTTTTACAACTCTAGTCACGTCAGCGGAAAGGATTTTTTTTTCCAAATTAAAATTTATCAAATCTTAACTAAGGTCAAACAGTCTTGCGGTATTATCAATAGAACACGATGAAGCAAACCATTTAAACGTGATCAAAATTTTTAAAGAATTTAAAAAAAAAATGAAAGCAAGAACTGTTTTTAATCATAATTTTATTGTAGTTTTATATCAAAATATAGCAAGCCAGAGGTAGTTTTCGCCTTTCTGTGTCTTATCAATTTGACTTTATAAAGAGTTTGTGGTTTTTCTGTGCTGACTTCGATCTCCCCGCGCCTTTGGTTTAGCCGACCTCTTTTGCTGCCTCACATTGTTTATCAATAATTTATTTTGTCTTTCACATTCATCTTTATTCATCTTGCGACAATCAATTCTTATTCATTCTCTCATCCGGTTTTTCTTCGCAGTCCTGTTTTTGTTTGTTGTTTATTTTAGCTGGTATGATTTCTTTTGATGTTTGTTATATTGACTGCCTTAATAGTTCCCACTCTTCATCTACACTCTGTTTTCTGTCATATTGTTTTGTATCTATTCTGTATTTTAATGTTAAATCTCTCACTCATTTTCTTGTCTGATTTGCGTAAAGCTACGTTTATCTGGGTTTTTTTTTTTTTTAAACCAGCTATCCTTTCTTTAGTTTTTCTTAGCTATAATAGGTACATGGTCATTTCTTCAGTCTGCGCTTGACCTAGTTTATGCAGATTTCAAATCTCCTGCATATGCGTATGTAGTTAGCTTGACTATGAACATTGTTTCCTGGTGTGACGGTATTGCCTCCCCTGCTTTGCAGTAGTGGTCCAACAGTGAAAAAAACTCAATAGTATCTAATATGGGCGTCAAAGGTGTCTACATTCGCACAAGATTACCCTGGCAGATTTGTAAATAGAAGGGTAATGATAGAAGTGTAGTTTCACAATATATTCAGATAAGCGAAAACAATGCTGCATTGGCTGAACACGTTAATTCTAGAATCTGCCGACAACATTTGTGAAGAATTAAGCAATGATTAACTTTAGCTCGTTCAAGCCCCCACCTCTGATTTACTCAGTGGAATTCTTATTATTCATTCTTTCACTAGATCAAACCGAGCCACACCTTCTCTCATTCCATACAAAAATCACAACACACCGCCGTACTCTTCCCTGCTCTGCTTCGAGGTCAGTTAGAACCCGCGAGGGCAGACAGCGGGCCAGCGATTAACGCATGGCCGAGTTTACCTGTGAGAATAGTTAGACCCAAAACAAGAAAACAAACAATAATTAATTTTTTTTTTTACTGGGACGGAACATTCCCAGAATATTTTTTCATATAAATATTATCAGCCTGCTGTGGCAGAATTTATATACTGATTTATCTGACCTATGACAGTAGTTTTTCCACGGGATTACATTCAAGAGAACTCACTGTTCATACTCGGCCATCACCTCAGAGAATAGCCGAGGATTAGTATCTTTAAATCTTTTTTTCCTCACGTCACAGAGTGTCTCAGCCACCAGGGCTAGACAACATCGGAAGAATATACATATATTTATTATTATGACGGTGAGCACCCCATAGAAGACTTATCCCAATCAACTAACTGCAGTGAAAATATAATTATCCAGGAAAATAATTAACACACCAACTTCAGCGACTACCGAGAATTAGCAGTCAGCAAACAGGATAGTCAGGGGCTGAAATTGGCAATGAATCTGACTCTGTATAGTCTTAGTACCTGTTAGAGTTTATTTCCATGGAATGACTGCAACAACTATTGGGTAAGCAAATATGAGTGTGGCCACTGTATGAGTGAAGTGAATGAACAGAAAGAGAGAAACTTATTTCCTTCTGTTACCATCAGTACACTAATCTTCTTTTTTTTTTCTTCACAAATCTGAGTATTTACGGGATAGATTAAATTAGGAACTTGTCCTTTACAATATCTTAATGTAAAATTTTGATCTCTTTTGGGTTAATTACCTCTGTTGGGATCTTCTTGGTTTTCCTTTACAAGAGGGGAGGGCCTTTTGGGTTAAATTTTATTTTTGTCTGTAATGTTATCAATAGTTTGTTTTCACGTTTGTGCGTATTTGTCACAGAATTGTGTGTATGTGGGTGCAGTGTAACTTGTATTTTGTACAAGGAGAGAAAGTGCGTCTGATTTAAGTACAGTCGTAAAGATAGGCTGGATTAGAGAAATTACTCAATCCAGAGACTTTTCTTCCTCTTACACTATCACCTCGTGAGAAACAACTATTTCTTCCACCTTACTCTCACATAGTTACCACTATCACCTCTGCTCGGGCAAGACCATAAACATCTCTGACCTATCTTATAAAAATTTACGACAGAACTATAAGTATGTAATTGCCAGAAATATAGCCTCTGCTATATCAGGTCTACTACATTCTCGTAAGTTTCTAAGTGTTTGAATTATTGAAAGAGAGTCAGTTAAAACTGTTAGTTTTTTGGGAGGGTTATTAGAGCATATGCCAGTAATATCTCTTTTGCTATATCTGGTCTACATAATTCTAGTTAGTTTCTTATAGCTTTAACAGCTAAAAGTGAGTCTGTTAATATTGTTTCCACCAGTAAGGGCTAATAGCATTTAACTGAACGTGTTCAATTGTAAGGTGTTGCAATATGCAGACTAGGTTTAGCCAGAAAACTGGTTTAAAAATAGTTCAGTGTAATGCTGGAGATTATAGCGTTCTACGTAATCGGCACGTGACGTCGCCCCTCTCTTTCCGGGAAACTCTGAACAGTAGTAGTTACAGCAGATTCCATAAACGCAGTTGTTATTCTAATATTACCGAGAATAGAGATTCCGTTTCTAGTAAGCAGTACCGCAAATGCAGACCTACTTCTGCACCTACAAGTTCTCGGTTAGCAGTTTACCATCTCTTCTTGACTGTGATAACGATTGGGAAATGGTGGTAGACCTACCTGGACGAGGGGCATATCCAGAGAGTATCAGAAAATCACGGAGACGGCCGGATATAGTGCTTCATTCTTCAGCAGCGCTTCAAGTTATACTGATTGAACTGACCGTGCCATTTGAATCCAGAGTGGACAAGCAACATTCGTTCAAAGCGGCCAAGTATAATGATCTGGCCGCGGATCTGAGACACGATGGGTTCACTGTAAGGGTCATGGCTGTTGAGGTGGGCGCAAGAGGGCTTGTGGCTGCATCAGTGAATGATTTATTGAAACTGTTGGGGCTGAGGGGACAGTCGAGAACAAGGGCTTAGTGAAACTGCCGAAAAGGCATCAGGCTGGCTGCAGAACAACGGCAATGGGCAATGGAAATTGTGACAGTAAACTCTGCGGTACAGAAAGCCCCAGGAATATTCCAAAGTCCACAATACGTTGAGTTTTTTGGTGTACTAGTGAAAGGGCTGTGACTGAGGGGCAACAGGTGGCGTATATTATAAAAGGTGTTTGGCACAGAATTTCAGTTGCTAACGCGCAGTGGCTAGTTTCGTTGGCTTCGCGCAGGTGTCTCAGTGTGTGTCCTTAGTTGTGATGTGCGACGGAACGAACGGAATAATTTGTCTTCTCTTTGTTACTTTCACAATTGCCTCCAGGATGGCGGATGTGTGGATTTTAAAGGTGCTACCATAAGTGAAATGGGTTCATTTTCGATACAAGACAACAGGAGGCCGAGAAGCTTGGGAGTCATGACCCAAGTGGGCCCGCCCCCCTTAGAGTGTAAAGGAGTATACTGGGCCGAAACACTTGTCGTATGGGGGGACTACTTCTGATGATCAGATTGCCTCCTGTTGTATCGCTCTGTAAAAAAGTTTCCTATCATTTCTTTTCCAGGCTGTTTTTCGGTTTTATCCAGGCCCCAAAATGGCTGAATTCCCCCACCGCCAGTTGTTTCTTAAAAACAGACTGTAGACACCTACTTATTAATTCAGTAGGCATTTATATTCTGTATTTAACTTTAGGAAATTGGCTGAAGAATGTTGTGAAATGCAATGAATTTTTATGTGATGTAAAAAATAGTTTGTTCTGTCCTGCAGAATGTAGGCCTAGACAAAACAAAACATTTAACAAAACAATAAAGTAAAGTGGTGTACTTACACGTTAATAT
Source organism: Oreohelix idahoensis (assembly GCA_024509875.1). Classification (NCBI taxonomy): domain Eukaryota; kingdom Metazoa; phylum Mollusca; class Gastropoda; order Stylommatophora; family Oreohelicidae; genus Oreohelix; species Oreohelix idahoensis. The sequence goes on along the minus strand of JAMPIV010002777.1, from coordinate 192,121 downwards.
TTAAGCTCTTATCAATTCCTTGGCACTGAAAGGTCCATAATATAGCCTAAACGTATATCTAGTTGAAAATGAATCCAAGAATTTTTGTCACAACCAAATTAAAATTCTAATTTTTATGATTTTCTTGTGTGATGTTACTGTTACTGAACTAGACTTCTACTGGCCCAGCACAGTCCTACACCATTGTTACCGATGTATTCACGCTATTGGTCTGTCTCTGATAGAGACAATGATGTTGTCAGAGCTGTCGGGCTTACCACAAGTGACCGACATATTTCTTTAATACGCGAATTTGAGGTGGGCCGTTTAGTTTTGGCATATGGTGATGGTCATTGCGTCAGTAACACTGTTAAAAGGGTCAATACAAAATTACCAACTGGCACGGATAAACACTGTACTCGTTGGGAGAGTTAGTGTTAATACATTTATTCATGACGAAAACTTTACATCCATAGTTGACAGACACTGTTCATCAGTAATGGTCATGGTAGGAGAAATACATATGTTAATAATGTCTAATATGGCTGTTGACTGACTTCACTAGCCGTTACCACTTGAAGGTTAACGGAAGTTCTACGGCAACAAAGTTGTAGGATGCATGGGTTTACAAAATTAATGGTTAAAAGCGTTGAACATTCGTATGACGATCTAATAATAACTCTTAGCGTTGTATGAACGCACTGGCGACTTGACTCCACTGGACAAGTCGAAGCTCTATAATAAACGGTGCTGGAGGAACATGTATCTGAGGCTTGATGCCGTAATAAGCCGATTATGGCTGAATATTAAAAGTACATTCTTTTTGGCACGTCGGGCACATGGAAAGTAATATTATCTCACAGATGATTATAAACAAATCAAGGCCGTGTCCTCCCTAGACTTGGGATAAGATCCCGGGTCAAATAACGTCTGTTCACGATCAAGGATCTATTGGTCTGCCTCAAGTATGTTTGCTGGATAGCAACAAATCACAGTGATAAATCGCGTCATAACCGTTAAGAATGGTGCACGGTCGTACGCAAATAATACAATGAACCTAGATGCGCTCAAATGTGCGTCTACAAAATACTAGACGCACATGTGAGGATCTCAGACATTTAATTCCCCCTCTATGAATAAAAAAATAACTTAACAACCATTTAATTAATTAATTAAAATGTATCATGCAAAGAATTTTGTGAAATGTCCTTCTTTGAAATGTAAATAGGTTTAAGTCGTAATCAGTATTATTAAAATTCATTTAGAAATAAAAGGAGCAGCGCTGGTGTATTGGTTGCCACACTGCGCTGGTGATCGGGTGATCCAGGTTCAAGCCTAGGTGAAGACATTTGAACGAGTGTCATCGACCTGGACTTGGACTGGATTAATTTGAGCCCTGGAGAAGACATTTGAAGGAGTGTCGTCGACCAGGGACTGGCGACTCCTGAGCCAACCCAGCTCCAATGGGTACCTTCCGAAGACGGCGAGTATCTGCCTGAATGGCGAGTGGACACCTGTCAGTGTACAGGAAAAAAAGGAATACTCATGTAAAAATCAGTCTCATGTTAGATATACTAACCGGAGATTCTCGACTCGAGTAATAGCGGACGTACGTTTAAAAAAAAAAAATTTTTAGAAATAAAAGGCTGCCTTGGAAGAGTTCACAGTAAGTAGCTGTGATATCTACGACAACACTTTTTGTAAACAAAATACCAAGAAACATTACCTGTCGATAATAATACGCAAAATTAAGCAGCAGCTTTCTCTACAAGTTTAAAACATGTGGTCCGCAGGAGGTGTTCACACGATTTAAATCAGTTTATAACCGGTCATTTAAAACTTTTTCTTTCAAATTAGCAGTCATATCAAGCGGGCGCACCATATGGCCCGGCCCGTAGGTAATTTTATGGCAGCTTGGTGCACCATACAGCTCGTGAGTTAGAATAGGTTTAATGTTTTACATCAGCTAAGAAATGTCAGAACAAGAAGCACATTAACAACAAGAGAAAAAGAAGTGAAAATAGTGTTAGAATTCCAGAGAACCTAACACAGCAGCTTCAGATGATACATCTGCCTTACCATAAATAGGCTGCCAAACATCCTTATTTTTATAGATACAGTGTATTTCCTCATTTTGATCATGTCCTGAGTTTTTGCAGAGTTCAGAGATATATGTTTATGATTTGCAGAGACTATCATTAATAACAGCTGGTTGCTTGCACATGCAGTATCCTACACTAATGCCTAAGTGCATCCAGCATGAAACAAATAGAACTAATGTGGACACAGAAGTCCTTTTTTCAAAAATGTTTAGTTATTTCAGTACTAACACTGTTCACTTTGAAGCTGGCATTAATTATTAGAAGTAGTAGCTCCTGCAGTCATGACTATGGGAATGTGCCCTGCTGTGATAGCTCTCAGCTGCTTTTTGTTCCTGGAGATCCTTTTGGCGTGTTCTTTAATCTTCTGCTTGATGTAATGGCTTCCTTTCACACAATCTGAGGTGGCACCACAGGGAGCATTGCCACTTGGTGCGATCGACAGCTTCATTCTCACAGGTAGTTGGATTTATGTCCAGTGCCTTCATGTCACTCTTGTACACATCTTTGAACCTCAGCTGTGGTCACCCAACTGTTCTTTTGCCATCTGCCAGTTGTCAGTAGAATATATCTTTAAGGATGCGACCATCTTTCGTGTGGCGAACACAGCCAAGCCAGCATAGTCTGCAATGTCTAAACAGTGTATACATGCTTTGAAGGCCAGCACCTCGACATTTGTCACTTTGTCCTTCCACGAAATACCAAGGATGTGTCATAGACACAGTAGATGGAAGGTTTTGAGCCTTCTTTCTTGCTTAGCATAGGTTATCAATGTCTAGCTGCCATACAGAAGCATGCTGGTGGCACAGAAATTATGTACCTCTTTAATTATTATCTTACAGTTAATAGGTAACTAACATTTACGCTGTTGTTAACATGTTATTATGCATAGTGTGGCTGAGAGGTATGGCGTCCGCCTCAAGTTCTAGAGGTACCGGGTTCGATTCCCAGTTGATGGAATATAATGTATGGAAAATTTTTGACAGAACCAGTGGTCCTAATGATATCATAACCTGATCTCTTGGGTAGTGAGATCGGTTGCCTAGCTTTCTCGGATAACAGCGAAAAAATAGGAGGTCCCATTGCAAGTTGCGCACGTTAAAAATCCCACGGCAGTTGGAAATCGTAAAGAGTAGGCCTATCGGGCCACTGCCATGGAAAAATTTATAAATTAGAAACCTACTCACAACAAAAATATTTATAGAATGTGTGATTCTTTTATACACACATTGGAATTCTCGCCAGTGCTACGGAGTTCATGCATTATGCTGATCTAAGGGAGAAGATTGGAGCACTGATGGAGTAGTCCATATGCAATAAAGATAGTTCTTACAACCAAACTAAACTATTGTAAAATGTTAGAGTTTGTTGAAATAAATGTATAATCGGTGTTGAAAAAAAACAACACTTTGTTATCCTTTATTGAATATGTACAAAGAATTTGATCAAATTTGTTCAGTGCCTTAAAAGACAGTAATTGCATTAAAAGATATAGATAGTCCTATAGCAGATACTGCCTTAGTGGAGTATTTAAAGGCTTCACCTGTATTACGTTTCATCATTTTGAGGGGAGGGCACTTACTGCAGCAAGCATTGACTTAAAAAAGAGAATCTGTATTTTTCATACAAGCAGGAAAAATATTAAACAGGATCATCCTTGAGTCCATACATAAACATTTGAGAGATGAATAATCAGATTTTTGATAAAACAGATCATGTACAGGCCAAATAGAGAATAGTAGTTGAACAAATTCTGGAATGGAATTCACCTCTCTACATTGGATTTGTGGACTATGAAATGGCATTTGACAGTATAGGCTAAGATTCACTTTAGAAATTGATGAGGCGTTATGGAGTCCACCTGAAGAACTGAGAAATATTGACAAGAGGCATCCCTGTTGCACTCCAGTTCTTATTTTAATTTCTAAAGTGAATCTCTGTCTATACTGTCAAATGCCTCTTGTCATCATTTCTCTTCTTATTGGCTATAGATTGAGTTATGAAAACATCAATCTTAGCCAACAGAAATGGAATCCAGTGGACTCTGACTAAATAGCTTGACCATCTAGATTTTGCCAACAACCTGGCACTTCTGTCTCATAACTGTAATCAAATGCACGGCATAATGGAAATACTTGATGAGAGATCACAGCAAGTGGGTCTGCAAATACATAGGGAGAAAACAAAGATAATTTGAATAAATACAGGAAACAATGACAAGATTGTACTGAAAGAAACACTCCTTACAAAATTTAGAACCATACACAAACATACCTTGGGAGCAGTACAGACACAGTTGGAGGGACAGACAATGATATCAAAACAAGAATACAAAAGGCTAGAAAGGCTTTCATTGCATTAGGAAATAAATGGAGATAAAAACAAAATCAGGTCAAACACAAAAATCAGGATTTTAAGTTCAAATGTCAAATCAGTCCTATTGTACGCGATGAAGAAGTTATGTGTTGCTTCCTCCAGAGTGGGCATCTGAAGCAATATATTCATTTTTACCCCAGAAGGCAAAACCAAAAATGTTTATCTAGGAGACTTAAAAAAAATTTTCAAGTTGCAGTAATAAATGTGGCAAATAGCAGTAAGTAAATATGAAACAGCCTAGTAAATTATATGAATTTTAACTTGTGTCAGTGTGATAAATTATACAAATTGTATTGAGTGTGAATTTACCAGAAAAAAAAACAATATGAATTAGTTATAATATTGTAGTTTGATTTTTATGTTTTCAGAAATCGTGATGTAGTTTTTGTAAACCGTTATTAAAAAATCCAGAGCAACGCCGAGTACTTCAAGCTAGTGTTTTATGTTTTTTAGAATTAAAATAATCAACCACCTGAAGCATAATTGTGTGGACTCTGAACTTTGCTGATACTTTGCTATCTCTTAGCCAATAGCAGATGCAGGACAAACTAAGAATGCAGAATGAGAGGTCACAACAGCTGAGTCTGAAAATCTTGAAATTATTTTACCTCACACTCTTTTTGCAATTTTTTAAACAATCCCTCTGTCACATTTCATCACAAAAACCCGTACTCTTTTATGTGATGTCATAAATCTCATAACTCCCTTCTCTCCCTCCCCAAGTTTTTAAATATACTGAAACGAAAGGAATCGTCACCTCCTACACAGAGCCACCTGCCAGCTCCCCCCACCTTTCACCTGTTCATTGTGAGATCCTCTCACATAAAGCCAACCAGGTAAAAGCTGGAGTTAAGTGTGGGGCTCAAGTGATTCCCCCAAGTGTGCAGTGCTGGGGTCTTAACATGTTTCATCCAAGGGGGAGTCATGGCTAGTCGATCCTTGAAGCGTTGGCAAGGCAACTTGAAATTTGTCTGTTTCCAGGGGGCACCACAAGAAGGTGCTTCAGGGTCTTGGTTAGAGAACAAAATTCATGCAAGAGCCGCATGCGTTAAGATATATGATCCTGAAATTCATGCAAGAGCAGCATTTGTTTGATTAATCAGGCTTTTATGGAGATCTTTCATGTGCCACGTACCAGCACAGAACAGGGCCCAGCCATTACCCTTTCCAGCTCAATGTAATAGCATTTTGTCAGCACACACACAAAATTGAAAATGTTCACACCAGACCAAATACCATCTTTCAACTTGTTAAACTTGTGTGTCATTGATCTCATCAGATTTTTGTCGGGATGGTGATTACTAGTTTTATCTTTTAAAAATCTAATTTCAATCAACAGCACAGTTAATTTAGTCTGTATTTTGTTTTAAGGTGTTCGGTACATTACATTAAAATATATATATATATATATATATATATATATATATATATATATATATATATATATATATATATATATATATATATATATATATATATATATATATATATATATATATATATATATATATATATATATATATATATAATTAAACAACTATTTCAACCAGAAAAGGTTATAACAATTATCCAATATTTCAGCTAAGATTATAACAGTAATATATCATACACAAGGGAATTGTTAATTATGGTGGATTAAAAAAAATACCCTAGGATAGAGGTAACAAAATCTATTTTGTTCTGACATCATTTATGAAAGGAGACTTCTATTTTGTTTTTGTGTGTGGCATCACATTTTTCGACCCCTTCCCCCCTATCGTTACGCTACATCATAAAATTTTGACCCCTTCCCCCTCCACTGCATCATATCATATGTGGGTGACCCCAGTCCACAAATAAATTCAAAGTGCCATGAGAATAAATGTATTAAATGACATAAATGGTAGCTAGATTGTACTTGAAGAAGCACCTATTCAAAAGTGGACTCACGTGATAGCAGTAACACAATTGAGTTGGAGGAATTCATGATGATACCTAAAAAACGATGCAGAAGACAAGAGGGATATTCATTGCAGTGAGGAAGTACTTATTTATAGGATTTGACAGAAATCAAGTCCAGAGTAAACATTTTAAAGATATCTACTCTAAAGGCGAATCAGTTTTTCATATAGTTCTTAAACATGGAGAAAACAATAAATTACAACAGAAGTTACAGATTCTTGTAAGTGGTGATTGTGTAGAATAGAAGGATAAAAATGGTATGACAGGATCACAAATGTGGGATTGGTGGATAGAACAAGACAGCTATCGCAGGAACAAGAGGTAAGGAAAAGAAGTTGGCTGTGGATAGGAAAACCCTATTAAAAACCAATTAGTATTGTCACAGTGCATGCGTTGTTTTGTCATCCTCTGAATAACAAGAAATGGAAGGAGACCCAAAAACACATGGAGAAGAGGACTCGAAACAGATATCAGAAGGCTGCAGAGGATAACAATTTAAACGGATGACACAAGACAGAAGGGCTTGTCACAAAGTATTCAAAATGTTTCTTAGTAGCAAAAAGGCAAACAGAATATTCTGCACTTAAATGTTAATAATTAACACAACAAAATCAGAGCATATGTTGTACTCCATTTCAGGCAAGAGAAAATAATATAGTGAAAAACATGACTATGACAAGTAAATTATTGGCAGTCAGGTGACGCACAAAAAATAAACACAGACCATTGGGGAGAAAGAGAATTGTGTTAGTACTTCAAAGATCAAAAAGTAATCTGAGATGTTATCTCATTTAAAATGAGAGGCACATGATGGTCTCATCTGTATTTCAGATTATTTTATATTACCATTTTGTAGTTGAGCTATTTATTCTCTGATACTTTGAAGCATAGTTACAATTTTAAAAAAGATAATTCTGTATGAATATTTTAATTTGCTGTACAATTCTTTTTTTTTTAGAAACATGGAGACAACAGTCCTTTACCACCCTGGCATGCTGCTGGGTCGTTCTGTAGATATGAAGAAAATTCAGCCAGGGTACTTGTTAGTTGGGGAAGAAATTAATGCAACAGAACTGAAGGTAAGTTCACTGGAATCCAAACAGAAACTTTGCAGGCTATAATTTTATAAATTTCAAATTACACAGTATGTCGTAGATTTTTGATAGGGGAATTAAGACATAGATTGGTCCCTTCTGAATAGACTAGAACAGGTAGTGATTCAGTGAGAGACAATATAAGAGATAGATTTTACACGAGTGAAATGGTGGAAAATAAGTAGAGTCTGTCCCTGAACTCGAGAAGCTTTCTCTCCTTCAGCCTATCTCTACAACAGAACTTGGTTAGTCAGACAGACTACTAGAATTTATATTAATATATATATATCAACCACTCACATACACTCACACATAAGTGACGACAGTTAGACGCACAGACGTGAACACTATATCAATGTAAATTTTTTTTTTAATCATAAAGAAACTTCACAACAACAATATTTTGACTATCAAATCAAAAATAAATAAACATAAAGTTAATGAATTAATCAAGAAATAGCCTCATAGGTGTAATCCTCCCTTCCTCTGTTGAGACTAAATTCCCGTTAGAAGAAAGTTATTAACCCCCAAAGAGTCAAGGATTTATATGCTATGGTCTAGAAATTCCCTCTAAAGTAAAGAACAGAGTTGATACGTTAATCTATTCTAAGAGGGACAGCATTAGCCAAACTTGCATAAACAAATTACACAAAGTGAGTACATGGAATCTATAAGATATTATATATGAGAATTTTTCAGTCATCCTTCCTCTCTTCTCAGACGATCGTGGCCACGTGCATTCTTTCTTACCTAACACTTGTGTGGTAACTTCTGGAACAATCTTTAGGACACACACAGAGCAAATCCAGAGTTATTTTTGGCAAAGGGAACCCCAGCTCCACAAAGACAGGTTGAATTCACTTCTCCGGGGAACGTTCCCTTTGTTATTATTATTTAGGATTACTGTTTATGTCACATTTAATTTGTCCAGGCAAGAAAGTTAACAGCGATCAGAGTGTCAATAGCGTGAGGTTTCCAGTAACTAGGAATGACAGGTCGGTAACTTCTATCAGTATAAAAAAATTTTTCACACCACAAATGGTCGATGTCAGGAACTGTTAGTGTTGTTTATGTCGCCGCAACGGGCCGACTGTAAATTAGATGTTGCAAAAGAACTCTGGAACTATATGCCCACTTACAAAGTCACTCTTAATGTTCTTTGGGTTGGGATTCGGTCTCTCTCAGATACAATTTTACTTTGAAGACCCAGAACTAAGTTAAAAATGTTCTTTAGTATGATTATTCTCAGGTTTACATGGAAGCCGCTGGTAAGGTTTAGGGTTTGACACAAATACTGTGTAAAAGAGAAAAACATACAAAATACTTAATCAATATATAGTATTCACAATCCTATCCTTACCCCGCGTAAAATATAATATATTTATCCACTTCGGTTATTTAACTTTAAATATAACTACAAGCTTAGAGCTTGTCTTACCGTTTAAACTCCCGTGAAATAAATTCTAGTCATTTAAAAAAAAATCAGTCATCATGAATTAGAAATAAATACATATTTCATCAATACTCATGATGAATCAGTGCCTTTACTAGTTGGTTAAAGTATTCTCTGATTGGTTACTAGCAATTAATTAAATTTTATTTTATAGTTGGCACAGTTTAGCTAGAAATTATTATTTATACTGCTAGCCGCTGTAACATAGTAAAACCTTTAGAGAGATATAAATGACGGACCTATCTAGTAAATCACTCTGCAAAAAATCTTAGAGAAATATAATTGACGATTTAACTAGTATATCATCAAACTTCTAGTATAGTATAATTACTTTCACACAAGCTTCTAGACTATCTCCAACGAAAAACTAAGAAACTATCCTAATACAAGGGATTCTAGAAATCGCCGCTAGATGTCTTTACAGTCTGAGGAGTACTGAATAATGAGTTTAAAATGCTGGGGCTTTTATATATCTGAAATGAAAGGGAATATTACACTATTACCGAAAACCAGACTTTCTGCCAGATTTAGCACCTACGTTTAATCTCGGGAAATACGTTCAATCAAAGCCATTCTTTCACGCCAGAGCCGAAAACCAGACCCTGCGTTTTTTCTTAGATCAGGCATAACGTAATTGACCAAACCGGGCGAGATTTCTTCGATCGAAAATCACACTATTAACCGACTGCAGACGTGGTCATAGAACGAAATCGAGTGAAGTCCGTACTTTGATCTTGCAATTACCCGTGTTTAATTACCTTTCAAAAGAACAGTTTTACAAGGGGAGTAATAGAAATTGTCTCCCTTTAGTTACAAAATTATATGCTCCTTGATCGCTGTCTGATCTATACAACGATTTTTCAATCGCTGGCGTTTAATTTTACAGCTCACGTTAGCTAATAGGTCTCTGGTAAACTCTCATCAAAGGAATAGCGAACCGCAATCAAATGCGTGCTTAATTAGAAAAAAGAAAAGACAGATCTCTGAGTATGGGAGGTTTTATGTTTTAACAAAACATGCGTAAGGTGAAAGCTATGTAAAAGAAATGTGTAGATAAAGAAATAGATATATGAAATCTAAAACATAATATGTCACACTGTAGTTATATCATGCCAGTAAAGATTAAACTTATGTTAGCTTTGTAAGGAGTCACTATATTTGTAACATGCATGGAGGTATATCTGGAGTCATCTTTATATGACCACTAGCTATGCACAATGCTACAATATACATATGTGGAAAAGGAACCTCTGTCTCTGAGGCTAAGTACACCCTCATTGACTTTTAAAATGATCCACACACTTCCAGGGATTCCCCTCGTGGTGAAACGTGTTAAAAATCCAGCATTGCACAGTAAGCTTGAAGAAGTCACGTGTGCCCCAGACTTGATTATGTGGCTTTGACCTGGTTGACTGCATGCAGGAGAATCTCACTATGAACCCAGTGATAGGCAGGGAGAGCTGAGGAGTGGCTCTGTGCAGGACGTGACAATTCCTTGGCAGAGCCCAGAACCAGAGCACAGTATTTTAGCTCTACATAGTTGGAGAGCCCCCTTGGATGGCAGGGAATGCACAGTATGCCACGCGCATCTTACTCCTAGCTTGGGACCAGATGTGATGATCCTTTAATTGCAAGCCAAGCTGTAGAAACTGGAACTCAAGACTTCAACTCAGCACATTTCGGAATGGCAGAAAAGCCACAGGAAAAGCCTAGATCTACAGCGTAGATAATACCAAGGAGTCTTCAACTTTGTATTGGCAAAAGAGTGAAAAGCTCAGCAGCTCTAGTTAAACAACAACAGCATCTTTGTAAATGACCAATTTATCTTGGTCTTTTTGTTTTACAAATGTAATGAATGAATTAATATAAAACTTGAAAATAAAAATTGTTTTTAAAATACATGACATACTTTGTTGTGACAGTGATGATATCCTGTCAGTGATCATATAAGGTTAAAGTTGCATAAACAAGGTTGACCTAACAAACTGACCTTGACCATTCCACTTGAGCCAGTGTTAATTTAGCGGTTAATACATATTTTATGACAATTAAAGTCATCTTGCTTCACTGGCAGATAAAAGAATAATCATGATACGTCTTCCAGAAGCAGGCTGTGGCTTATATCTCATATTTATGAACTTTGGAATGGACTGTAAGGAATATTTAGGACATTTTTATTTGTTAATGTACTTTTGTCCAGGGCTTTGGAGTCATTGAGTCAGTCATTTGTTAGTGGAGTCGAAGTCACTAAAAATTGTCTGAACTTCAACTCCAAATTGTATGCCGTATGACTAGTAAATAATTGGAGTCAGAAGTAAGAGACGAACTTCTAAATTTGGAGTCATAAATATTTTTTGGCCAGCTCCTCAACCCTGCTTTTGTGTGCTAATATCAGTGTTTGTGCTGATGCATCCAACTCCTTTTTTGTGTCCTTTGTTAACTGATAATTATTACTTACATTTGATATTATACTTGTAGTTTTCCCAGCTTTGCAGCATACTTTTTAAATTCCCACCATAAATCTTCATCCTATCTCTCTGTAGGTCAACCTGAATACATCTCGGTTCTCATTTGCCACAACACTGAAGGATGTGTGTGATGCTTTGAGTATACCCCCAGAATATGTTTTAAAAGTGAAAGCAGGACTTATTAAAAATAGGATGGTAGAGGCATGCCTCAAAGATCTTGGAAAGACAGATTTGTTCACTATCATCTTCAGAATTACACATTTAGAGGTATATTTAATTTGAACTGATTTTAGTTTGTTATTTATTTTTGTGAAGCTCATTGAAATAAATGCATGTAATTTGGCATTGAAAGTATCCATTATTAAAGAAGTTTTAAACAAAAGAAAGAGAGAGTGACATTGAAAAAAAAATTATTTTACTGAGAACATATTTTCATCTAGACAGTTATCCATTACTTAATTAAGTTATTAGATACTCAAATGGCACTTCTGATTCATAAGTTTAATTTACATATTTACAATTAATGTTGTGACATTGAGAGTTTGCAAATAAGTATGTGTAAATTGTTTTTTTTTTTTTTTTTTTTTTTTTTTTTTTTTTTTTTTTTTTTACGTTCGCCCGCTAATACTCGAGGCGAAATCTCAGGTTATTATTTATGTCTAACCTGACATTGATTTTACGTGAGTATCCCTTTATTTCTTGTACAGAGACAGGTGTCCCTCGCCATTCAGGCAAATACTCGCCGATTTCGGAGGTACCCATTGCAGCTGGGTCGGCTCAGGAGCCGCCAGTCCCTGGTCGACGACACTCCTTCAAATGTCCTCGCCAGGTCTCGAGTTAATACAGTCCAAATCCCGGTCGACGAAAAATCCTCAAATGCCGTCGCCCGGGTTTGATCCTGTATCACCCGGTCGCCAGAGCGGTGTTGTAACCACTACGCTAGCGCGGCTCCCTGTAAATAGTTTGATGATGTAAGATGTTTATAAGATATTGTCACGGCGCTATTTCGCAGTGCATCTGTTGTATGAAAAGTCAGCCGGGTATAGCAATACCGGCGAGTCAGGGGACTACCGGAAGCCGGGAAATCAGGCGCGAAGATGGTCAGTGAGAATCTAGCCAGATTTTTTTCCCTTTTGCCAGCAAGGTAGCTGTGAAGTTCATGTTATGGACTATTTGTTATAAGTGCTTGCCTTATTCCGGGTCTGATGGATTATTAAGTTGTTATTCTAGTACAGTGTAGTGTCTAGATTGTATTTGTTACAGGATGTAGATTTATAAGTTGTCAATGAGTTAAGTGTACCATTGTCACAGTATTGCCGCTTATGGTGAGCGATAGTCATTGCAGTGTTTGTTCAGCTAAGTCGTACTGTGGTGTATGAGGCTGATAGATTAAGCTGTTAAGGCAAGTTACACTGGCATGTCAATATTATATTGTATTTCATGCGTTTGTTCATCCTTAGCCGCCAACCGTCGAAGCAGTCAGTGGCCATCACGCTTAATGGTGTCTTGTAGGGCAACAACAAATTGATTCCACTTTGCTCGATCGGTGGCCATCCTTCATACAGTGTCCCAACTCTTGTTCATTCTTTGCATCTCAGCCTCCACAGTCCTCCGCCAAGTTGTTTTTGGTCGGCCTCTCTTTCGTTTTTCTTCAGGGGTCCAACGCATAGCTGTTTTTATGATGGCATCGGGTTCCCTTATTAGGACATGGCCAACCCAGCACCAGCGTCTGCCAGCTATGATGGTGTGCATGTCCTCTTGTTTGCTCCGAGTAAGCAGATCTTGGTTGGTGATGGTATTCGGCCAAAAGATTCGGTGAATTTTTCTTAGTCATGTTGTGTAAAAAGAGGACAATTTCGACATTTCCTTATCTGTAACTCTCCAGCATTCCGCACCATAGAGAAGCACAGAAAGCACACAGCTCTGATATAATCTTAATTTTGTGCTTGATTGAGAGGACTTCAAGATGTTGTTTAGGCTAAAAAAGGCTGTTCTTGTTTTGTTCATTCTGTTGTTGATGTCTTTGCTTGCCCCGCCGTCTTGTGTTACTATGCATCCTAGGTATGTGAAGGTGTCTGTCTGTATCAGTTGCTGATTCCTTACTGATATGGGCTCAGGGTTGCTCACATTGAGCGTCATGATTCTTTAAATTGATGTTCAAGCCCACCTGCTGGCTATACTTATTAAGTCTATACGTTTTTTCCTGGATATGTTGATGTGAATGTGCTAGTAGTGCAATGTCATCTGCATATTCCAGATCTTCCAATGTAGAAAATGTAGTCCATCTTATTCCTCTTCGACTGCCCTCTGTTGTCTGGCGCATCACCCAGTCTATGACTATTAAAAATAGAGTGGTTGATAAGGGGCATCCCTGTCGTACTCCTGTCTTCACCTTAAAGGTTAGGTTGCTCTGCCCAACACTACACATAGAGACATAAAGTTGGCAAAGAGGCTTTTTATGATTGACACTATGCAGCTTGGAATTCATAAGCCCTCAGTATTTTCCATAAACTGTCCATATGTATACTGTCAAAAGCCTTTTCAAAATCAACTAAATTATTGTACAGCTATCTTTGCCATTCTGAGCCCTGCTCTATAATGTTACTGAGAGTAAATATATGATCTACACGTCTTCTGTTCTTTCTCAATCCTACTTGTTCTTTCCTCGGTTTTTGCTCTACTGCTTTTGAAATTCTCTGTATAATTATCCTCCTAGTATTTTGCTGGGAACTGAGAGAAGAGTGATTCCTCTCCAATTATTGCAGTCTGCAAGATTTCCCTGCTTAGGCAATTTGACAATTATTCCTTTGTTCCACTCCGTTGGTGTTGTCCCTGTTTTCCAGACTTGTGCAAATAGTGGTTCTGATAGTTCTGCTGCTAGCTCTGGGTCTGTCTTAAATAGCTCTGCATTTAAATTATCATGGCCAGGAGCTTTTCCATTCTTTAACCCTTTGATTGCTGTGATGATTTCTTCTTTTCGTGGAATGTCTGTATTTACATCTAGATCGTTTTCAGCCTCAGGAACATTCAACTGTGTCTCTGGTGGTTCCTTGTTCAGAGTTTCTCTGAAATGCTCTGCCTATCTTGATTCTGTCACTTTACTTTAGTGATGAGAGTTCCTTGGTTATCTCTTACTAATGTAATATTGTTTGCACCTCGTTTTCCGCTGATGGTTTTAGTTATTTTGTATACTGTGCTTTGTTCATTTCTCAGTGCTGCCTCTTCTACCTGTCTTGCAAGATCGTCTAGGAAATTCCTTTTGTTGGCTCAGGTTTGACATTTAACTTCCTTGTCCAGCTGACTGTACAGTTCGCCATATAGTTGCTTTAACCTGGGGGACTTCGCTTCTGTTTTCTTTTCATTTCCTTTCTCATCGTTAAGATGTTTAATATTTCTGGTGTTATCCAGTCTTGCTTCTTCCTTTCCCGGAATCCCAAGCATGATTTGCTGCTTTCCTTATATATTGTTGAATTTCTTGACTATATCATCAGACGATGTCTTTTCCTGACTTTTGGCAATTTGACATCGTTTCTTTATATCAGCCGTAAAAGCTTATCTGGTAAGGGGGTCCTTCAATTTGCTGATGTCAAACCTTTTCTGTTTAATTACAGTTGGTCGTCCAGTAATTCCGATTTTCACCTTCAGTTTTGCTGCGACTAAATGGTGGTCATTTACCACATCTGCACTTCTTCTTACCTTCACATATTGTAATGCATGTCTCCATCTACATTAATCATCATGTGGTCTATCTGGTTTTTGTCCCGACCATTTGGTGATTCCCATGTTAATTTGTGAATTTCTTTGTGTGGGAAAAGTGTTCCTCCAATGACCAGGTTGTTAATGCTACAGAAACTTATTAATTTATCCTTATTTTCGTTTGCTGTTCCGCTGCCGCATTTCCCCATTACTCTTTCATTATATGTATTGTGTGTTCCAACTTTCGCATTGAGGTCTCCCATTACTATGATAAGATCATATCTAGGTGTGTCTTCCATTTCTCTTTGCAGTTGTTGATAGAATTCATCCTTGACCACTTCGTCGCTGTCATTTGTTGGTGCGTAGCATTGTATTATTGTAGTGTTGGTGAATCTCCCTCTCAATCTTATTCTTATCAGTCTGTTGTTTATGGGTTTTCATTCCAGTGACTGTTGTATGAGGGAGTTTAAATAAGCATATAATTCAGTGAGCATCCCGTTCGCAGAGTTGTTAGAGTGCTTGCCTGTCACAGCATAGGTTCCGAGTTCAAAACCTGGTAGCATCACCCTCCAGTCGACCTTGCTGTAAATGGATACATGACTCTGATCATAATTTAAGGAAGGCAGATGCAGTGAGGAAGGTAACTGGTCGCCCCACCTCATAAAGCAGGACCTAGCATATTGAAGTCTCTGACACTTCACCAACCACATCCCCCCTCCACGGCAGTATTCACTGTGGAGCCACCTTTTACACCATTAAGTAATGCATGGAGGCATATCTGGGGTCATCCTTATATGACCCAGCTATGCACAGTGCTACAATATACATATGTGGAATTGAACCTCTGTCTGTGAGCTAATTACACCCTCGTTGACTATTGAAATCATCCATACACTTCCAGGGTTTCCACTGTGGTGAATTTTGTTGAGAACCTAGCATTGCACACTAAGCTTGGAGAAGTCACTTAAACCCTGGATGTAATTCTTTGACCTGGTTGACTGCATTCAGGAGGATCACACTATGGACCTAGTGATAGGCAGGAGGAGCTGAGAAGTGACTCTGTGCAGGACGTGGCAACTCCCTGGGAGAGCCCTGAAACAGAGCACAGTATTTTAGCTCTACATATTGGAGAGCGCCCTTGGATGGCAAGGAATGCACAAAATGCCACGCACTTCTTTCTCCTAGCTTGGGACCCCTATGTTACAATCCTTTGAATGCAAGCCAAGCTGGAGAAACTGGAGCTCATGACTTCAACTAAACATGTTTTGGAATAGCAGAAAAGCCTAGATCTACATTGTAGATAATGCCAAGGAGTCTTCAACTTGGTATTGGCTGCAAAAGATTGAAAAGCTCAGCAGCCTTAGTTCAACAACACCACCATTAAGTAAAGATATATATTCAAGATTTGCTTTGGGTTGTTTAATAACTGGTCAGTTCGAGTAATACAAGTTTATTCTTTAAATAAAGAAATTTCTATATTCACTTGAACGGTATCAGATATTGCATGGAGTAATTAATTTCCTTCATTGCATTCCACCTTTATGGTGATGAAAAGCTAAATTTATACATTTAAAGACATGTGCTTGTCCATTCAGTGAAACCTACCATACACAGCTAAACATTCGGAGACAAGATATATAGGATGAAATATTTCCAGTAAAGAGGAAAGTTACCTGGAACAGTGTTGTTGACTCAAGTCAGACTTAAGTCACCACAGCAACTCAACTTACAAGATTTGTATTAAAGACTCAACTCAGGTCTTGCCAATTTCGGACTTAGGTCACCACAGTAACTCGACTTGCAAGATTTGTATTAGAGACTCAACTTGCAAGATTTGTATTAGAGACTCGACTTGCAAGATTTGTATTCGATGCTAGACTTCCAACATTTCTTGTATTAGAGATTAGACTTCCAAGATTTCTTGTATTAGAGACTAGACTTTCAAAATTTCTTGTATTAGAGACTAAACTTCCAATATTTCTTGTATTAGAGACTAGACTTGCAAGATTTGTATTAGAGACTAGACTTGCAAGATTTATATTAGACTCAGCTCGGGTCTTGTCAATTTTGGCAAGCCAACTCGCTGTACGGAGAAATTATTTCATAATTGTAATACTCAAAAATAATCACGGTTACTGAGTGATTGTGAGTAAAAGTATCACAGATATTCTTTGATAAAGTAAAACCAGTCATTAAATAAAATACTAAACATAGAGATTTCTTTTTTATGATTATTTGCGGTGATTAGTGCAATTTTTCGAAAACATGCTTGTGTGGCTAAAAATAGTTTTAGATTTAAAAATTAGACTTTGACTTTAAAACACTGTTAGGGACTTGTGGCGCGATGAGACTTGTACTAAGAGACTTGAGATTTGCACAAAGAGACTTAAAACTTGCACTAAGAGACTTAACTCGACATGAGACTTGTTAGAAAAAAACTTGAAGACAACTCTGACCTGAAACAGCAAGAATTGAAATGAAGCTGGTTCACTTTATCTCCTTAATGGGTATCTGATAATAGAAAATTGTGTCAGCATTCACACTACAAGAACTAGAAGATGCTCTAGGGCAGTTTAAACTCAAGTAATCTCAAGGAATGGTTGGACTTGCAAATAAAAGGTTAAAACATCATGGAACATAGGGTAAAAAAGGAACTGTTGGAAGTTCTATTTGGTTGCATTTTTATTTTCTCTTGATGCGGCTATGGCACATAATTTTTTTGTCTCTTCTGTAGCAAAAAAAGTACCTGCCCCCAGATGTTGTACCTGTGTACTCTGACACCTACAGCGAGCAAGTAGAAGATGGTGAAAAACATCAAACCACAGAAAGTGTCATTGTGGAAGCTGGTTCTGAACTTAGTGTGAATGATGGGAGTGCTGCTCGGCCAGGAAGTCTGTCTGGGAAGAGTGGTCATCATAGCACACACTGGGTCAAGGCTGTGGAGATTGGAAATGAATTGGTCATAGTGATGACAGTCTCTTGTAAAGGTTGGTACTCATTCATTCATTTCCGCTCCTTATGAAGCATAGAGTAAGGTGGTCATATTGTTCAATACAAAAAGGAGGACAAATGCCATTTTTTGGTCCTTAAAAGGAGGACAAGGGAGGACAATATTTTTAAACAGTTGGACGAAAAGTAGGACACCTTTATTCAATAATTACAATACGCTGAATTATATATATTTTTTACATTCAAACAATAAGCTAATAAAATCACATTGATTTTGTGCCTACTTATTTTTTTCTGTTGATAAAATCTTCTTCAACAAAGTTTTGCAACGTTTTAAATATGCATAGAAATCAGAGCATGAAAGCTCCTTGAAATTGTACTGCACAAGTAGAGTGCCTTTAATGGAATCTACACTCAAAATGTTCCTTTCTTTTGTCCATTGACCCTGCATAAGTGAAAAAAGTCTCTCAACATTGGCGTTGTGCCCAGGAATTGCAAAAATAAATTGTGCAAGTCTTAAGAATTCTGAATGCAGTTCAACATTTCTCGATTGTTCAAAATATTTAGTCCATTTCTGATGAGCCAGTAGCTGACTGAATTCTTCGTGACTGATATGACTTTCCACAAATTTTTTTAAATTGTTCAGTTGGTCGAAGCATTTTGTGTCATCAATGTGAATGCCTTTATCATTTAGATATTGAAATGAGGCTTCCACATCTTTCCACACAGGTACTTCATGCAAGGTCATCCAGGGAAAAAATGCATAATCTTCTAATTGCTTTGTCCATTTGTCTAAATATTCAATAAAACAGGAATAAAGGAGCTTCACATCTTTATGAAAACTGTCACACAAATGATCAAGCCCCACTCTACGTTTCTGTGCAATTTCTGACTTAACTTTAAGAGGCACAAATTCTTGATCTAGACATTCAGTAAGAATGTCTGTCACTGCGTTTAAACTGATGCAAACCTCAACAATTGAGTTTCTTTCTCTTTCAATCTGTTCAGTATGGCACTGAAAAACACTCATAAGTGAATTGACCAACCACAGATACACCTCTGCCAAGTCTCGTTCAAAAAACGTTTTGATGACTGTAGGTGGATTGTCTTGTGACTGAAAAAAAACCTTCAGTGCCAGAAACATCTGGATCATTCTTGCAACACATGGGAATAATGACAGCCACCCTGTTCTGCCATGGTTGAGGAGTTGTCTGTATTCTATGTCCACAAAATCACAAAATTCCTTCAACTCCTCTGTTCGAACTGTATGAATATAAAAATATTTAAGAATATTTTCAATATCAATGTCAAGTTTTTCTACAGCATTGTGAATGCAGTTGTTCAAAACATGTGCTGGACAGCCTACACCAAATAAATGTTTCGTCTGTAACACAGTCTTTAATTTTGCAAACACATTCTTACCCTCTGCATTTCGCCCAATCCCATCAAACATTGCGTTACAGTTATCCCCAGTAAATGCAGCACACTTCTCCAAGAGGTCATTGTTACATGTGGGTTCATAGGGGTTCATTTTGAAGGGACGTATTTCTTCTAAGCTCCAGGATTTTTATGGAGAGTGTATTTTTTCTAACTGGGACATTAAATGCATTCTTTCAAAGGCCGCCGTTATTTACTGCCGTAACTGCTTATCGCATTTACATGTTTTTTTCCTGCCATATACTATGCCATGTATATATCTTGATGGATGTCTCGTTGTGATGAACGTACAATCAAATGTCAACCATGTTTTTCCCGTGGACCTGTTCACCTGCCGGCTTTTGTTATATATACTGACCATAATGTCCTGAATGAAAACCTGCCATCATTCGCGTATCCTGTACGATCCTCTATATTTATTCCAGTCGTAACACCCTATAAAATGGTGGGCCAGTATGGTTTTGGATCGATATTTGCATTAGGACGTGGGTTTCAAATTCACAAAAGCAGTTTTACCTTCGTGCTTTGCAAGTCTACATCTGCCATTTGATCTGTATATTCGATCGTCATCCCTGTTCAGAGTGGTATTTTAAACACACCACCTCGTGAACTCAGTTATTACCAGCGGGTCCAGTTGGATAACGAACGCTGCCATTGCGCATGTCCAATGTTCCAGTTTCTTACACGAACCTACTATTGTACGCCGTAACGTCCAAGATTACAATTTCAAGACCTACGGTTGCCAAGTTTATTTCGTGTTCCAGTCTACATCACAACGTTTGTAAGATTATTTCAAGTCTGATCCATGGCGATGTCAAGTTATTTTGTGCCAAGTCAACACAACGTCTCAAGATCTACACAGTTCATGATGCCCATCTGACTGCGACCGTGTACTTGTTTACATTTTCATCCGTGCTTCACTGTTATTGACGGACAGTGTTGTTCCAGTGTTGCCAACCTTTTCAGGACGCATCTGGTCGGATTGCGATAAGATAAGTGCCTGTTTATTACACTTTTGTACCTCTGCCGTGGTGTAAGCCTTTTTGATATCTGTGTTATTCGTTTTCCTGGTTTCTATGTCTTTGTACAGATCTGTTGTTAGCGATACATGTCATTGTAAAATGACCGCACAGCAGATGTTTCCGTAGGTTTTGCTTACATTTCTCAAGCAGTGAAATTTCCGGTCCGAGTTTACTCGCCGATGTTTTGGTTCACTGCCTGTTTGATGTGACCAAATTTGTTTAGGTGTGCTGCTACGTCCTTCTAGTTGTCAGTTCTTGTTGTGTGTTGGTTTTGTTTTTCTTCTCCTTAGTTGACAACCATTCTGTTCGTAATGCTAGTCTAACCTTCTATCACTTGTTTACATTTATATATATAGTTACAGGTCCTGTCCTGTTTTCTTAGCAGTAAGTCTGTGTGATTTATTGGATTTTCTTTAGTTTTCCATTTGTATTCTTTTTCGTTCACTCGCTGCAAGAATTACGTTGTCTTAATTACCTGTACTTGTCCAATTCCAGTTTTTGTTTCTTTTGGTTTGATCGTGCATTTTTTGGTCCTTTCTCTTTTCCCTCATATCTTTACTACTGTTGGTCTGTCATGCTATACTATTTTGTTATTGATTAGTAATATTAAGAATCTATTTGCATTGATAGTTTTGCAAAGCACAAAACCAGTGGCTTGATATAGACGGACTATGTGAGGTACATTTATTACATAATATAGGTTATTGATAGTAAGATACTGAAGAAGTAAATAATGGAGTATCAGGAATTTATTATTATTGGCAAGGAGTATGGTTACAAGGCGAAAGAATTAATGGACTTTGCCAAAGCAGAGTTCAGCTCCAAAGAGAATCAAGAGGATAAGAGAAAAAGATATGCACGGGCTGGGGAGCGAGAGCTCAGAAAAGCAGAGCTACTTGTGGAAGAGAACAAAAGGATTGCAGAACAGGAACTAGAGGAGAAAAAGTTGCAACAAGCTGCTGAAGCAGCAAAGCTTGCACATGAAAAAGAATTAGAAGAAAAGAAGTTTGCACATGAAGAGAAAATGGTGACTTTACGTATTGAAGAACAAAGAGGGCAACATCAGAGTAGACAAAATGACAACTCTGAACTTAGAGGTTCCTCTAGCAACCATAATAGCGGTTCTGCTAGATTTCGTTTGCCTGTATTTCAGCCAAATATAGACGATATTTCGTCCTTCTTACAACGTTTTGAAAATGCTTGCGAAGATAATAATCTTCATAGGTCTCATTGGTGTACGAGATTGATGGATTTCATGACTGGTGAATCTTTAACGTCTCTGTGCTATTTGGACGGGCCGAATAGACACAATTATAATGCTGCTAGAACATTACTATTAAAACTTCACCAGGTAGACGCTGAAGGTTATCGTATGGAGTTCAAACAAATGATTCCTGAAACTGGTAAAGATTTTACACATTTTGTAGCTTCAACTCGACTAACATTTAATATATGGATACAACTTTTCAGCATTGAAGAGACTTATGAGAGCCTTAAGGACCTATTATTGCGAGACATGGTCTTGTCTTCTGTAAACAGACAACTGCGAGAATATCTACATGAAAGGAAGCTGTCGAGTTTGAGTTCAATAGAGGAACTATGTAGGCAATATTGTACTGCACATCCGGGAGTTTGTGTCAGTAACACCGCCATTAAGGAGGCTTTACCTGTTGCCGCAGCTACAGCTTGGAACCATAACAATTATAGACAAAGATCCTACAGTGTTGATGGGAATTTCAAACCAAGCAAATTCAATAACTCACGACCATACAGAGGTAGACAACCATACAGGAGCCAGTCACCCCAAAACAGAGGTAATTTCCAACAAAACTCAGGAGAGAGAAGGAATTATAATTTTGGTAACTATAATAAGAATTGGAATAACTTGGGACCAAATAACCAAAATGTTTCGCATCGGAATAGGTCACAAGACTATAGAAATCAAGGAAACAACAATAGGAACCAAAGGAATAATGAGCCAAAATAACTTTTTCTACGATCAGAGACATAGATCACGCTCTAGAAATATTCGAATATTTGAATTACCATGCCAACTCAGCACACACTGCTGCTACATCTGAGAGCGCACAGGACAGCAATGTTGTTAATCATTCAGCTTCATGTTGTTCGTTTGACTTTGATACTGCTTCACAGTGTCCAGATTGCCAAACTCTATTTCAGCCTAATGTGACTTCTTTGTTAAAATGTGGTCATCCAATACCAGCATTTACTGCTTCATCAGCAAGTGATGGCACAGGGGCACTCCAGCTTCATAGAAGCTTATTGAATGGCACTCAGGTTACAGTACTCCGTGATTCTGGTTGCGCGACTGTCGGAGTGAGACAGTCATTAGTACACCCGTCTCATGCAACGGGTGACTTTGTTAAATGTGTAACTTTTGGTGGGACAGTTGAATTTCATCCCACAGCCATGGTGGATATCCACTCATCAATTTTTTACAGGCAAGGTTAAAGTGTGTTTGTTAAGGAGCCCAATAACGGATGTCACACCTGGTCGGATACACGGCAGCAATGATTGCTCACCGAGGAAATTGATCAATGGGAACATCAAAATTTATCAACTGCTGCTGCAGTTACTACACGTGCCCAGGCCAAGGCACCAAAGGAAAATGATGATATAGATCCTGGAACTCAGGGCGATTTTCACGTGCATTCTGATATAGACAAACAGTCCTTTATCAAACTTCAAAGAGAAGATAACTCTTTGAAGATATTCTTTAGATTAGTCAGAGATAATGATGATTTTGAAGGTAGTTTGTCACCTAAACAGTGGTACACACTTAAAAACGATGTATTGTTAGGAATTTTTAAAGATTCATCTTTAATCAGACATCAGGTGATGGTTCACCACATACTTTCTACGTACATTCTACAAGATGCACACGATTCTCACTGTGCTGGCCATATGGGCTACTCTAGGACGCGTTCCAGAGTTTTGTCCTCTTTATTTTGGCCGGGAATTTCCAGAGACGCCTCCACATATAGTCGCTCTTGCGTTATTTGTCAAGAGGTGAAATCAAGAGGAGCCTATCATATGGCCCCGATTCAGGCGTGTGATATACCTGTACGCCCCTTTGAGAAAATGGCCGTTGATATTACCGTGAGGTAGCGAATGAACAGACCAGTTTCTCGCCTTTTGAGCTTGTGTTTGGAGCTCAACCTCGAGGTCCCATGTCACTTATTAAGGACCTACTCATAGACTCAGAGATGACTCAGGACACCCCAGTCATCGTATGAATACGTCGTTAACCTCCGGCGTAACATTATAGATGCCTGCCAACTGGCTACAGCTTCTTCCAAGGCTGCTAAAAGCAAGATCATGCCAGTTCCAAAATCGTAATAGACGATTACGTCAACTATTACCTGGCGACGAAGCTTTTGTGTTACTTCCAAAGTAAGAAAATAGACTTTTAATTGCTTGGAATGGTCCCTACAAAGTGTTGTCACGCATTTCTGATGTTGATAACATCTTATTTATAAAAGGGAAAAGGAAGACCTTTTACTTAAACATGCTTGAAGAATTCCAGACTAGACCGGAACATCTAAAAGCCATCTTTCATGCAGTTGATGACCACAAATACCTGCTACTCACTACCCTACGCTATCAGTAATTCAGGAGGAAGAATCTTCTTTTCCAGATGTTCCTCTTCAATCGACTGAGACATGGAAGAATATCGCTATTTGTCCAGCTTTGTCTTCTGAACAACATGTCCAAGTCTCTAGTCTTCTAGAGTCTTTTCCAGATGTCCTCGCAGACATCCCAGGTCGTCCATCAGTCATTTTGCATGACATCATCCTTAAAGATGATCGACCAGTTTGTCTACTCTCCTATCCTGTCCCTATTCACTACCAGCACCAAGTTGAATAAGAATTAGAACAAATGCTTCATTTAGGAATTATAGAACCTTCCAACGCCCCTTACTCATCCCCTATGGTCATCGTTTGTAAGAAAGAAAATAATATCAGATTGTGTGTAGATTATCGGAAGCTGAATAACATCACAGTCTTTGATGCTGAACCTCTACCTCTACTTGAAAATCTTTTATCTCGTCTCGCCAAGGCTCTTTTCTTTACTAAAATTGACCTTACCGAGGGATACTGGCAAGTTCCCTTGACTGACAGAGTTAAACCACTCACTGCCTTTGCTACACAACGGGGTCTATATCAGTGGAATGTGATGCCTTTCGGACTTATGAACGCCCCTGCTACGTTTGTTCGTATGATGAGAAAAATTCTCGCTCATCGGTCTGATATAATCACCTATTTAGATGACATCTGTCTATTCAGTTCCACATGGGAGGAACACTTCTTAGGTTTACATTCTCTTCTGGGCACTTAACGACTCCATCACCTAACAGCCAAACCTTCTAAGATCTTTATTGCCTTTGAGGAAATGTTATTCTTGGGACATAAGGTGGGTCACGCTGTCTTCAGACCGTGCCACAGAATGTTTCCAAAATTCTAAAATTGTTCTTGCCTACTACTAAGAAGCAAGTTCGTAGTCTTCTCGCCTTGATTCAGTACTACAGTAGATTTATACCAAACGTGCCTTCGACTGAGACATGGAACAACATGTCCAAGTCTCTAGTCTTCTAGAGTCTTTTCCAGATGTCCTCGACTGAAACATGGAAGAATATCGCTATTTGTCCAGCTTTGTCTTCTGAACAACATGTCCAAGTCTCTAGTCTTCTAGAGTCTTTTCCAGAGACCTCTCATGGTGTCTGTTACATATTTTGAAATTGTGTCTTGTGTCTCATTTTGTGTATTCTGCAACTCAATTAACTTAGACTGTAGACCGCCAACTTTCCAGTCAAAATACTGAATGATTATTGGAAATATTTTGACAGAGCCGTGATTGCTTCCATCAGTGGAAACTCCATAGTATGGAATGCTGCTTTCCTTCAGTGCTTCTAAACCTGCTTCAGTAGAATGCTGTGCAATCACAGAAATGATAATAGCAGCTGTTTTGGTTTTGGCACATGAGAATTTGCTGGCAATTTCTGAATTGTGGAAAGCATTCTTGAGTAACACTGAAGTACAGTCCATTGATTTGAAAGAGTTGTGATCTTTTACAGTATGAAAAGCAAAAGCACCCTCGGCCGCAAAAACTTGAAACCGTTCCTCGCTTATTTCTTTAGTAAGAAATGTCAGTTTTGATTGCAAACATTCAGACGCCAGTGCTTTCTAGTGCTTTTCTGTTTCTATATGTTTTTTTTTTAAAATCAGCTGCACCTTTATTTGTGATACAAAAATGCCGCCTCTGCGTACAAGACATTCTGCTTCATACTCTTGTGAACCACTGGAAAAGCACTGCAATTTTTTTCTTCACTTCATCCGTGAACACACACTTCCGTTTTGGCATTTTGAGCGGGTATCTGTAACATAAATATAATATAATTCCATTAATCATTAGTACATTCCTGCAGACCCAAGTAGAACAGTCCCAATTAAGATGGTTTGGCCATGTCTGCAGAATGGGAGAAGATCGGCTACCACGACAAGCATGGGAAACAAAGAGCCAAGGATCCAGACCCCCTGGACGACCCAGAGTTCGCTGGGAGGACAACATTAGACAATCTTTGAAGGATCGAGGACTAGAATGGAACCAGGCCAGGAGGAAGACAGCCGATAGGATAGTCTGGCGCTCTCTCTTCCAAACCTCTACACCTCACGGTAGAAGGGGAACGGCTAAGTAAGTAAGTAAGTATTAGTACATTCGATGTTAAAGTTAAAATTATTTGTAAAATGCAACAGACGAGGTTTTAATTTTAACAAACCCATTACTATACTTCTCGTGTATTTTTTCATAATAAACTAATTGCAATAAATATAAAAGCAGTACGAACTAAGGTTAAAATTATTTGTAATATGCAATAGACAACGAAGTTATAAGTGGCTAAATCCAGCCCCAAGTTCTCATTCGTGCCGTTTTGTCTGTTATATTTTCCCCTAACAAATGCCAATAAACCTAAACAGCATTTAACCTGGGTTAAAATATGAAAGTGATCTATTATAAACTATCGAACAACATGACAACTAACAGTAGTTTTGTTGGCAATTTGCGCGATCCGTCGATTTTGCGTAGATAAAAATTCTTAATTCTGACAGAATTTCTGTACTCAGAAATTGGATTCCAGTAAAGATTTTTCAAAATGGTGTCTTTCACGTGAGTAATTTAGCGAATCACATAAAAGCCGGATTTTTCAACATTTAAAAAAAAATCTGACCGGACGCTCAGTTTAAGCGCGAAAAGCTGGGCAAATCCGACCAAATCCGGACGTCTGGCCACCTTAGCATAGAGCCACCACTCCAGCTGGCCCACTTGCATGAAACCTGCACCGAAGCATTCATTTTTTTTTTTTCAAATTAATGAAAACAAAAAAGATATCCCGTTCAACCTCTGATGGGTTATAATTAGGATATACAGGGTGTCCATAAAGTCTCTTTACAATTTAACAAATTTATTACAAAGGCAATTGATGAGATATCTTAATCAGATTTGTTCTATCTACTCAGTGGTTATCGAAGTTTTTAATTGCATACCTTTATCGTATTTCAGGTACCCTGTTGACGAAAGAGGTACTGTTAAATGAACCCCTACAAAAATGGCTACTCCTCAAGAGAAGGCACAATGTGTATCATGGTTTATTGAAACAAAATCGGATAGGCAGACTCAGCGAAACTACAGAACTAAGTATGGAAGAGATCCACCGTCACGTCCGTCAATTCGTGCATGGCACAAGAAATTTATGGAGACAGGGACAGTGTTGGATAAAGGGAGGAGTGGACGACCAAGAACATCTGAGGAAAACATCGAGCGTTTAAGATGTTCTTGGTCGTCCACTCCTCCCTTTATCCAACATTGTCCCTGTCTCCATAAATTTCTTGTGCCATGCACGAATTGACGGACGTGACGGTGAATCTCTTCCATACTTAGTTCTGTAGTTTCGCTGAGTCTGCCTATCCGATTTTGTTTCAATAAACCATGATACACATTGTGCCTTCTCTTGAGGAGTAGCCATTTTTGTAGGGGTTCATTTAACAGTACCTCTTTCGTCAACAGGGTACCTGAAATACGATAAAGGTATGTGATCAAAAACTTTGATAACCACTGAGTACATAGAACAAATCTGATTAAGATATCTCATCAATTGCCTTTGTAATAAATTTGTTAAATTGTAAAGAGACTTTATGGACACCCTGTATATTGTTTTCAATTCCAAATAATATGAACAACCGCCGATATGAGAAAGTGGCATCACATTTGTCAAATCAATGTAAATAGGGACAATCACAATTGTGCTTATACGTTAAATAAATAGAAAAAAAAGAAAAAAAGAATAAACTCTGAACAAGAATAATATTAAAGTGGAGGGGTGTAAAGGCCTGGTAGTTCTAGTTATATAACGGACTTTAACAGCTATTTAATTGACTTTCATCTGTTAAAAGTCAAATGCATTGTAAGAACAGCATCAGAACTTCACATTCCCAGCCACTATATATTAACATTTGTTCGTGTTAAATATTGTTTGACTATATTATGCAGTTCCCTAGGTCTGTCTATTCTCAACACCTCTTCTATATTTATAGGTAAGTTGGATGCTTGCAAATAATCTAATATTGGTATTCTCATTTGTTCATACCTCTTACATTTTAACAAGAAATGTTCTATATTATTGTCTTGAAGACATCCTGCACAGTAAGGTTCTTCTATTCTGAAATAGCCTTTTCCCAGCTGTAGCATGATGGTTTCTGTAGTGAGTTGTTTTATGCGCTGTGGTTGCCAGTTCGATGCACAACCTCAAATTAGTCAAAAGGTTGACATAGCTAGTATAAAACTTGAAGTATATACAAGTCAAGACAAAACTTTAAAACTGCCTTTATAAAGTAAAAATCTACTACCGTAGCCTCATCATTAAAGATTAATGATTTTATTATTTAAAATTAAACACTTATTAGGTATCCTTTTGGTGTTGTTTCAAAAGCTTTTAAAGTAAAAGATGAAATCTTTCATTTATTGTTGTTGTTAACTGTAATCTTTTCATGAGAAATACATATGTTTGGAAATTTTTTTATTTTTTTTTTTTAATTACTTCAGCATTTTGCTGAAGTTTAAAACAAACAAATAAATGTTCCTGGTTGTTTGCTTTAAATGAAATTTGTTATTTATAAAGACCAACTTCAGGGATGTCAGCTGACTGCCTGTAAAGATAAGCATTTCCAGATGATTTTTTTTTTTAATACAAAGTTTTGCCTCGTTTTTGCGAGGCTCGTCCCGTTCAGTCTAGTCGGTTATATTAGGGCGAATGTCCAAATATAAAAAAACCTTAGGTCTGTGATCATTTTTTCCAGATGATGAAGTAGGTTGTTGTACAGTGCGATTGCAATTTATCCCAAGTTTACTTTCTTTGAATGTAATTTGAGATTTTGCATAAATTGAGATCATTTTCTCTGTAGAAGTTCGAAACGTTGCATGTTAGGGATGCTTCTGCAAAGTAGATTAAAATAAAAATTAATGAAATTTTTCATAAACAAACATGAGATGACTAATTTAAAACATAAGAGATATAAAATAAAAACATAAAATCATGGCAGTGGCATGACCTATGAGATCGTTATCTCTGTAGTAGCCATTTTTTCACATTTTTCCTCAGCCTGTATTATTTCGAATTCACATAAATTGAGATCATGTAAATCGCAATGAAAATGGTGAGGAAGACATGGAAAAACCGTGAGATGATGGCATGCAACAAGAGGACTTCGCAGTTTTTTGTTGGTCTGTGCTACTAAGGGAGCTAAAGAGAAATGAATGAAATCACGATCAAACCTAGTCATTTTTAAACTATACTATTTACATATTATTATATTACTGAAATATGTCAGGATTGTCATTCCTTTATATACAGGTCCATATCCTTGAATCCAAAATGCTAAAGGACAGCCATGTTTCGGAAATTGAACTTTTTTCAGTTTCCAGGTGTAGCGCAAAAGTGTGTTTGAAAATTGTCCAATATGTGTTCAAAGGTTACCCCAAAAAACTTTCAATTTTCAGAATATGTCAGTTTTCGTATGCATGGATTCAAGCATAACTACCTGTATTATGTTACTTATATATCTACTGAATTCCTTCAAGTTTGTCTTTCCTTTAGAAAAGTACTTTTTAACCTTCCAGAAGTCCTGCAGTATTTTACAGCATCTTAAGCCTCAATCCCCATTATCGTCTAGCTCAAAAAATAAGATTTTATTTATATATTTAGTGCAAGTAGTGAGCCTAGAAAAATGGGAGATACATGAATTAAGAATGCTTTTATGAGTAAATTTCAGCGTTTTTCATGGAGCTGTAGATATACTGAAAATAGTTCTTTTGACTATAATCTGCACCAGTATTCGTAACTATTTGAAGAATGTTAATATGTAACTAAAGAGTAACAGAAATAATTTTACGTATGTTTTACATTTTATAATAATGTTAGAATATATGAAAACTGAACACTTTATAGTTGATAGTAATCATGAGTTTACTAGATTAATGAGCCTTCTGCTGCTTCTTTTTTTTTCAGTTATGCTTGAGAACATGATATTTTTAAAAATATTAATGCATGCAGGCAATCCTCGCTATTCGCGGGGGTTGGGTTCCTTGAAAACACCATGAATACGGAAGTCCGCCAATACTGAACCATTTATCCTATGGGGAAAAGCGAGTTAGGTTCCTGTGGGACCCTGTTCACCATACACTTTTGCTCCCGATCACCATAAACTCATCATTTCATGTACCCTTCTTGTAAAAAAAAAAAACAGTTTATTTATTATACTGCGCATTTTATAAATGCATTTTATACACTATTTTCTTTGTAATAGTACAGAATGTACAATCTTTTGGTGTAACAATTCTCACTCACTCACACATCCACACGCCAACACACATACATTATGCAAAATCCCTGGAAAACGAACATTGAAAACTATACAGAACATTTAAAATTAACAAATAAAGAAAATTGTGTACAGACATCCCAGAAAGAAGTTTATCTAACACACAAACTTTGTCACTGAGGCTCATCGCAGCCTTCTTGCGTTTAGGCACATTTGCATTACACTTGGATGCCGTTATTAATTCCTAAAATAATCAAAAACAGCATAAAACTGCAAAAACGTGGATGAAAATATGCTCGACAAAGACGTAAACACAACGAAAGCCACAAGAACAAGGATCCATCCTCTCCCTGCTGCATGGTCACAGATACCAGCGAGGTGCCCGTGAATGGCAAAAAAATAGGTTACACTTTTATTTTAAGCAAATTGGAGCACACAAATAGCG
The DNA here is from genome assembly GCA_024509875.1 of Oreohelix idahoensis. Lineage (NCBI taxonomy): Eukaryota > Metazoa > Mollusca > Gastropoda > Stylommatophora > Oreohelicidae > Oreohelix > Oreohelix idahoensis. Next base: position 161,269 of record JAMPIV010002777.1, on the reverse strand, counting down.
AGGATTGACTGTATTAATATCAGCATATCTTGCTTGGTCTATAACCAAACTGGCGGTGCACACAGTTTGTATAATGTTCTTTGTACTTTGCTAGAAAGGTAATTATTCTCATATACAATATTTTGCTGTTGAACATTATGAATATTTTTCATTTCATTTTTCCTAGATGTCGAAAAGTTGAAAAACCTGAGACGCAAATTTAGTGAATGTTTGCGCGACAACCGTGGTCAACTGGACAACACAAAGATAGAAGCCCTCTATAAAGTGGCCAAAGACATTGACAAGAAACTGTCTAAAAAGCATTATGATGATGTTCGTCTTGATATCCAGTACTGTTCTTTCACTGAGTTAGACAAGTATCCATTTAGTATGCGTGGAATGGTGAAAACTATAGAAAACTTTATGGATCAATGTGTCAGCTGGCCTGAAAGAAGTAAACATGGCTCAGAATGTGAGGTTGATGCTTGTGTCATGCGATGCATGCCTGGTATTGACAAAGAAGAAAAGGCATCTGTGAAACAATCACTGAAGCAGATCTTTTCAAGTGAGTTACGTTTAGAACTGTTATCTAAAGCTACTTTACCACATTCATTTAAAAAAATAAACTGTAGAGAAAGTATCAGTTTTCTGATTAATGTAGAATTAAAATATTTCTTCTGTGCTTCTCTATGGTGCGGAATGCTGGAGAGTTACAGAGAAGGAAATGTCGAAATTGTCCTCTTTTCACACAACATGCCTAAGAAAAATTCACCGAATCTTTTGGCCGAATACCATCGCCAACCAAGATCTGCTTACTCGGAGCAAGCAAGAGGACATGCATACCATCATAGCCGGCAGACGCTGGAGCTGGGTTGGCCATGTCCTCAGAAGAGACCCCGATGCCATCACAAGAACAGCTATGCTTTGGACCCCAGAAGGAAAACGAAAGAGAGGCCGACCAAAAACAACCTGGCGGAGGACTGTGGAGGCTGAGATGCAAAGAATGAACCAGAGTTGGGGCACTGTACGAAGGATGGCCACCGACCGAGCAAAGTGGAATCAATTTGTTGTTGCCCTACAAGACGCCACTAGGCGTGATGGCCACTGACTGCTTTTGCGGTCGGCGGCCAAGGATCAAAAAAAAAAAAAAAATATATATATATATATATATATATATATATATATATATATATATATATATATATATATATATATATACATATATATATATATATATATATATATATATATATTTCTTAGTAAATCTGAATATTTTTCAATATGTTTTAACTTCTCAGCTTCATGTCATAATTGAAAGATAGACATACTTATACTTATAACAAGAAATATATGACTTCAGTAGTAGTTCTGGAATTAGTTAGATAATTTGTATACTTTCTTTCTAGATTGGAGGAATGTAAATGGTGGTGAACAGGCTGTTGAATATCATTCATCAAAGGAGGGACAAAAGGAAGTTGTAGAAACAAATGTTGATGGTGATTATGATAGTTTTGAAGTGCCTTACCCTTCAGGATCTCAGTATTTCTACAACCTGCGAGTCACACTCCACTCTTTCAAAGAAGGTACTCTTTCAATTTTATTTAACAACCTTAATAGTTGTATGTTTTGTTGTAGGTTTTGGAAAAAATGTCCATACTATCACCATTGTCAGTGGTGTACACCAATTTTGAAAATGTTTCTCAGCTGGTTCATTGTCACAGAGGTTATTGATCATAAATTGCCTACATCCTCTTCTTTCTTATTTCACCCGTATCCTCTATTTTTGTTATCCTTTTTACTTTCCTTCCTGTATTTTTCGCATCCATTCGTTTGCGAAAAATATTTTCATCCTCATTTCTTAACGTTACCTGTGTCTTTTCTCAAAACTGAGAATCGCACTAGTGATGGTATTACGTAGATGTCAGTCTCTGCTGGTCGAACGATAGCTGTGAATATACGGTTCTCGCCAGACATGCGTCTGCAGTGTCCCCGGTCAGAGCGCTGCCCGACCAGTTTCTTCGGCTGGGTTTCTGGGCCTGGGGTGTGAGAATTCGCTCCATTGGACATGGCAGGTAGACGGATTGTCTACATTTTGCCGCAACGCATGAGAATTTTCGTCAGAATAGCCCGGCGTAGCGTGAAAAATCGCTCCGCACTGCAGACGGGCTGTCTGAGATTTGAAACTCACACGCGCACTCTCGGTCACTGATGGCAGTTACGTCATGCGTGTAAGCTGACGTAAGGGTTAGGACTAGGGGAGATTATTTCGTTTGCGAAATAAGTAGCGGTTTTTGTCTAATTTTAAGATATTGGCCTGAGTTGGAAACTAACTTCACTCATTCTCCATTTTACAGTAGACGTGGTCACTGTTAAGGTCAAAAAGGGAGGTGATCCTTTGTATACGGGTTGGACAGAGTAAATTAAGAGTTACATGACTTGTAGACTTGTTTAACGGTGAATTGTTTACATAAATATATGAAAGAAGTCATAGTGTACAGATAGCGTCGTGAGCGCTGTTCTGTATTGTAGAACTGTAAATAGTTCGCACGGCTAGTCCGTGAAGGAACTGGGCTGCGTTAAACAGCGAAGTCCCGTGACTGTTTAGGCGGGAGTTTTTGTGACCGCTAGGAGTCGGTTCTAGGTGTTGATGGAGTGAAGTCAACCCTGGTGTTTTTTCTAAGTGTGTGTTCCCGACCAGTGTTCGGTGAAGATGTATAGTGTTTTTCACAATATGTGTCTCGGTGGAGACTTTTTGGACAGGCCTGTATTTGTAGATTCTTCCTATATTGCATATTCTTTTATGTGTTACATTATTTGAAGATAGTACGTACTTTGATATTAACTGCAGTGTGAAGATTATGGAGCTATTATGAAGGCCAGGATTTTGTACAGGCCGTATTTGATATTAACTGCAGTGTGAAGATTATGGAGCTATTATGAAGGCCAGGATTTTGTACAGGCCGTATTTGATATCAACTGCAGTGTGAAGATTAATGAAAATTATGGAGCTATTATGAAGGCCAGGATTTTGTACAGGCCGTATTTGATATAACTGCAGTGTGAAGATTAATGGAGCTATTATGAAGGCAATCCTTGAGGGATTTAGCTATTGTGCACGTTCGATGAGGAGTGCACTATTATTCTGTAATTGAGCTCTATGAAGAAGACATTTAAGAGTCGGAGATTTATCGACTTTATAAGGCCATATTTATAACTGCGGTGAAGGCAGTCTTTGAGGGATTTTGCTATTGTTCACGTTCGATGAGGAGTGCACCACTATTTATTATTGGGCCTTAAGAAGGGATAGCGATGACGATGATTATTCAACTGCCGGGGAGCAGCCTTTGTTGAGAAGGGGAGACGTAGTCTTTTGAGGAAAATCGTTGATGTGCATCTTCTATAAGAAGTGCACCGCTATTGGATGAATTTAATAGTACTGCGATGTGGGCAGTCTTTCGGGATTAGGCCATATGTATGAGGCCGTATGAACAACTGCGGTGAACGCAGTTCTTTAAGGAACATGGTGGATGTGTATTTCTATGAGGTGTGCGCCACTAGGCGCTGTGATTGATGCTTTGTACTTTATGCTGTATGTCGTCTATGTCAGTGTGATCGTATTGTAACGTAAATAAACTGTGCTTTAAACGTTACTCATCGTTCAACGATCCATGAATCCTATGTGTGTCACTGTAATGGATGAATGCACCAGTACACACCTACTTTGAACATTCTAGGCATAGTATTAGTAGTGACATATTTACAAATAGCCCTGGGTGAGCGTGGCCTATATAAGGAGAACACATTTACGCCTTTAACGCCGAATAACACAATGGCGTTAACATATCATTCGAACCATATCATTAGGTGGCTTAAAGACTTATAAGATAACAACAAATCGTTATTTATCAGTCACTTCGTTCTAGAACACTTAAAGTTATAAGTGATGTCTCTTAGTTTCGTTGTGATACGTAGTTCTGTTTGAGGTAAAATATTATATCTAGTATATCTAGTATTTTGCGAAATGTTTAAAGTGGTTAATCGCTTATTTATTTTCCTAGTTAGATTTGGTGCAGAGCGATTAATTTATAAGTCTGTATTATTTTCTAGTGAAGCATACAGTGGAAAGCAGAATAAATTATATTTCTAGCTTAACAAACATGTAGCCATAATGAATTTAATTTAACTGCTAACTACTCAGTCGAGTATATTTTTCTAAACAAACTTATAAATGCTAGATGCATCATGAGTGGTGACGGAAATACGCAGATATTCCTAATTCATGATGAGGTATTTTTTTATATAACTTATTTCACGGGAAGCTTTAAATATAAGTCAAGCTGTAGGCTTGCCGTTTAAAATGTAAGTTATAACGAGTACATATTCTGTATATTATATTATATGTTGTTTTTCTTCATTCAGTGAATACTGGGGGTGAACCCAACTTGCCGGCGTTTAGTAAAAAGAGACATATTTGTGAGAAACAAAGACATTTCCTATCTTTAACCACGTGGGGTTTTTTCCAAGTAACACTGGTCTGACAGTGCATGTGCCATCAGAGATAGACAGTAATACCAATCCCACTAACGGTTTCTAAAGACTAGAAATATATATTGGGCTTTTGAGCCAGTTCATATTGCTCCACAAATTTAAATGTACATGCTGCCTGGCGGCGAGATTAATTACAAGAAATAACATTAACATTTCCGACACTATTGAAAGAGTGGATAGTGAACTAAGACTATCTGTTGAGAGCAGTTGTCCACTGGTCATCTTTTCCAAATTAAGGGAACCCTCGTGGTTTTTGACTCTGTGTGCCCGTTTAAACTTGCTTATCCAAACTGATTCAAGTGATATTAACAGTAATCAAAAATTTAACTGGTGAAGTGAACGCTCCCCGAAAACAGTGGAAGAAACCTGTAATTACAGAGCTGGGATTCGCTTTATACAAAGAATACAGATTCACTGTAGAGAAGTGTCCTAAGGTTGCGCCAGACGGCGAACAGCGGTACAGATAGGTAAGCACGTGTGCCAGGGTAACCTGATGAAAGAACCGAGTGAATGTTGACTGAGTGAGTTTTTTCTGATAACTATTGATTCACCCACTTTATAGTTTCCTTATGAAAAGACTTGCTGCTTAATTTAATTGTTCCTTTAGAATAGATACGGCTGTCATAAGTCAGTTCTTACCTTCAAGAAAGGGGACAATATTAGACCCTAACCATATGCATCTATAACTCTTTGGGCCATCATCTGTCATCCTAACGGGGCTGTGGGCTAAACCTTAACGATCATAACGGGGCAATCATCCTTGTAACATTTTCTTGAATTTTATAACAAAGTGTATAGGTTTTCCTTGATGTATTTTGTTAGGTGTTGTGAGAAGATTTTTTTGATGATAATTAAAATCTCTCTTGAACTAAATCAGTGCGTTGGTCAGCTCGTTCTAATATATATATATATTCATGGTTATAGATTTCCCACGTCTGTGTGTTTAACTGTCGTCACGTGTATGTGCGTGCCCGTGAGTAGATAGAAATATATGTAATATATATATATATATATATATATATATATATATATATATATCTGTGTTTAGACTGTCTGACGCCTTAAAAGCTGTCGTAGAGGATAAGTGAAAGAGAGAAGATTTCCTCGATTTTTTCAGAGACAGCCTCTATATCACAGTCTATCATCTCACTTGTGGAAATTCTATTTCTTCTTACTATCTCACTCTGTGACTATCACTCATTCCAACCTATTCAGAAGGGACCAACCCAAGTCTTAATTCTCCTATCTAAAAATCTACGACAAATGTGGTCTCGTTCAAAAGATTTTTGAACTTAGAATAGGAAGACGAGTACGACAAATGTGGTCTCGTCCGAAGGATTTTTGAACTTAGAATAGGAAAGCGAGTACGACAAATGTGGACTCATCTATCTGGATTTTGAACTTAAGATTCTTTATTCTGTAATAGAGTAACAGTTTGATGTCTTGTGAGTTGTTATATCTTTAAATAATTTATCCCCTAGACTAACGATCTGTTTACGGGCGTGCTGACCACACAAACTGATAAGTTTTTTTTCCACAGCATTTGAATTATATACATTTGAGTTACAGGTGGATTTTGTCGGAATATATGTTAATTGTTGATTTGTAATACTAAACGCTGGTAAAGTGGTGAGTGTATTACATTCACTGGGTACTGAGGCAGAACGGTGTTTGAACTAAGTTAAGGAGTGCGTTTCGGACTCTTTCGTCCAGATTAATTGCCTCCCTTACCCGATCTGACTTCAGGGGCGAACTTATAGTGGATTTTAAAATTAAGGGATTATTTTTCTCTTAAATTTTTGCAATAATAATTTTGTTTTCCACTGTAGCAACTTATTTTTCAGTGAGTAATCCTAACTACCATTTATTTGGCGTAGTCGTTTGCATTAGGTGCTTTATTGTCGATTAATAGCAGCGATAGTTAGATTTTATTTTTGGAGGACGTATCCCAGGGTGAAGTATATCATCTTTTATTTGGTATTTTCTCGTAAGTGGTAGTAACCAGTGTATCCTTTTTTCTATTTTCTTTCTCCACTAGTCTCAGTCACTGACATAATATGGCCGAGAGGGCAAAGCTTAGACAACTCCTCAGGGACGAAGCGAGAGAGGAGGGACTGGAAGGAGAGGAAGCGAAAGCGTTTGTCAGAGACGAACTGGAAAGATATGATGCGGAGAGGAAAGCAGCGGAAGCTAAAGAGCAGAAGAAGATGGACGAGGAAATGGAAATTCGCAGGATGCAGCAGGAGGAAAAAGAGAAGGAGAGACAGCATGAGGAAAGAGAGAAGGAAAGACAGCATGAGGAAAGAGAGAAGGGGAGACAGCATTTGGAAAGAGAAAATGAGCAACGACGACAGCATGAGTTGGCTCTTAAGGCTCTAGAAGTCCAAAGTCTTGGCGCTGCCTCTACCTCCAGCAATGGAGAGTCTTCTCCTCATTCTTCCTTAACTGATCCTGCTAGTACTCAATCTACTCATCTCACTGCTATGTCCTTTCCGCTAGAGTCTTTCCCTTGTCCAAACGAGAAGATTTACACGTATCTAGAAAAATTTGAGAAAATTGCAACTCTGTACGGTTTAGAGAGGTCGCGTTGGAACATGAAGCTTTCCCAGGCTTTGAAAAGTTCTGCTTACGATGTTTATTCTAAACTGGAAAGTGGCCAACAAGACAACTATGACTTGTTGAAGAAAGCTTTGCTTGAGCGCTTTGAAATGAATGCTCGCAAAAGTTTGCAACTGTTTCGCAACAGCAGGAAGGAGAGCTCTGAAACTTTTCACCAGTTCTCATCTCGTCTAAAGGGATATCTAACAAAGTGCCTTGAGCTTTCACAGCTCCCTTCTACCTATGAAGGTCTTGAGGAATTTGTTTTAACGGAACAAATAAAGAACACTTTGTCTGCTGATACCCGGAGATTTCTAGCTGAGCAGGGGGCAGAAAAGCTTGAAGACATCTTAGAAAAGTCTGAGCGTTATCACAATGCGCTGGCTGAACTACCGGCCTCAAAACGTAAACCGACAGAAGAGTATTTTCGGAAAAATAATCTAGACCAATCTTCTCAGGCTTCTCATACTTCTTATGTTTCAAATCAGAATAATCACAGAGAAACTGGACCTCAAAACCCCCCTCCTGAAAAATCCAAGTTCTACAAGAACAAGTACCCCAACCACCCCAAACAGTCTGATCAACCCGACCGCCCTTCATGGCAGCGTGGCCAGAAAGGTCAAGGTGGCAAAGGGAGAACCCCTGAGCACGGGACATATGATCAGACCGAGCACACCGAGCCTAAACGCATCGGATGCTTATTAACAGTCTCGCAAGGCGGAATTATTGACAGTGATTCCCAACCTGTTGGGGATAGATCCTCAACGCGAGGTACTGTTATTTTGAACGGTTCTCAAACTTTTTGTTTATTTGACACGGGGCTTTCTTATGATTGCATTGTTGACAGAAACCTGGTTAAACCCGGTCAAGAGACAGCAGAGACTGTCCAATTTTGTGGAGTTCGTAAGAGTGATGCACCTACAGCGCTTCCCATCGCATTGGTGGAGATACACTCTGACTTTGTCAGAGGCGTGATCAAAGCGGCTGTTATGGATGATCCCATCTACCCAGTCATACTTGGCGGTAGATACGTGTGTATTGGTAAACCGGAAGAGCCGAGTGTGGCAGCAGTAACTACAAGAGGGTAAACCAAAAAGGAACGGGAGCCTGCGCCAAATTTGTTACCCATGGAACTTAAAGAAGCGCAACAAAAGGACCCTACTTTGGCACCCTGCTTTAGGAAACTGACCATGGCTAAGGAACCCAGACAGCACGGGGACATTTTTTCTAAGGATGGCGTACTTTATCGCAGAACGGGCAAGCCTGACCAAGGTTACAACCAGCTCCTAGTACCGAAACAGTACAGAAGCCAAATCCTAGAAATGGGGCACTCTCTTCCCTTCAGCGGACATATGGGACAGAACGCCACAAACCAACGGATAACCACTCATTATTGGTGGCCAGGAGTAAATACTGATATTATCAGATATGTCAAATCCTGTGCCCAGTGCCAACGGGTACCACCCAAGCAACGGACACCCCCAGTCCACATGGGTGAAATGCCAATAATGGGAACACCATTCGAACGGGTTGTGATCGACATTTTAGGACCTTTCGAAAGGACTAAAAGAAGGAACAGGTTCATCCTGACCTTAGTCGATACATGCACTATGTGGGCAGAAGCTATCCCGCTAACATGCGCAGATGCCAAGCATGTCGCAGAAGCCCTCGTGCAGATTTTCACTCGGTTGGGATTCCCGCATCAAGTGTTGACGGATAACGGATCTCCATACCGAAACCTGTTGATGGATGAGATCGTTAAGATCTTGAGGACCCAACACATCCACACTAAGCCATATACTCCGGCCGGAAATGGGCTCGTGGAACGTGCTAATGGAAACCTCAACATGATGCTAAGTAAACTGGCCCAAGTGAAACCTGAAGATTGGGATCTTTGTATTCCTGCAGCATTATTTGGCTACAGAGAATCTCCTCATACTTCCACAGGATTTCCGCCAGCCACGCTTTTATTCGGCAGACCTATTAAGGGGCCACTTGAAGCCTTACTTCAGCCTCTGACAGACGAGAAGGCGGATGAGACAGTTGTCTCAGCAAGTAAATATGTGTCGGTTTTAAAGGAAAGGTTGAAACTAGGATGGGACCTAGCAACGACTAACTTTAAGCGAGCACGCACAAAGCTCCCTACCGGAAACAACCAACTGAAGATCGGATGGCAAGGGCCGTTTACCGTCCTGAAAAAGATTTCTAAGGCTAACTACCAGATCTCTATTCAAGGAAAGGAGAAGGTTTTCCATTTAAATCTGTTAAAGAGATACTTGGAAAGACCAGTGCCAACCTCCGACCATCTCCAGACGATCGCCAAAACTGACGAAGATGACGATAGTGGCAGGGATATTCCACTGCAATCGCACGAAATCTTTGAAAAATGTCAGAAGCGGCGACGCTCTTTCAAGCGCGCATGGGAGACATTCCAGAGAAAGGAAACTTTGGGAGCAGACTTCATGAGTAGGATTTGCACAGAAATGGAGGGGGAAGATGAGAGGGAAGAAGACAGACACCCTGAAGCTACGGATATAGGAAATTTATTCCCATAACGTAGACATGGAGTGCTTCCATATCTTAAAGGGGGGCGTTCTGTCACAGAGGTTATTGATCATAAATTGCCTACATCCTCTTCTTTTTTCTTTCACCCGTATCCTCTATTTTTGTTATCCTTTTTACTTTCCTTCCTGTATTTTTCGCATCCATTCGTTTGCGAAAAATATTTTCATCCTCATTTCTTAACGTTACCTGTGTCTTTTCTCAAAACTGAGAATCGCACTAGTGATGGTATTACGTAGATGTCAGTCTCTGCTGGTCGAACGATAGCTGTTAATATACGGTTCTCGCCAGACATGCGTCTGCAGTGTCCCCGGTCAGAGCGCTGCCCGACCAGTTTCTTCGGCTGGGTTTCTGGGCCTGGGGTGTGAGAATTCGCTCCGTTGGACATGGCAGGTAGACGGAATGTCTACATTTTGCCGCAACGCATGAGAATTTTCGTCAGGATAGCCCGGCGTAGCGTGAAAAATCGCTCCGCACTGCAGACGGGCTGTCTGAGATTTGAAACTCACACGCGCACTCTCGGTCACTGATGGCAGTTACGTCATGCGTGTAAGCTGACGTAAGGGTTAGGACTAGGGGAGATTATTTCGTTTGCGAAATAAGTTGGGGTTTTTGTCTAATTTTAAGATATTGGCCCGAGTTGGAAAATAACTTCACTCATTCTCCATTTTACAGTAGACGTGGTCACTTCGTTCTAGAACACTTAAAGTTATAAGTGATGTCTCTTAGTTTCGTTGTGATACGTAGTTCTGTTTGAGGTAAAATATTATATCTAGTATATCTAGTATTTTGCGAAATGTTTAAAGTGGTTAATCGCTTATTTATTTTCCTAGTTAGATTTGGTGCAGAGCGATTAATTTATAAGTCTGTATTATTTTCTAGTGAAGCATACAGTGGAAAGCAGAATAAATTATATTTCTAGCTTAACAAACATGTAGCCATAATGAATTTAATTTAACTGCTAACTACTCAGTCGAGTATATTTTTCTAAACAAACTTATAAATGCTAGATGCATCATGAGTGGTGACGGAAATACGCAGATATTCCTAATTCATGATGAGGTATTTTTTTATATAACTTATTTCACGGGAAGCTTTAAATATAAGTCAAGCTGTAGGCTTGCCGTTTAAAATGTAAGTTATAACGAGTACATATTCTGTATATTATATTATATGTTGCTTTTCTTCATTCAGTGAATACTGGGGGTGAACCCAACTTGCCGGCGTTTAGTAAAAAGAGACATATTTGTGAGAAACATAGACATTTCCTATCTTTAACCACGTGGGGTTTTTTCCAAGTAACACTGGTCTGACAGTGCATGTGCCATCAGAGATAGACAGTAATACCAATCCCACTAACGGTTTCTAAAGACTAGAAATATATATTGGGCTTTTGAGCCAGTTCATATTGCTCCACAAATTTAAATGTACATGCTGCCTGGCGGCGAGATTAATTACAAGAAATAACATTAACATTTCCGGCACTATTGAAAGAGTGGATAGTGAACCAAGACTATCTGTTGAGAGCAGTTGTCCACTGGTCATCTTTTCCAAATTAAGGGAACCCTCGTGGTTTTTGACTATGTGTGCCCGTTTAAACTTGCTTATCCAAACTGATTCAAGTGACATTAACAGTAATTAAAAATTTAACTGGTGAAGTGAACGCTCCCCGAAAACAGTGGAAGAAACCTGTAATTGCAGAGCTGGGATTCGCTTTATACAAAGAATACAGATTCACTGTAGAGAAGTGTCCTAAGGTTGCGCCAGACGGCGAACAGCGGTACAGATAGGTAAGCACGTGTGCCAGGATAACCTGATGAAAGAACCGAGTGAATGTGGACTGAGTGAGTTTTTTCTGATAACTATTGATTCACCCAGTTTATAGTTTCCTTATGAAAAGACTTGCTGCTTAATTTAATTGTTCCTTTAGAATAGATACTGCTGTCATAAGTCAGTTCTTACCTTCAAGAAAGGGGACAATATTAGACCCTAACCATATGCATCTATAACTCTTTGGGCCATCATCTGTCATCCTAACGGGGCTGTGGGCTAAACCTAGAGTTAAGATCATAACGGGGCTATCATCCTTGTAACATTTTCTTGAATTTTATAACTAAGTGTATATGTTTTCCTTGATGTATATTTTTAGGTGTTGTGAGAAGATTTTTTGATGATAATTAAAATCTCTCTTGAACTAAATCAGTGCATTGGTCAGCTCGTTCTAATATATATATATATATATATATATATATATATATATATATATATATATATATATATATATATATATATATATATATATATATATATATATATATTCATGGTTATAGATTTCCCACGTCTGTGTGTTTAACTGTCGTCACGTGTATGTGCGTGCCTGTGAGTAGATAGAAATATATGTAATATATATATATCTGTGTTTAGACTGTCTGACGCCTTAAAAGCTGTCGTAGAGGATAGGTGAAAGAGAGAAGATTTCCTCGATTTTTTCAGAGACAGCCTCTATATCACAGTCTATCATCTCACTTGTGGAAATTCTATTTCTTCTTACTAACTCTCACTGTGTCTATCACTCATTCCAACCTATTCAGAAGGGACCAACCCAAGTCTTAATTCTCCTATCTAAAAATCTACGACATTCATGGATCTTAAACCAATATGAAAATGCTTCCCAACTAGTCCATATATGCTGTGCATGGGAGGAACAAGTGAACGAACTTTTATTTTCAAAGGATTTATAACAGGGCATTCTTGTCCAGAAGTCTACCTTTCCTTTCTCTCACCTTTTACACACATTCATTCTCAAAGCATTTTAAATTAAAAATTTTAAGGAACGCAACATCGTAAAACTAACATAATGGCATGACACATTGTTGAAGTCATTTCTGTTTGTTATTGTTTGCAGTATTTGTGTCTTGATGGTGTATGGCATGACTTCTATCTATAACTGTTCAAAAAAAGAAACGCATAGCTACTGAAGGCACACACATAGCCAAAATTTTGACATTCAATAACTCTTTTAATTTAATGAGTTAATTGTTCAAATTGCACACAAGAATACCTTAGGGTTCAACCAATCAATTGACAGTTGTTTTGCCTCTGGGTCACGAGAGTTTTTTGGCGTACGGGCTTTCCCGTTAGTATGGTGTGTGGCCTCCTCTTGCATCGATCAGCGACTAGCATCTCCTGGGCATGGATGCGATCAGACTTCTGATGTGGGCCTGTGGGATGGCTGCCCACTCTTCCTGGAGTGCCTGGAACAGATCACGACGATTGGCTGGAGCAACGTCTCGGCGACAAACACGTCTATGCAGCTCATCCCACAGGTGCTCAATCGGACTCATGTCTGGAGACAGGGATGGCCAGGGAAGGGTGAGAATGTTGTTGGCAGTCAGGAACTGCGTGGTCAACCGTGCACAATGGGGTCTGGCGTTGTCCTGTTGAAACACAGTACTGATACAATCGTTGTGTTTCACTGTTATCGTGGAATGTCATATGAATTCGTTCTAACTTGACGACTGGTCCATCAGATATGTAACGCTGATCTCCAAATATGTAACGCCATCTTTCCCTCCTATATTATATTGATATTGGCCAGGAAATGTAGCGGTATATGTTTTCTTATCAACACTCTTGCTCCAAGTGCACACCAGCGTTAAGGTAACAGTTTTGAATCGCACACGCCACACAGGCACTGAAATAGCTGTTTCCCACTGGTAATAATATGGTTGTGTGTTGGTGTCATCGGTGAGGTGTGTATTGGTACAATCACACACCACAGGTACACACATCAGAGGCATGGAACATTGAAACTACAGGTGACAGTTAATGACAGTTTATTACACCACAACACAGTACGCTAATATGGAATACACGTATGGTCAAATTACAGTTTACAGCAATACAATAATAAAGTACTCCTCACATCTCAGAATCATCAAGATACTACAATATCAATGGCCTCCTTAAAGATACTCCTCACATTAGCGCTATATTATACTCATGGATCCTTTTAGCCAACGGACATCCTCACCGTGCTACAACATAAATATGGCCTCCTCAAAGATAGCAAACGGACATCATCGCCGTGCTACAACATAAATAAATATGGCCTCCTCAAAATACTCCTCACATAAGCGCTAGAATATATAATCATGGATCCTTTAGCAAACGGACATCATCGCCGTGCTACAACATAAATATGGCATCCTCAAGATACTCCTCACATCAGCGCTGTATTAATATGATAATGAATCCCACTGGCAATTTCTCACAAGACTGCCCACCTGGCAGTTTGCAATATTCTCGCCTTCACTCATCTCAGCGCGATTATATAATAACATAAGTTAATGGATCCTTACCTCTCAAAAAACACACAATACTGCACACTCGGCAGTTTGCAATAATCTCACCTATCAACCTATCTTCACATAACACAATTATCCTGTCTCGGGAAATAATGGCCTACACAAATCATGGCCTCTTATCTTCAGCACTGTACAGGCATACTTTTCAAAACACATACAGGGGCCGACTCCCTCGGTCGCTGCCCACAAACTCACTGCCCACGGGAATACACATCTCCCCCCTAAAACAGATACGAGACCCGGCTGTTCAAAAAACACCGCTCAGTCTCACTACTTGCACGGGCTAGCCACAAATAGCTAAACACCCGTAGCTCAAAACAGTTCGGAGTGAATAAACCTCCACAATTGAACTGACTGGCGTTCACACGCTTTCTAACTTTACTTCTCGAACATACGAGAGAATTCCCCTATTACAATTTAACCTAACATCATAGCTAATTAAGTAATGTAACTCATAATCTAATCTGCTCACCTAACATTTTCCGGATCACTTCCCTTCCATTAAAATTACTAGCAACAAGTACCTTTGGGCACCCAAAAGTGGAAGGACATGGGGTCGAAGAATTTAATTGACGTATCGTTGCGCATTCAAGCCTCCTTCAATGTGCACCGATTGACTCCTTCCGTTGTAACTGATCATTCCCCACATTATTGCACCTCCACCACCGTGCGGCGGAGCTTCATCAATGCAATTTGGGGCAAAACGTTCATTTCGCCTACGCCGTCTATCATGACGCTGCAACAAAAAGAAAGATTCGTCACTAAACCAGACACGTCTCCATTGATTGTCAGCTGCCCAAGGACGATGCTGGTTGGCCCAAAGAAGTCGATTTTGGCGATGGCGGCGCGTAAGGACAGGTCCTCGGTGAGGTCGTTGTGCCCAAAGTCCAGCGTCATGCAGTCTATTCCGGACAGTTTGATCAGACACATGAAAGCCCTGCAGGCAATGACTGGGCAGTTGAGGAAGCTGTTGTAAACCGGTCGCTGAGGTAACGAAGCCGAATAAAGCGATCCTCTGCTGCTGTTGTCACTCTGGGTCGTCCACTGCGATGCCGGTCTTCAACTGAGCCAGTGTCTTGGAACCGGTGCCAAAGTCGACTGATGGCACTCTGATGCACGTTTAGATGCCTGGCAACCTGACTTTGACTTTCGCCTGCATGCAGTCGGCCAATAGCAATGTTCCTTAAATTTATCGATAGAGACGCCATAAATGTCTGCTTGAAAATGAAATGAATTTTTTGTGTGTAGCGTTATCCTTTTATACGGTTTCAGTTGCGTAGTCAGTGAATAGTGTTCACCCCAAATTTTGTTGCTTTCACATGCGCGCAACATGAGCTGTGGTCAAAAATTGCGTCATAAACACTATTGACCACTGCGTTGTAACGATTACAAAAACGAACGCAATTCAGGTCAACAAGTGCATTTGACACTGTAAAGAACATTTGAGGCTGGTTTTTATATACCCTAGCACCAAATTTTACTTACAAACTCATAAAAACGTGCCCTCGGATAGCTATGCGTTTCTTTTTTTGAACAGTATAGATCGTGCTTAACTGGCTACGCGAATATAATTTGAACAGTGGCGATCAGGTCAAAACGTAACAAGAACAGTGGCACGTCAAATCAAGGCTTGTGCCAACTGAAGTATACTGCAACTCCCGGATTCAAAATTCATACAATGTTTATTCAACGACGACTTTGGACGGGACAAGACATTCGTTATGGACGTTTGACAGTTCAATTGACAAGATGATAGATAAAGCATGCATAGTTATGCTATAATGTACAAGGACGTTCAGGCAGTTGTGGACCTGGGGTTACCCCTCTCCCCATTGACCTTTGCAAGGTTGTCGTTTATGGTTATGTCCCATATTTCAAAATTCATTATCAAGCTTTCATCCTTTTCATATAATTTCATCAATAGAATAATCTGGAACCTCGGAACGTTTATCCTACAGGTATCCTTGTGCAAATAAATATATATTTAGGTTTAGTCCTCTGATTGACCTTTCCAATAGGCCGTTACTCGAATGACGGCTGTACAATAAATTATCTCGGTAGTTACTTCTTCGGAACTACCATTCATTTAAAATAGAAATATATCTCAGCTGGCTTTCAATGATTTCTACAATCGTTAATCCATTTCGGTACAGTCTGGTTGACTGTCTCGACTAGATGCTAACATAGCTTGAAGAAATGTCAAAAATTATAAATAAAGCTTCACTTTACTTCATCAAAGAAACACTTACGTAGTCGACAACCGGCAATGACTTCTATTCCAGAAGGCCGGGTCGAGTAAGAAATATTTTTACCCATCACACGGGTTTCAAAATCCACAGACCACAGATCTGATATCGAAGCCAGCTTGCTTGGTTAAGCCCCTACGTCATTCTCCTTGTTTGGCAACAAGCGCGCAAGAAATATATTTTCAAAAATTGTGCGCCATCGTGCGCGATAAGTTAAATATACAATTATCTTCTTAATACATACACTGGTGCGTACCAACTTAACTGCAGCCAGACTCATGTCCACTTTTGCTACAGTTAAGGTACACAAAAAGTACGCAACACACATTTACAGTATTCAGTCATAACCAGTAAATACCAAATTATGTTTAAAAAAGCAACATTATCATCGAATCAAATATCACAGTATATTAGAAAATGGTTTGATACATAACCAGAGTAGGGGGGCACATAATCAGCACTGATGAAGTACTCAAACCCTCACGATTGACGTGTTTTTCACTTCACATTGATTATTGTTTCAAAGAAGAGAAGCAGAGTAATTTGAAAAATGCCAGGAAAATCCAGTACCTAAGAAACAAATTTTTAAAAAAAGAAGTGTATATCCCAAAAGAAGCAGATTTCTCAGACGTGAGTCATTCAAGTCATTTTCATTATTCAGAATGGAAGGATAGATATTTTTCAATGGTGACAAAAAAGGACTTCATTCACCTTATTGAGAAAGAGTACTTTGACACTGCTGTCCACCCCAGGGTGTATAAAGCATGCCACTGTGAGATGGGAAGCACTTCAAAGAAAAAAATCCACATGTAATCCAGTTGATTCTAGCTAATGTATATCATTCAATCCCACAGTAGGTATTATGTCAGGCCCTTGAAATCTACTGTGTGCCTAATGAGATTGCATCAGTGCTGAAGCTGTATTTCACAGGATCTTATGCCAGATTTTTTACTAGAGTACACGAAAAAATAGATTTCATCAATAATATTGTTGGTAATGCAGATAATTTCAAGGCTTATGATGAGAGATGGACTTGTGAGAGACCTAAAGCTGAAAAGAAAGTGCTACATGCCACTGCAAGGCATGGATTACACAATAATTGTGACATCAGACTTGGATGAAGTATATCAGCTGGTGCAGAATTAGGTTCAAACTTAAGAAGTTTAGAACCCTATCATTCAGGAAAGGGAAGACATCTGAGGTCACATTCATGGTGTATCAGACCAAAGAATCTTACTGTCTTGTTTTGTTTTTACATGATATAACTTGCATATTTTGTTTGTATACATTTCTCTCTTCTTCAGTGTTTTTGTAATACTCCTTTTACTTATTTATGCACCTCATTAACCACGGGATGTTTTTATCTAAGTATTTATTTTCTCATATTTCAGAAAATGATGTGGCTGACAGTTTTAGCAGTCTAGATTTCAGTCAATACCCAGAGACTACAAACACCATGTTTGAAAATTTGTTCAGGCTGCTGATCAAGTGTGAGGAAGCTGAGATACTCATACAGGTCATTATTATCAGAGTTATATAAAATAATTATTACCGTTTGGCATGCCTTAGCTGGGAGCTGTGTTGCTACAGAAGAGTTGGAATGGAGGCTCCAGGAAAACCTGGAGACAAATGGTAGCAGTGGGGACCAGGGCAACAGAGATCTTAGGCTGAGCTAAGGAGGATGGTGTCCAGTGGAAATTGGAGATGTGATATTTTCAACCCTGCCTTCCACGTGGAGCAGAAGGGAGTGAAGAACAACAGTATTTTCCAAAATATGAGTTGATACAATTCTTCCAGCAGAATTTATGACATAAGTGTGCAGATTAACTCCGCCAATGCCGGTCCCAAGCCCGGATGAAAAAGGAGGAGGGCGGCCTGCATGGAGGCCGTAAGGAGGCAGCCCCTCCACCATGCAAAGGCACAACAGGTCAATCACCTGTTTGCTTTAAATCATGATTACGCGAACTACAAGAGAGAAAACCGGACTGATTCTAAAGGCGACGAACTGGAACGGACTACGGACTACGACTTATGGAACTTGGAACACAAGAAGTATAAATGGGAAGGAAGAGGAGCTGGTGGAAGAGATGAAGAAAGCAAAACTAGAAATCCTGGCTATAACGGAAACGAAGAAAAAAGGACAAGGAGTCATGGATCTCGATGGCAACATGTTGCTCTACAGTGGTGTACCCATATCTGAAAGGGCTAAAGGGGGCGTGGGTTGCATTGTGGCCCAAAATCAAAAAGATAGTATCAAGGGATGGAACTTTGTCTCGGAGCGCATTATGGTTGTAAAACTAAAAGAAGGAGAAACCATAGTCAACCTGGTCATAGTGTAATGGCCAAATGAGGATGAGAGAGCAGAGGTCAAGGAGGAATTCTTCGAGCTGCTTCAAAGGACAGTGGATGACTGCCTAGATGAAGTTATTATGCTCGGAGATTTTAATGCCAGAGTTGGAAATGACCATGCTAGATGGGTGGAGTTATCGGAAGATATGGAGAAGATACTCTCAATGACAATGGAAAGCGACTCCTTAGATTCTGCAGTGAGCAGAATCTGATCATTACAAACACAAAGTTCCCCCATAAGCGCATACATGCATACACTAGATGTGAACCAACCAAGAATGAGAAGTCAGTGATCCACTATGCCATTGTTCGGAGAAGCTCATTCAGATATGTCCGAGATGCAAGAGTCTGGAGGGGGCCAGAGTTTGGAAGTGATCACTACCTGCTAACAATCAAACGAACAACTGAAAGAGTTGCTCAGCCTAGGAACTGCCCAACATCACGCAAGAAACCAAGTAAACGAGCAGGAGAAATGAGCATTAGGACCTACAAGCTGAGAGAGCCAGAAATTAAGACCAGATATCAGGGGCTTATTGCTACAGCAGTGAGCAACACAGAAGAACGACCTGATGACTTGGAAACCCTCTGGAATAAATTCAAGGATATCATAAAGACAGCTGCTGCAGAAGCATGCGGTGAAGTCCGACTTGGGAACCAGAGAAAGAGGACACCTTGGTGGACAGAGGAAGTCAAAGAGAAAATAAGAGAGAAGAAAATGGCATGGAAACAATACTTAGGAGCTAAAAACACAACAGGACAAATGGAAAAATATAGAGAATATGTGACACTCAGAACAGAAGCAAAGAACAAAGTGCTAGCAGCAAAACAGAAGTCCTGGGAAGAATTTGGAGAAAAGCTAGAAAAAGATGCACAAGAAAACCAGAAATTGTTCTATAAGACCCTAAAGAACATGAGGAAAGAAAAACAATGCCCTCTCAAATTTATAAAGGACAAGCAAGGCAAATTGCTTACTGCCCCGAAGGAAGTAATGGAAAGATGGAAAGAATATTTCTCAGAACTCCTGGATGGTGAGCATGATGAAGCATCAGAAATGATAACCACTGACACAGAAGAGGAAACCAATGATGGTGAAGATGACATAAAGATGGAAGAACTGAGGGCAGCACTAGAGAAAATCAAGATGGGCAAAGCAGCAGGGCATGATGGTATAACACCAGAAATGGTTAAGTACATGGGAGCATCAGGCGACCTATTACTCTTAAAGGTCCTACAGGCAGCATGGTGCAACAAGACCATACCAAAGGATTGGGAGATTGCCATCATAACACCAATTTTCAAAAAGGGTGACAATCGACAATGTGGAAACCATAGAGGCATATCCCTTCTCAGTGTCCCTGGTAAAATCTACTCTAGAATCCTAGAGCAGAGACTCCGACGCCTAGCTGAGCCACAATTGGATGAGGTCCAGTGCGGATTCCGAGCAAACCGAAGTACTCAAGACCTAATCTTCACACTCAGACAGCTGAGTGAAAAGGCCCTTGAGTATAAGAGTGAGATCCATCTTTGTTTCATAGATCTGGAAAAGGCGTTTGACAGGGTCCCCTGGAGCAAACTTTGGGACTGTTTGGCAAGGAAGAATATTCCAGCACCTCTGATTCATGCTATACAGAGCTTCTACAAGTCTTGCAGAAATTATGTGAGGACAGCAAACCATAAGTCAGAAGAGTTCAGGACCACCACTGGTGTAAGACAAGGTGATATCCTATCACCTTACCTCTTCATACTCCTTATGGACGATGTCATCAAGGCATGTAAGGAGAGAACAAGAAAATATTCAGTGGGGTACTGGAAGATGAGACAGGTCTATATTTCGGAGCTGGCATTTGCTGATGATGTTGCCCTGATTGCTAAATCAGAGGCACATCTCCAATCCAACCTGCAAGTCTGGAAGGAAGAGCTGGAGAAGAGAGGGGATGGTCCATAAGCAGCTCTAAAACAAAATCCATGGTGATATCACGAGAAGAAAGAAAACATCAGATTAAGTTGGGAGAACAGGTCCTGGAGCAGGTCGACCACTTTAAATATCTCGGAGCTATTATAGACCGAAAGGGAGGCATCAAAGAAGAGTTGGCCACTCGAAAAGCAGCGGCTGGGAGACTTTTTCAGGCCATAAATCGTGGATTCCTCAGCAAGAAAGAGGTTGGTAAGAAAACGAAGATGGCTGTATACCGCTCCACCTATGTCCCAGTCTTGACATATGGATGCGAGTCGTGGGCAATGACTACAACCCACAAAAGCCAGATCCAAACCTCAGAAATGAGGTATCTGAGGAAAGTGGTTGAAGTAACAAGAAGAGACATGGTCCGCAACCAGACGATCCGTCAAGGCCTAAAATCCCATCCGCTGCAGACCCAAATAGAACAGTCCCAACTAAGATGGTTTGGCCATGTCTGCAGAATGGGAGAAGATCGGCTACCACGACAAGCATGGGAAACAAAGAGCCAGGGATCCAGACCTCCAGTACGACCCAGAGTCCGCTGGGAGGACAACATTAGACAATCTTTGAAGGACCGAGGACTAGAATGGAACCAGGCCAGGAAGAAGACAGCTGATAGAATGGTCTGGCGCTCTCTCTTCCAAACCTCTACACCTCACGGTAGAAGGGGAACGACTAAGTAAGTAAGTAAGTGTGCAGATTGATATGCTACATGTGTGTTGGTTCTCAATTTTATTTTATTTTTTTTTAATAATTTAGATTATTAAAATGGCAACTGCAGTGTTACACACATAGCCTTAGTATAATCAACATATATCTACACCTGAAGTGATTTCTGGAAAATTCTAGAATGCATAACATTGTCTGCGGCAATACATAAAACATGATGGTCTTGCTTTTCTAAATGGATGGAAATTTAAAAAAAAGGAGCAAACGCGTGATGACTGCCATGATTTATGAGCAAGGTTGCTCTGGAAAAAGCTCATCACACTGATAACTAATATGACGAAAGGTCTATATTTGAAGCAGATGAGTGTTTTAAACAAAGATGAGCAGGAAAGACATTATTTAAAACAGCCCCCAGCAGTTTGAATTAGTATTTTTTTTAATAAAAGATCTTGCTTTTGGTATGTGTCTTTATTTTTTTGTTTCAGTCTGTGTCAAAGAACAATATAAGATGGGTGTGGCATGTAAATGGGTATTCAACAATGGCTCGCACACATAAGAATTAATCCAACGCCACTGGTTACAGTTCCTTTACATTTATTAGACTGTTACACAAGTCCTAGATTGCTTTGTGTGGATTTTTAACAATGGTATAAGCGCCGTACCGTTCAGAAAGCAATGGCAAACTACTGAATGAAAAATATTGCCTAGAAAAATCACAAACAGCCAATAAAAGCTGGGGTTGATTGCCACGTCCTGTAAAGGATAAGCAACTAACTTTTACACAAGTCCTGAATACCATTTACATTGACACACATACTAACATTTTACCCAGGCTGACATTGGCTGTAAGAAATAACTAACATCCGTATTCACGCACTGGCTTTACGGGCACACACTAACAGTACACATGTACGACACTATGTGAGGATACACTTTTGCACCTGTAATACACCATCCCAGGTGTAAATCACTTATCACAAGTCATTGGCGGCATTAAACATCGCCACATATATTCACTCAGAATCTTTCAGGCGGGAACCCAACAACGCCTGTATTTATTCCAACGTAACAGCTACCTGGTGGGAAATACACAACACCTTATCCACCGTAGCTCCAGGGGGGAAATGCAATGCCCTGTACTGTTCTCCACGAACAGAAATATAAAGTCTCACAGGAACGCTTCCAGGCAGGACAATAAACTTCAGTGTACGACAGTAGGTAGGACCTACAATATAACAGCAATATCCATCACATTTGGAATAATGACATCTGTGGTTTTCCACAGTCACAAAGTACGAGCATACCGCTCGGCTACAAATCACAGACTTGAGCGCACAGCTCGGCTGCAAAACGCAATCTCTATTCACACTCGGGTACTCTCTCAGTCCCCCAGACATGTGTTCATCAAACACACTTTCTCCTAGTGCACACACAAGTCACAAAATGCTAACATGAAGTCAAACGGGAACTCAATCCATGAGTTACACTTAAACCAGTGTCAACAACATCAGTGACCCTTACTCCAATCACTATCATCATTCACACTCATGAAACCATTCTGTGACACCACCCATATTTTCTTCAGTATTTCAACATCCTAAAACAAAGCTTGTTGAAAAATACTTGTGTGTGTTTGTTTATGTTTGTGGGTATGTGCATGTTTGATGCAGTAAAATGACTCAGGATGGTGACACAACAAGAGAAATCCATACTAGAATTGCTTTGGCAGCTAGCGCCTTCAATAGATTATCTAACATTTGGAAATTACGATCATTGAATATACATACCAAGCTTCGTCTGTTTAATTCAAATGTTATCTCAGTGTTAACATACGGCTGTGAGAGTTGGAAAATAACAAAATCATTGGAGAACAAGCTGAATACATTCGAGAACAAATGTCTTAGAAAACTCATGAACATCAGTTGGAAAGAATTCAAGACTAATCGACAAATAAGAGAAGACTCTAGGCAGAAATATGTCTCCGACTATATAAGGAAAAGACGATGGTCATATATCGGTCATGTCCTACGAATGCAAAACAACAGAATACCATTACAGGCGCTCACTTGGGTTCCTGAGGGTAAGAGGAAAAAAGGAAGACCAAAAGAAACACTCAGAAGAACAATAATAAGAGAAGGAAGAACGTTGGGCCTAAATAATGTGCAAGAGCTAAGAGGAGTGGCGTCACAACGAACAACCTGGAGAGCACTGGTTTCTGCCTTATGCGCCGTGTTTGGTGCTTAAAGAATTTATTATTATTATTATTATGTGCATGTGGGGTACAGTTTCTACCAAAAAAAAAAACCAGAAGTACGCAAGAAATAAGCCACAATGTTCTCAAAATACTTTTACAGGACTTTCTATCAAGCCAGCGATATCTCCTGGAAACTCATTCTGAGGAAGCTAACAGAGTCCTAAAGTCCATCCAGAGTGTTCACTTTGTTGTTCGTGAGACTGTTGCTGACTTGGACTTTGTGTGCATTCCCTCAGAGACCACATTGGAAAACGTGATCACTGCAGAGCCACTTTCCATTGTCACTATTTTTATTGAGGTGAGTTAAATGTGTTACTCAACAAGATATTTTTCTACCTATCCAATGGTTGCTTAATTCCATTTAGAAATGATCTTCTTCTTCTTCTTCTTTGATCCACTGTCACTGAGCGGCAGCTCTTGGTGATCTTGATGCCATTATATGGTACTGCGCAGTTCGTATAAGCTGTTCTGAGCTGCCATACAGTGTATTGTCTATGGATGGGTTGTGTGGTAGCAGTTGTTGTCTCAGTCCCTGAAGTGCATGGCACTGTAGTAGGTGGTGTTCTACTGTCTCCAACGGGTTAGGGCAGTGTCTACATGTTTCTATATTTTGTGAACATAGTCTGTTTCTGTGGCCATTTAGTGTAGAGTGACCTGTTCTTAATCTGAAAATTTTGGTTTGGTATCGTCGATCGATATTGTTCATAGCATCTTCCTTATTTGGGGCTGTTTGTTCAGCCAAACTTCTTTACAGTTGTTTTTGACTATTTGTTTAACTGTTAACATATTCAATGGTTGATCAATCTGTGGCATTTTTGCTTCCTTCTTTGCCAGTCTATCAGCAGCTTCATTCAATGTGATGTTTATGTGGCCAAGTATCCATTACATGTATATTTCTGTTTCATACAAGTTCATAATTTTATGACATGTTTCTTTGACCTTCTGGGTAGTATTGATT
Organism: Oreohelix idahoensis; assembly: GCA_024509875.1. Taxonomy (NCBI): domain Eukaryota; kingdom Metazoa; phylum Mollusca; class Gastropoda; order Stylommatophora; family Oreohelicidae; genus Oreohelix; species Oreohelix idahoensis. The sequence goes on along the minus strand of JAMPIV010002777.1, from coordinate 136,782 downwards.
GAGTTGGTTTTCCAGTTTCCTATTGCCAAGAGGGCAGCCTGCGAGTCTGAGAATACTACAACATCATTTGGTTCCATTTCGTCTGATTCAAAGAGTTCAAAAATTCTAGTTAGGGTTGTCTGGATGGCGACTACTTCGGCTTCATAGTTTGTGCACCAGGTACCACAGGGACCTGCAATTTTGATGGGTTCTTCTGTACTTGGTGGGATGATTATGGCCCCATATCCAGCATTTATGACTGCTTTGTAAGTTGATCCGTCTGTGTAGGCGTGGATAATGTCTTCATCATACTGACAGATGGTTTCCATGGCAAGTGTTTTCAGCAGTGTAGTTATGAGGCTTTTATTTGCGGGTTGCAGAAGGTTTGTACGTACCTTGGGTTTTTTAGTTATACGTGAGGTGGTAGGTCAGGTGCAGCTTGAGTAGGCAGTCTAGTCTCTGGTATGTAGTGCTTCCCTGAAAGCTCTTGGTACCTTCTAGTGAAAGAGGTCTTTTTAATTCGGTACTTGGAGTTGTGGTCACCGATAACATTTTTGCAGGGGTCATCCTTGTCATCTCGCAAGAATCTTTCTGCCGTGATGATAACTGATTTCTCTCTCCTTAGTTCTAGGGGTTCCACATTGGCGGAAATCTCGCATGCGCTGTTCGGAGTAGTTCGCAAGCCTCCACAGATGAATCTGAGTGCCTGGTTTTGTATGCGATCTAGTTTCAGTCTAAGTGTTGGGCTAGCAGTGGCTTGCAGGGGTAGAGAGTAATCCATAACTGAGCGCACGTATCCCAAGTACAGTTGTCGTAGGGTGCTCTGATTGGCTCCCCAATCAGTGCTTGCCAAACGCTTTATGAGGTTTAGCCTTCTAGAGGCCTTCGCAGTTAGGGACTCAACATGTGTTTTGTATTTGAGTTTGGTATCTAGCTGTATCCCTAGATAAGTCGGCTTGTTCTCTTTAGCTAGCTTTGTATCATCAAGTTTTAAATCCAGTTCTTTCTTTACTGTTTTGTTGCTGAGTGTGAATATAGGCTAGTGTAGACCAGGGGTCGGTAAACTACGGCACGCGTGCCAAGCGTGGCACGTGGAACGATTTTCAATGGCACGCTGAGTGAATTAAAATACTGTACAGTAGATGATCTCACTTTTAAAAAAATTGAATTTTTAATTAAATAGAAGCATATAATTCTTTTAAAGCTTTTACCTGTTTTTACAACCCTTCAAAACGAAAATTTTTAGACATTGGAGGTAAGAGTGTGCGATCTGATGCAAACTAAAGGCCCGATCATACTATACTGCACGTAAGTCTTCGTTTTTATGGACCGTTTCTGAGAACAAACATTCTTCAAAGAATTTCAAGGGGAGTGGTTATACTTTGCGGCACCCGCTAGTCTGGCGTCTACCTGCTACCGTAATTTGCAGGATGAGATTCTTGAAAAGAATCCCAAGTGAATTTTGTCGGGAAGCGGAGACATAATATCATAATTACGCAATAGTGTCTGGCTAGCGCCTGGACGAGCGTATTTATTTCGTTTTCGCTCGCAGTTTTTGACTCCCAGTGTGAGTTTGGAGCAACAATGACTGACCTCGACGAAGTTATATTTCCGTCCTATCCTTCCCCTCTCTCCCGACCACCACCACCTCTACAGTTCTCTCGGCTGTCGCATACTCATGCCCGTACAGTCCGTTGACCGCAGCACAAAAGTTGGTGCTGTTATTAAGTAATACGGTGCCGTTAAAATGACTCAAAAAAAGACAAAAACATGATATACGCTCGTTTCAATACTTTTGGACAAACGAATATGAATTCATACAACAAAAGGATCGTGCTGTTTGTGCTTTATGTTATGAAAGTGTCGTGTGCCGTACGTCAAGTGTACAAAGACACTATCAAACCAAACATCAGTCCATGTTTAAAAACTCTGAGGAGAAAAGTGAAGCCATAAAAATGGCTGTTTCTGGCTACAAAAAAAAGTAGTATTTTTAGTCAAGTAATTGGAACCAAAAATAAAGCTACCGAATGTAGTTACAAAATTGCACAGTGTGTGGCTTCGAGGGGCAAACATTTCACAGATGGAAAATACATCAAGGAAACTTTTTTGAGCAGTGCTGAAATTTTGTTTAGTGATTTACCAAATAAAGAAACAATACTGTCTCGGATTCGAGAAATACCGGCTTCTGCGAGATCAATCGAGAGGAGCATAACTGATATGGCTGAAAATGTAACGGTAAAACAAACAACCGGGTTACAACAAGCTGTTGTATTTAGTGTCGCTCTTGGCGAAAGTGTCGATGTGAATGACGTGGCGCGCCCAGATATAGTTGCGCGATATTGTGACAACGACCGTATTTATGAAGAATTGTGCTGCTTGATATCTTTTGATGGTACAGCCAAGGGAGAGAACATTATAACTGCATTTGTAAGCTATTTCGAAAATCAGAACATTAACATGAATAAAATATTCTGTGTTACTACTGATGCCGCCCCTGCATTTGTCGGAAAGAACAAAGGATTTGTTAAACTTCTTGAGGATCGTTTTCGACGTCAAGTATTGAGCTCTCATTGCATTATACACCAGGAGAGTTTGTGTGCGATGATTTCGTCACTATCCTTGAACTCTGTAATGGAAACTGTTGTCAAGATAGTTAACTTCATAGTTTCTCGCTCTTCATTGACCCACAGGCAATTCAAGTCTCTTCTACAAGAAATGGAGAGCGCATATGCGGACCTCCCGCTGTACAGCAATGTTTGTTGGCTTAGTCGAGGTAATGATTTGAACAGATTTGTATCATGTCTACAAGCAATCAAGGTGTTTCTTGATGAAAAAGAACATTTCCCGGAATTGAATGACGAGGACTGGCTGTGCAAGCTGATGTTTCTAGCTGACATAATTACAAATCTGAATGAATTAAACTTGCGTTTACAAGGGCAGGGTCAAACAGTACTTGATCTTTTTGAGCATTGGAAAGGATTTGCGTCAAAATTAGACATATTTTGCAGAGATATTACCACTAACACATACAAGTACTTTCCAAACGTAAAGGCTCATTCAAATCGATTTACTGTCAACAAAGATGAGCTTCAGAAGTACGTTGAAGCGCTCAAAGGAGAGTTTGCTAAACGAGGTCAAGACTTCAAAATTCACGGGCCCATGTTTTCTTACCTCATCAAGCCCGACTTAATTGATCATACTAACATCCCATTTGCCCTATCTCTTTTCGAGTGGATGGATGTTGACAATTTTGAAATGCAACACATCAAATTCAAGGCATCAGAGTTATGGACGATAACATTTGTAGAATTGCGAAAAACTCTTAAAGGAAGCTGCTTGGAAAAGTCAGCTGCCATCCTCAACTGCTGGACATCCCTGCCTGAAGCGTTCACCTGTTTGAAGAAAGTTGCATTTGCTCTACTTTCGGCTTTTGGGTCAATGTGGTAAAGTGGGATGTTATAAATATTTATAGGGGACTTAGTGTACTGACTGAGATCAGCTGTGAAGGTATCTGTATCTAATAGGTGTAGTGTTTTACAGATAACCTTACTTGCTACCACATTACACCTCAGTCAGAATTATTCTGGAATATTGGGATGACTACGTTAAATGTCTAGGGTATGTATATGATGAAGTGTAAGTCACAACAACAACAGACAGATAAACAATTTAATTTATTCCACCACACTTGACAACACGGTGACACTCACACACATATAACATTCTATAAGAATATCTTAAATGAGTCACTATTAAATTTTCAAATATCAATATGTATTAAGAACTTTCCTTAATATTTGTGTCCTGATTCAAATACAAAGTGAACCAGGAATCACAATCAATTTTAATTACAATTTATATGTACAAAATTTATCAATATGAATCTTGTAGTGGCATATTTTATTAATATTATACTATATGTGTCAGTTGTGTAGTGGTACTATGAGGTAATACTGGTTTTGTTTTTCAAGCTAAGTTGGTATTTGTCATCATGACTTCAAGTGTTTGTTTCTGTTGGAACTAGTATTGGAGATGTTCTCAGTTCCTGGCATTAAAACAATTAATTTCCCCTCTTATTTTATTATAAAGTCACTGTTAGAGGGGGCATAATGTTGAGCTCCGCTGGCCACAGACTCTTATCTTTCGTGATGGCGGCAGGAAAGGACTCCTCTGCTCGATAGCCTCCCTGGGTTCTGGAGACACCTCACTGGTCACTATCTGGACCAAGGAGTATGCTGTCCACCTCTGGATTCAGCAAAGCTCTGACCAGGTGCTGCTCAATAACTTTAGGACCACGGTCCCTGAAACAAGAAGGATGTACCTCCTACTTCAGAACTAATTTATAATAACCTTCCAAACTGACCACAATACATAACAAACACTGAGTTCAGAGTGGTAAGCCAACTGTCAGCTTCATCTGAAACATTTTACACCAGTATACTCCTCCCTAATGGTTACTACGCCTCTGCAATTCCAGCATTATTTCTTTCTAGTTAATAAGATAGGTGTCAGTGTACTGTTTGGCAATTCCATGTAGTTTTACTTTCCTCCGACACCTTCTGTTCAGGTTGGAGCACTATATAGGCTTTACCCCATGTTCGCTACTGAACCACACCTATATATACAGACATAAATTATCAATTTACATTACAAAGATATCAAAGAGTTCAAGCTTACCACAATTCATGGAAATAATAAACAGATACGTTGACTGGTGAAAAATAATGGCACAACTTATGGCACAAATTCCGATCTGCCGATGTCCCAGGCTTTTATTTAGAAAAATATGCACTGGCGCTCAACGCACTGGTTCTTTAGTAAGTTTATTTGAAAATGTGGTCCTGACCTGACGCCTCTGATTGACTATATTGGCAGATCTAACCAATCGAGCCATGCTTACACAGCTTTTCAAAAAAGTACTCCTACTCACGTTTCCCCTAACAACAAAGAAGTAGTATTTATAGTCCGACTAATCGTGTTTAGCCTTACATTTACTTTCCGCCAATCAAATAGGAGGTAACATGTCAGCCTATTTCCTGTACAATGGTGGTTTGAAAATCGGTCACTGAGCGATTCTGATTTTTGGTGTTGTCTGACAGCACCATTATTTTATTTTGGCTATAACTTATTAATTCCTAGACTATTTGCGTAATGTTTAACATATTCTTTGTCAGCAAGTCCCACGGAACCCAATTATATAAATTGTATGGGGCTAAGTGGCTGCGTTCAAAATATGTATTTTCCAGGATAGTCGTGTATTTGTTTTTTATTTTTTATGTTTAGAACCGCCACCTGTCCTGCTGTACTGTCAGACTAATGTCAGGATTTCGGACATAAAACAGTAGAATGTCAGGTTTCCTTATAAGCATTAAACAGGTTTTTAAACCTGATTCTTGTAGTAGTAGTGTTTTTTATCACTGACTATTTGAAAAAAAGCTAGTGCTTGTGGCCTTACACGCGGGATGGTAGTAATTGTGTATCGCGCGACTGTGGTAGTATTGCCTGCATTCCGGCTTTCAGCCCCTCCCTTCTTTCTATCCTAATTCCATCTGTCCATTCGTTTTTGGTAACATAGTGTATAAAATGATATGAATGGAATTTTAAATCTAGGTCAGCTGCGTATCTCAAGGTTTTCCTTAGAACTGCAGTACCCGTTTTATCGTAGAAAGCGTGTATGCTGCAGTAGGCTTTTACTATCAACGTGAAACGTTACAATTTGCAGACGGAGAAAACAAGGGGATTTCGAGTACAGTCATTGTGACAGCACTGTTCTTTACCATTCTTCTTTCCTTTTATTAAATTTATTTGTTAGGCTTTACATTTACCTGATAATTTATATATGTGGATTAGAATTTCTCACGACAGTCAACTTATACATGTGAACAAATTTTCTCACACATGAAAGCTGTTTTAAGTCCACAGAGAAGTCGCCTAACACCTGTGCATTCAGAAGCCTGTGTGAAGCTGAAATTGACAAAATACACACCTGATATTGAACAATTAGCCAAGGAGAAACAAGGACACGGGTCCCATTAATTGATTAATGACTCAGATCAATAATAATCAATGGTTACTCATATTAAAATTTTAATAACGTGTTTTATGTTTGGTTTATTTAATTGTTTTGTTCTTCAAACTATTGGACTTTCTGTCTTAATAACAAAATATACATATGGCAATTTTATTATAACATTTCAAACTAATGTGTTCAGAACTTAAATTTTGAAAAACATAATATTTGTATTGATATTTGTTCCTATTTATATTAAAATATTGAATAATCTACAACGAATAGAATAGTTATTTAATGTATCGGAAACATGTTAATACAAGATCATTTTTAAATTGTTTCAATAATTGTTGTATATAAAAATATGGTGGACTTAGGTTGGCACGCTGAGTGACTTTGCAACATTACTTCGGCACGACACTACTAAAAGTTTGCCGACCCCTGGTGTAGACTGTCTTACTCGTGTTGATCACCATTTTCCAGAAGCTGCAGTAGGTTGTTATTTTTTATAGAGCAGCCAGTGCACGGTTTAGTTTCTTTTGCAGTTGCAAATGGGACTTCCCTTCTGCCCAAAAGACTAAGTCATCAGCAAACAAGGCGCTGGGTAATTCAAGGTAGTCTGCCAGATCGTTTATGTATATGAGGAAGAGGGTACAGCTTAGGGCCGAGCCTTGTGGGAGGCCTTCTTGGATAGTTCTTGGATGAGAAATGATAACATATTGAACTGGTAGTTTGTTTTTTCTATTGTTTTGTTTGTTTTTGAGTTTTCTTGTTTCTTTATTTGTGTGTGTGTGTGCATTAGTATCCTTTTTTAATTTAGTGAATCCATAGTGGTAACTTTTCTATAAACAGAACTGCATAGCATAGCAATTAACCTTTCGGTTTCCTATTGGCTTTATAATTTCAACCATATCGGTATAATACTTATTCCTGACCGCAAGATCTTTAATATTTGAACATGCGCCATAATGTAACCGATGAACCCAGTGTCTAGGTTTACCGGAGTGCGCCTAACCAAATGGAAGCAACATTTTTTTTAAAACAGCTAATAAAGTGTATACTTTCAACTTTTATTAGCAGAAATCAGTACCTAACTGTTGTGAAATATTATATGAGCAATTTGAACAAAGCAACAACAAAACATAAATATAGAATTGCAAAGAGACAAAATAGTTTATCTCATTTGAATTTTATGAATCCAAAAATGTGACACGTAAGTTTGTTCCTGCATCCTCTTTCACCACGTCTGCTGCAAAGTCTAGACTATGAAGTTGGTTTGTTCAATGAATTAATTTCTAATGTTTCTTAATAATTCTTCTTAATTTGATCACACCTGCTAGTAAGAAGACAAACAGAACTAGGAGGCATCCCTGTTTAGTTCTTACACCAAAAGGTTGTCTAAGTTGTCCTTCATGAAGAAATCTGCATTTCATATCTTGATGTCTTTTCTTGTTAGGTTATTGCGAGGAACTCGGTTCTTCATTTGTTTGTCTAAATGGTCAGGGGTCTTTTCACAGTCCACAAATCAGATTACAGTGGGGATTCTCATTGTCTCTCTAGTTTGTAGGGATTATGTTTAATGTGGATCCCATCACTTTTTCAGTTAGTTATCTGTCTGTAGTGTCTTTTATTCTCTTTAGGTTGATCGAGTTTAATATTTTCATGGTATGGATAATGTAACGAGAGGTGGTTTTGTTTTTTTAAGTATATATGTAAGTATTTTGTAGTTGATAGTAGATGGATATACAGGTGTATCAGATGATACCAGGATAGTATGCCAGTAAAGACTTCTGGTCTTAAAAGTAATATCCCAGTCTTAGAAATAAGCACTGGTGTATGGATATCATAGAAATAGTCAGACTGAAAATCCTGGCCCAGATGGTAAGAATTAGAACCAGGATTTAAGGTGTCTCCTCCCTGTGACTTGCCTATGATTAATTAATTTCCAGGGGATAAATAAAATGAACATTACTTTAAACACAATTGTAAAAAGTGAATAAGTCCTCAGGTACAATTAAAATCCTTTAATATTTACATTAATCTTCTTTTTCTGCTATTTGGAAATGAGCATTAAAATGTATACAAAATATTCACAACATTAATGTTATTTCTTAACTAATGTGTTGGTAGGAATGTCTTTCGTTCTGGAAAATTTAGTTACTTGAAACAAAGTCCTTTATCAATTTTAATAAGTATTATTGTCCTTTACACTTCTGGATCTTGAACACTATAATCTTGTATAGTAAAGTTAATGAATACTGGAATCAATATTACTGTATCACTGTTCTCTTAGTCCTGTGACTTTACAGATTCCTGTCATCATTTGACTGAATTCTACAATAATTGGAATACTGTTGTAGAAGTTTGTTTCATATCATAAATATTGGCTGGTGGTTCATATATGGATTTTGTCAGTGCCTTAATTGACACTTATCTTTGAGTCTTGATAGTGCAGACACTGAACGGTCAATGTATTTATCAGCATTGGCAGACCCAGCAATAGGGGTACCAATGACCAGCTGTAGCTCACTCTTTGGGGTCCTGCACTTTTGTGGATATGCCTCTGATGAACAACACAGGCTTCTGATACTTGACAGTCTGGTTTGAGTTGTTACATGAAACCTGAAACACCGTATCAGCCTTGGCTAGTATCTGGCTAGACTTGTAACTGACTAGCACAGATGTCAGACCAGTCAGTCATCAGATGTCAAAGTTATACAGTCATAGTAAGTAAGGACATCATTTCAATGATACAGGATTAGTATTAACATTACAATTAATTGTAACTGACTAGCACAGATGTCAGACCAGTCAGTCATCAGATGTCAAAGTTATACAGTCGTAGTAAGTAAGGACATCGTTTCAATGATACAGGATTAGTATTAACATTACAATTATTTATAAGTATTAACCATCGTCTGGTTGTCTCCTCTCCTGTACATCCGTTAATATTTTATAGTTTGATCCTTCCAAATATTAAACACAGATCTTCTAATATTCCTGAATATGTAGCGAAAGGTTTTTCTAGTGTGATGATGGTGGTAGAGAAGAAGTAGAATTTCTCTCCAGAAAGTATGAAGTCCCAGTGCCAGAGAAGTACACTGGTATCGCAATTGAGAAACGGCTGTGAATACTCTGAGCTGGACAATAGATTTAGGCTTCAGAAGTATACTGCGCCACTTTCGCTATAGTAACACTATGTGATAATATAATTAAATTAGAAAAAGTAACTCAAAATTTAACAGTTAAAAATTTACCAAGTCAAATGCGTACAATTTCATAATTTATTATGTACATCTATCAAGCCTTGTAATGAGAAATGGGTGTTGGAAGATGGTAAAATGTATGATTATTTATATTTACAAATTAAAATAAATAATAGTAAAAAGTCTTGGATGTATCTTCCAATGAAATTATAAAGTCTGTCACATTAGTTTGATCATTCTTGCTATCTAGTCTCTAGATTTTCGCATTATTGACAGTCGCTATTGAAACCGCTCACAGTGTTTGTAGGATTGAATACACATAAACCCATCTTGCATTACGCCACGTCTGTTCGAGGTTCCTGAGACACACTGGTAATCAATAAGACTTTCCTTCAGCCCGCCCTAAAACTACGGGGTACTAAGGTGTTGAAGAAAGTGTGACCACTAGGCTCCAGTTAGCAGGATCAAAGGTCCTCAAGTCTTTAGTTTATACTTGATCACGAACTCGATCATGAGCTCGATCAGGAACGATCATAAAACCTGGAACAAAAGGTAATAGGTGGTTATGGTGTTCCAACGAGCTCACCTACCTCTGATGTTCATGAGGCGACCACGTCTTCAGTGTTTGTATATTAATGAATGATTCATGGTAGTATGTTACAGAGATAGCATGATAAGATAGTGTCTACTGTGCAGAAAATAACAAAATACATGAATAAATCACATGTTATGATACATTGGTAAGATATAACCTTTGTCTTCCACTTATGGATGCCAAGTCCCTAATGTACTTGCTGGTATGCCGTAAGCTTCCAGGCAAGAACTAGCCAAGATATATTTGGCTAAACAATTAATTGTTATGCTTCCTGACAATGCCGGTGGAGGTTATCTCTGGTTAGCGTCATTGGCTTCCTGTATACCCTTTTTATTATGTCTGATACAATCAAATCGTAAACAAAATCTGAAATAAAATGAAATTAGTCACACATATATCTTTAATAAACTTACATACCCTCTAGGATTAATAAGCGCACGGTGAGGCTGTATTTGATGAAGTATATCTGCCCTGCATGCAGTGTGAAAAAACTTTTCTCCCATATAATGTCTTCCATTCTCTACTCTGGCGTCTGGATTTTGTGTGTGATTTTAAACAGGCCGCTCTGTCCTTATGTTTGGGCGACTCTCCCGTATGAGAAAGCACCGTCCGAAGTCCGTGTAGATTTTCGTTTAATCTCTTGGTTTAAGGTGATCTGTGCTTTTTCTGTACTTGTTTTCTCTTCTTCTCACTACACACTTATATCTTTCCTTCCTTCCTAGGTATCCTTTCATTTTTCCAATAGGAAGCGTTCATTCTATCCATGTTTTATCGAAATCCGTTGAGGTATGAATTTATAATAAATTTTTAAAGATCATGAGCTAACTATTAGCGTATGTGATGACTATGAAAAATATCAATTATTTTTTAAACTACTTACATTTGAATAATATCCTTTTGGATATTATTCACACTCTATCTCCTTTGGAGAATTATTATTATTTAAATGTCCCTCCTCCAAGCTTTCTCTTGTAGCTTTAGATTTTCTTTCCTGCCAATGCAATTTTTTAAGTTCGGCCATGTTTCATATATTCGCTCCTTCCTACACTTTCGGCTAGACGAAACACAAATATTTCAGTCCACCGTCACTTCAAAGCAAGACCCACCGCGTTGTCCGTGCACCCTTATCGCTGTGTGTGTCGCGTTACACATTTTTTCACAAACAAAGCAAGTGGTGCCAAATTTTGCTACAGAGCCCTCTTCTTTAAAACAGTGCGTGCACGGTTAACTTTTTGGTAACACATGCTGCAGTTTCTCCTTACTTTTCTGTCTATCTCTATCTCCTTCGATCGGATGACGACTTAAAAAATCGGGTCCAAGATTTGTCCCGTCCTGGAATGTATCTCACATTGAATGAATATGGAGATAAAAGTAAACTCCACCTTAAAAGTGGGAATTAAATTTTTTAGACACCGCTAAAAACATCAAATGCTGGTGGTCGCTATCAACAATGAAGTGTTTCCCGTAAAGAAAAGGGGCGAATTTGTTGATCGACCAGACCAAAGCGAGACATCCACGTTCGACTGTAGAATAATTTCTTTCAGCTGTATTTAGCTTTCTACTTGCAAAAGCTACTGGTAGTAACATATTTGGCGGTGTGTCTGACCACTGTAGTAATGTTGCTCCGATGCCTAAATTGCAAGCATCCATTCTTAGTACGAGTTCTTGTGTGCGATCGGGAAGGGCAAGGATAGGTTCATTTGTCAGCATATTTTTCAACTCTGTTTAAGCCTTTTCACACTCTGCGGTCCATTGTAATTTTATCCGGCTGTCCTTTCTTGGTTACGTCGGTTAATGGCGCGCACAATCAGTTAAAATGGGGTATATATTTCTGATAGAACCTGCACAATGACACAAAGGATCTTACATCCTTCTTAGTTTGTGGTCTTGGTGCTTTTCTCATTTTCTCTACATTCTTTGGGTCAGGAGACATTTGCCCTGTAGAAATAGTGTGACCTAAAAATTCCAATTTCTCACATCCAATATGACACTTAGTTGGACGTGTTGTCAATCCCATTTCTCTCAGTCTATCTAACACCATGGAGAGTGCTACTATGTGTTCCTCGAATGTAGTGGTAGCAATCAGAATGTCATCCATGAAGTTGATGATATGAGGATTTTGTAATGGTTCCAATAATTTTCTCATCATTCTGGAGAAGATACTTGGAGCATTTTTTAAACCAAATGGGAGTACATTAAAACTCGTAATGCCCATCCGGTGAACTAAAGGCTAAAAGTTTCCTAACTTCTGGTTTCACTGGTATTTGGTAGTATCCCTTGCTTAGATCTACTTTTGAAAAATACCGAGTCTTACTCAATGTAGCAAACAACTGATTGGTATCAGGTAAAGGGTCTACCTGAGATTCAGTGATAGCATTTAGTTTCCTATAGTCAATGCATAACCTGTGTTCACCACTAGGCTTCCTTAATAGCACCACACTTGAGCTGTAGGGAGATTCAGACTTTGAAATAATTTTCTGTTTTAAGAGATAGTCAATCTCATCCTTGAGTGTCTGTCCTTTCGGTATAGGGTATGTCCGCATACAAACTGGTGTTGGGTCAGTAATCGCCATGTCATACTCTAACATATTAGTACACCCCGGCTTATCTGTGAGTACATCAGCATGGATTTCTAACACCTCCTGAACCTTTTTCCTCTGTTCAAGAGTTAAATGTTTACTCACATTAACTTGAGCATAGCTTTCTGTAGTTGTTAGGGGGTATTCCATGGAGGAAATTGGTTCATCCTGCATTTATGTTGCAATGGCCAGGGTCATGATATGTGCAACTTCTGATACTTCCCTGTCATAATACTTTTTAAGAAGGTTGACATGATACACCTTCTCCTTTCCTTTCTTGTCAATCTTATAACTGGTCATGGAAAGTTTTTCAAATATGACGTAGGGACCCTGCCATCCAATTTGCAATTTATTATTGCTGCTGGGCAACAGTAACAGAATTTTTTCTCCCACCTCAAGTTCCCTATCTTTTGCTGTTTTATTGTAGTAAGCAGCCTGCTTCCTCCTGGCCTGTCTCAAGTTATCATTTGCCAGTTTCCAACCTGTTTTCAATCAAGATGTCAACTCGTTGACGTATTGGTATGAAGAAGTCACGGTTTCTTCTGCTTTTTCATCAGTCCATGTCCTCAACAATGCTTCCAGTGGACTTTTGATTGGTTGTCAAAACAACAATGTAGCTGGAGCCAATCCTGTGGGGTTATGTGGGACTTCCCTATATGCAAATAGTGCAGAGGGTAAGTATGTGTCCCAAGTTTCAGGTTTCTCACTAGCCAACTTTCTAAGGATTGAAATGAGCTTGCCATTAAACCACTCTACTTGACAATTCCCTTGGGGGTTGTAAGGGCTACAGTGATAATGTCTAGCTTGAAATATCCTGAATAATTCTTGTGTTAACTTTCCCCTAAACTGAGAACCATTGTCAGTCTATATTTGGTGTAGGAAACCTAATCGGGTGAATATTGTCAACAGTGCCTCTGCCACATGTTTCGAATCTATCGATGACATTGCTACTGCCTCTCCCCACATAGAGCAAGTATCAACCAAGGTTAAGACGTATACGTTTCTCTTCTTGGTCCTATTGAGGGTCCAACTATATCCACAGCAACACGTCCAAAAGGGCGTTCCCATTATGGGCATTTCTCCCAGTGTTGCTGGTGCAGTCCTATGTTTAGGAGCTACTCTTTGGCATTCTGGACAGGATCTCACATACCTCTTTATGCCCTCTGTGATCCCTGGCCAAAAGTAGTGACAGGCTATCCGTTGTCCAGTGGCCCCTATTCCCATATGTCCACTGAAGGGTATAGCATGTCCTAGCTTCATAACCTGCTCCCTGAATGATTTTGGCACTACAAGCTGTCCATGTCCTTTAGGTCCTGTTCCAGCTTTTTTATATAGTAGGCCATTTTTCATATATAAGTCTCCTTTCTCTGGTGGGTTATGGCTTTTAGGTAATTTGCCAAAGCAAGGCTTCAATGTGCTGTCAGCAGTTTGAGCCTTTCTCATCTCTTCTGGGTGAGTATTGATGATAGTGTCCTCCTCTTTTCTAGAGCTTGTCCTGGTCTGGACTGTTGCCATCACTATGGGTCTTATAGGTTCTCCTAGAAAGAAATATCTACATCCCAGTATCAATGGGTAAATAGGGTTGTCCATCACTGCTGCTTTGATCTCGCCTTCCACATAGCGAGATCTTATGTTGATTCGGGCTGTGGGCAGTGTCATGGTTCCTGCTCCCTTGACTGGTCCTCTGATTTCCACTGTTTCTGTGGTTATCTGTTCAGGACTCACCAGAGAAGAACACACTACTGAGTCAAAGTCCAAGCCTGTATCATATAAGCACAGTACTTGGGTGCCATTCAAGGTCACTTCATCACAGACAGGTGGATGATGGAGGTCTTTCTGACAATCTGCCAGGTCCTTCCTTCCCTTGTTCCCTGTTGTAAGACATGCAGCGTGATGAGGAGGGTTTTTTTCTGCCTTCTGCAGTATTGTGGTTACTCATTTTGGCAATATTTACACCACTTTCCTTCCTTTCTTGAAGGTTTCTTATCTGATCACAGAGGGTTTTTGTCTTTATTATCAGTTCTTTGGTTGTTCTTGTTGGAATTGTCCCTTGTGTTCATTGTTGGTATAGTTTTGTGAAGGTTTGAAGTTCTCATCCTGCTTCTTCTTATTTCATGATACTTCTGACTGAGCTGCTTGATATCTCTCAGCCATGGTTAAAATATCTTCCAATCTCTCTGCTCCTTGCTCCATGAGAAATTTTCTCATTTTTTCAGGCATGGATTTTCTCAGTTGTTCCATCATGACCATTTCTTTTAAATCTTGACCTTTTCCTAAGCTAATCCATTTTGTCAGATATGTTTCCAATCTGGCAGAAAACTGGTGGTAGTTTTCTCCTGGAAGTAGCTTAGCAGTTCGGAATCTCTTTCTAAAAGATTCAGAATTCTTTTCGTACCTGACCAGTAAAGCTTGTTTTAAGATTTCATAATTTTCCTGGTCTTCCTTTGAGAGTTTTAAATAAACATCGTATGAAACTCCCCTCAACCCCTGAGATAGCTTAAGGCTCAATTTTTCCTTTTCCAATCCATAGGTAGAGGCCAATCTCTCGCATCTATCCAGGCACGACTAAATGGCGTCGTCCTTATCAATAAATGGATCCAGGTGGAAACTCATGGCTACATTTGCCGTGCTCTGGTTGGAGCTACTCTCAGAGTGAGGTGGGCTAGCACCATGATTGCTAGCTGCTCCCTGGAGCTCATGTTCCTTTAAACTTAACTCATGAGCTCTTTGTAACCTTCTTTCTTCAGCTTCTAATTTCTTAGCTTCAGCTTCCATGCTTTTGGCTTCTCTTTCTGCTTCTAATCTTTTGGCTTCACTTTCTGCTTCTAATCTTTTAGCTTCTCTTTCTGCTTCTAATATTTTGGCTTCTCTCTCAGCTTCTATTTCTGCATCTAATCTTCTGGCTTCTCTTTCTGCTTCCAATCTTTTGGCTTCTCTCTCAGCTTCTCTTTCTGCATCTAATCTTTTGACTTCTCTCTCTCTGCTTGTAGTTTTCTTTCCTCTCTGTCCATATGTTTGTCCACTTCCGTTGTGACATACTGGATAAGATCACTACCTGACATGCCTAGTTCTTTTCCCATCTGCGTGATCGCAGTCCTAAACTTCACCATTTCAGCCATGATGCTTGCTTACCAGAGGGTATATAACACTGGTATACACACATTTTGGCGCCTTAAATTTTATAGTTGTTCTTTGGTAATTTTGGGGTGCTGATTCCAAAAATGTAATCAGATTTTTTCTATCAGCTCTAGTTTTTGAGATAACTAAGAATGACCATATTAGTAGGGCAATTGTTATGTACAATCCTAGAGTTAGGTGCTATCAGTGGCATTTTGACTTTAGTTTGCCTTCATATTATATGTAATTACTGTGCATATATTACCAAAAATGTAATAAAACTTTATCACTAGCACTTGTTTAGTCAACACGCAAAAAGGATCTTTTTGAGGACTTCCTGGAATGTGATATGCCCGGACAGTCACGCTTAAGGGTCCAATAGTAATCTGCCATCATGTGGGCATCCCAAAGTCCCTGGTATATCTCTTCCATTGTTTTTATATCTTGGTGAAATCTTTCACCTTGCTCCTCACTAAAGTCGCCAAGATTCTCCGGAAATAAATGTAAATAGTTATGGAGGTAGTGCAATTTTATGTTCATGTTGCATCCAAGTTCACAAAAACTCGACAGCATGTTTCCAACTAATTCAGAATAATTGTCTGCTTTAAAGTTACCCAGAAAGTTTTGCACAACTAAAACAAATGATGACCAGGCTGTGGACTCTGTTTTGTTCATGGAATCAATAAAATTTGGATCGTTTATTAACTTTCTAATTTGAGGTCCATCACAAATTCCAGCTTTAAGTTTGTCTATGCTCAATTCTGCAAACTTTCTGCATAAGTAATTAAAACAGGTACCATCTTTGTTCAGTGCCTTAATAAATTGCTTCATCAAGCCAAGCTTTATATGTAATGGTGGCAGTAGAACTCTTTTTCGATCAATGAGAGGCTTATTGACAATATTTTTTTTCTCCAACTTTAAATTCATCCCTCAACGGCCACTGTTTCTTTGTCCAGTGCATATCTTTTGCCCTGCTATCCCACAAACATATAAAGCATGGATATTTGGTGAATCCCATTTGCTGGCCAAGCAAGAAGTTCATCATTTTAAGATCTACACAAACCATCCAGTTATGTTCTAAATACTTCAATTTTTCCAGAACTGTGCTTATTGTAGCATACCCCTCCTTCATTGTAGTAGAATGAGCAATTGGAATTGAGCCATATTTGTTACCATTGTGTAAGAGAACACCCTTCAAACTTCTTTTAGAGCTGTCAATGAAAAGTCGCCACTAATCTGGTGTATAACTTACACCCATTTTGTTAACAAGACCTCCTACATTACAAAAGTTCTGAAGATTCCTTGGAGAGATATAGATCTCGGATTAGATCATTTAGTTCAATCTGGTCGAAGCGTTGAGCATCTGAAAAATCATCTTCGAAATCACTGTCACTTGTCGTTCCACATGCCACTGCTGTCTCATCTTCTAGCAGGGAATCCGAAATCTGACTGAAAGTTGGAATTGGTATGTCATCTCCGTGTGGAACAGGTCGCCTAGCAGAATCTAAATCTGGATATTTCCACTTTTTGTGATTTTTTCCATTAATTCCCTTAATATTCACAACACAGAAATAACAGTCATCATAGTGGTTCTTGGGCTCTCTCCAAACCATTGGAATTCCAAATTTTAAACATTTTCTTTTCCCACAAGTCCACTGTCGCAGATGTTCAACACATGTTTTGCAAACAATATGAGGAGCCCAAGACTTGTCCTGGTCACCTAGTTTTACTTTAAAGTAAGCAAAGTATGCCTTTTTCACAAAAACAGTAATATGCTTCCTATGTTCTTCTTTGAAAGTGTACTCTCCACAAATATAACAAAATAAATTCGGTGAAAGAAAACATGCTCTTCTTGAAGATGATGCCATTCTCTGTTGGAAGTGTAATAAAATAAGTAGCATACTAACATGCATGCAGTGGCTTAAAATCTAAAAAAGGCAATTCTGGGAAGATTCTTGGAAAACTGAAACTGAGAGTAAACAAGCAGTTTTCTTTTGTAAAGGACTAGACAGCAATAGTTTTTTTTACATAGCCTTATATAGAAAATATTGTAATAATACAGGGTGACCCAAAAAAAAAGTGCGCGCGCGGGCCCATTTTTTTGGGTCACCCTGTATTAATTAAATACAAAAATTTCTGTATCTCAAAAACTAGAGCTGCTACAGACAAGTAAATGTGATATTTGGATTGAGCAGGCCTCATTTATGTACAATCAAGAGTAAAATGTTTGGCACCAAAAAAAATTTTTTTTGGGTAGGGCTGTGTAATTTTACCTTCACTAACCAACTAACTTAATTAAAATTAATTAATTATTTTGAACAAAACAAATCCTTAAAACCTTGTGAGCTTCACCTATTTACTTAGTACTCAATGGTACTATTTTTACGAAATATATTCTTAGAATTGTTCAAAAAATTGTATTGTTACAAACTATTTGTGGCTCAAGATAGAAGAATACATAGATAGTGGCTCAGGATTTAAAATAATATCCCGCGAAAAAGCCCCCAGCGTAGCGAAAGGTTTTTCTAGTGTGATGATGGTGGTAGAGAAGAAGTAGAATTTCTCTCCAGAAAGTATGAAGTCCCAGTGCCAGAGAAGTACACTGGTATCACGATTGAGTTACAGCTGTGAATACTCTGAGCTAGACAATAGATTTAGGCTTCAGAAGTATACTGCGCCACTTTCGCTATAGTAACCCTTTGTGATAATATAATTAAATTAGAAAAAGTAACTCAAAATTTAACAGTTAAAAATTTACCAAGTCAAATGTGTACAATTTCATAATTTATTATGTACATCTGTCTAGCCTTGTAATGAGAAATGGGTGTTGGAAGATGGTAAAATGTATGATTATTTATATTTACCAATTAAAATAAATAATAGTAAAAAGTCTTGGATGTATCTTCCAATGAAATTATAAAGTCTGTCACATTAGTTTGATCATTCTTGCTATCTAGTCTCTAGCTTTTCTCATTATTGACAGTCGCTATTGAAACCGCTCACAGTGTTTGTAGGATTGGATACACATAGACCCATCTTGCATTACGCCACGTCTGTTCGAGGTTCCTGAGACACACTGGTAATCAATAAGACTCTCCTTCAGCACACCCTAAAACTACGGGGTACTAAGGTGTTGAAGAAAGTTTGACCACTAGGCTCCAGTTAGCAGGATCAAAGGTCCTCAAGTCTTTAGTTTATACTTGATCACGAACTCAATCGTGAGCTCGATCAGGAACGATCATTGTCGTGAGACATTCTAAATCCACATATCTAAATTAAAAAGTAAATGTAAAGCCTAACGAATTAATTCAATAAAAAGGAAAAAAGAATGGTAAAAGAACAGTGCGGTCACAATAGCGTACGCCTGTGTTATAGAACGTCATGCTAGTTAAACAAGAAATCCCCTTTTTCTACTTCGTCTGCATAATTGTAGCGCTTTCTCGTTTGCTAGTAAAGCCTACTGCATCAAATACACGCGTTTCTAAAAATAAAACTGGTACTGTGTTTCTTAGAAAACCTTGTGATAGACACACTGCGTAATGACCTAGATTAATATTACATTAATGTCATTTTATGCACTACGTAAACGAAAAGACAGACGGGCTTAGAAGAGAGAAAGAGAGAGATGTACGGAGGAACGCATGCAATGCTACCACGTCGCTTCGCGATTTAAAATTAATGCCACCCCACGCGAAAGGCATGCAGGCTTGATTTTTTTTTTCAACTAAACAGTAATAAAAAAACACTACCAATACGAGGTAAGGTTTTAAAAAACATGGTTAATGCTTATTAGGAAACATGACACAATACTGTTTTATGTCTGAAATCCTGACATTAGCCTGACAGTACAGAAGACACCCCATCGTATAGAAGTGAACGGGTGGTAGAAGAAAATACATATTTTGAACGCAGCCACTTAGCTCCATTAAACTTATATATTTGGGTGCCTTAGGACTTGCTGACAAAGAATATGTTAGGTGTTAAGCAAATAGTCTAATAATTAACAAATTATAGCCAAAATACTATAGTGTTGTTGTCTGACAACACAGGATCATATTTGCTCATAATGGCGTGTTTGGACACTGCTTTAGAGGAAATGAGGCCACCACGTTAAATCCGATTTGATTGGATAGAATAATATGTAAGGCGAAACATGATTAGTCGATTGCAAATACTATTTTTGGTTGTTAAGGGAAACGATAGGAAGGGTACATTTTTTCAAAAGCTTTTGTAAACATGGTCTCATTGGCTAGACCATTTAATATAGTCAATTAGGAGCGTCTGTTCAGTGCCACTTTTTGAAAATAAAATTTGTAGAAGCAAGTGCGTTGAGAACCAGCTCATATTTTTCTAATAAAAGCCTGGGACAGAGGCAGATCGGAATTGTGCCATAACTCATCGCCAGTCAACGTACTTGTTTAATATTTCCTTGAATTGTGGTAAGCTAGACATATTTGATATCCTTTTGGTGAAAATTGAATGTAAATTGATAATTTATGTCTGTATGTGTGTGGTTCAGTAACAAACATGAGGCAAAGCCTAGATATTGCTCCACCATGAACAAAACTTGTCGGAGAGGAGTATAACTGCATGGGATTGCCAAATAGTACAATGACACCTATCTTATTGAATAGAAGGAAGTAAATCTGGAATTGCAGAGGCGTTGTAACCATTAGGGAGAGGAATACTGGTGTATATTGATACATGAGAAGCTAGCAGTTGGCCTACAGCGCTGAACTCTGTGTTTGTTATGTATTGTGCTTCAGTGTGGAAATAGATTATAAATTAGTTCTGAAGGAGGAGGTACAACCTTCTTGTTTCAGGGACCGTGGTACTAAAGTATTAAAGCAGCACCTGGTCTGAGTTTTGCTGAATCCAGAGGCTGGTAGCATACTCCTTGGTCAAGATATCGACCAGTGTTGTTTCTCAAGAAAACGGTGAAGCAAGCGAGCAGTGGAGACTGTTTCCTGCCGCCCACACAGAAGTTAAGATTTCGTGGCCAGAGCAGCTCAATCTTGTGTACCCCCCCCCCCCCTCTAAAAGTGACTGAACATTAAATCAAGAGGGACAGTTATTTGTTTCAAATAAAAGAAACTGTGAACCTTTCCAATATTATTTCCACCAGAAACAAACACTTGAAGTCATGATGACAAACAACAACCTAGTTTGAAAAGCCAGTATTACCTCATAGTACTACATCACAACTTACACACATGTTGTAATAATAATATATGTCAATACAAAGATCCTATTTATAAATTGTGTACATACAACTTGTGATTACATTTGAGTGTGATTCCTGGTTCACTTTGTAGTTGAATCAGGATATCTATTATTGAAAGGAATTAATACATATTTTAAAAGTTAACACTTGACTTATTAAGATAGTCTTATAGAGTGTTCTATGTATGTGAGTGTCACAGTGTTGTAAAGTATTGTGGATTAAATTAAATTGTTTATCTGTCTGTTGGTTGTTGTAAACATACACTTCATCACTATCATAACCCTAGACATTCAACGTAGTCATCACATATATTCCAGAATAAGTCTGACTGAGGTCTAAATGTGGTAGCAAAGTAAGGTCATCTGTAATACACCACACTTATTAGATAAGATACCTTCACAGCTGATCTCAGTCAGTACATTAAGTCCCCTATAACTATTTATATCATCCCACTTTACCACATATATTGGGGTCCTGTCCGGGATTTTGAATCTTCTCCTATTATATATATGGGGGGTAATTCACTTCAGGGAATAATAAAAATTTAAAAGGTATCCTTGGGTGGAAATAAATAAGGTTGAGCTCTCAGTGCCTGTGGTTGTCCTTAGATAATTAGTATAGATTGACTTGTTTAAGTTAGACATTGTATAAATTTGCCTGTTAGAAAATGGCCGACCTGGCAAAATTTCGATCTGCTGCTATGCAGGCTGCTAAAGAGTTAGGAATGGACGGGCAAGTTATGATTGCTTATGTCACTACTGAATGTGACAAATTTATTGAACGCGAAGTAAAAAGATTAGAAAAAGAAGCTGAAAGAAAGTTAGAGGCTGAAAAAGAAATTAAGAGGTTGCAGATTGAGGCTGATAAAGAGGCTAGGGCATTAGAGGCTGAGGCTAAGAAGTTCCAATTGGAGGCAGAAGAAAAAAGACTGACTGCCGAAAGGGAAGATAAGAGATTACAGAGGGAATCAGAAGATAAGAGATTACAAAGGGAGCACGAGTTACGACTAAGGGAGTTGGAATTTCAAGGCCATGCTCCTGAAAATGGTGCCAGTCCCTTTACCTCTGATGCCTCTGCTAGTCAGGGAGCCTCAACCTCAGCTATGAACTTTCATTTAGATCATTTTGTTGAGAAAGAAGATGATATCGAGAGCTATCTAAATAGATAGGAACTATTAGCTACCACGTATGGGTTAGAGAGAGAAAGGTGGAGCTTAAAGTTATCTCAAGGGCTTCGTGGTACGGCTTATGATGTTTTCGCCAAAATGAGCAGAGATGATCAAGAAAATTATGACATGCTAAAGCAGGCTCTTTTGTTAAGATATGAAAAGAATGGTGAATTTTATAGAAAAAAATTTAGGAATGCTAAACTACTGTCAGGTGAAACCTATCACCAGTTCTCTGCACGGTTAGAGACATACTTGGAGAAATGGACTTCTCTGGGGAAAACCCAAGATCTTAAGGAAACGATCCTTATAGGACAACTAAGAGAGTCCATGGCTCCAGATCTGAGAAAGTTTCTCATGGAACAAGGTGCAGAGAGACTGGGTGAGTTACTAAATGTCGCTGAAAGGTATCAAGCAGCTCAGGCAGAGGTAACAAGTAATAAAAAGAAACAGGTAGATAATTTTAAGGCACCACAGAACTTTAATAAATTTGATCCTAGAGATCAGAACAAAGGTAGGCACCAGTTTGATAGGCCACGGTATGACAATAAAAATAAAACCCCACAATTCGATGAAAGGAAATTTGATGAAAGAAAATCTTTCAACCAAGGAAGGAAGTGGTGTACAAAGTGTAAGATGAACAATCATACCACTGAAAATTGTAGGAATAAAACTCCTCGTTTTGCTGCTATGAAATCTGGGAAGAAGGGGACAAAGGTCAAACCTGAGGAACTACAGGAACCGTACCACCCCCCAGTGTGTGAAGATGTAATCTGTAATGGTGTCACCATAAGGTGTTTATATGATACAGGTTTAGATTATGATTCAGTTGTGAGTTCTCACCTGGTGCAAGCAGATCAATACACCACAGAAACAGTGGAAATTCAAGCTGCAACCAAGGAGGTAGCGACCATGACACTCCCTATCGCTAAGATACATGTAAAAACGCGATATGTGGAGGGAATAATCAAAGCAGCAGTGATAAATGAACCAATCTACCCTCTGATATTGGGGTGTAGATATGTCTTCCTGGGGAATCCCAAGAGACCTGTGATATTGGCAACGGTGCAGACCAGATCACAGTCTAAAAAGGAGGAGGAAAATCCAATAAATACTCATCCAGATGAGATGAGGAAGGCACAGGAGGAGGACAAAACACTCAAGCCGTGTTTCAAGAAGTTGCCCAAATCTCATACACCTCCAGGCAAGGGAGAATTTTATATGAAGAACAAGTTGATTTATAGGAAGGCTGGATCTGAATCCAATGGTCACGGACAGCTGGTCCTTCCCACTTCATATAGGACTAAAGTGTTGGAACTAGGGCATGCGATTCCCTTCAGTGGTCATATGGGGATCAGCGCAACAAGACAGCGTATAGCTTGTCACTATTTCTGGCCAGGGATAACTGAAGATATCAAACGATATGTAAAATCCTGTCCAGAGTGCCAACGAGTAGCACCTAAGCATTGGACTGCACCCGCAACTCTGGGGGAAATGCCCATAGTGGGAACACCCTTTGAGAGAGTTGCCGTGGACCTTGTGGGACCTCTCACTCGAACCAAGAGGAGGAACAGCTACATTCTAACTCTGGTGGACACTTGTTCTATGTGGGGAGAGGCGGTAGCCCTGTCATCCATTGACTCTAAACATGTGGCAGAGGCATTACTCACAATTTTCACAAGGTTAGGCTTTCCCAATCAAATCTTGACTGATAATGGCTCTCAGTTCAAGGGGAAACTAACAGAAGAAGTTTTCAGGATCTTCCAGGCCAAACACTTCCATTGTAGTGTGTACCATCCCAAGGGAACGGCCAAGTGGAAAGATTTAATGGCACGTTGATGTCGATCCTGAGAAAGTTGGCACACGAAAAACCAGATACATGGGACCAGTACCTTCACGCCGCCCTCTTTGCTTATCGGGAGGTACCCCATAGTTCAACCGGTATGGCCCCGGCAACATTATTATTTGGAAGGCCAATAAAAGGTCCACTCGAAGCTCTGTTAAGAACGTGGACTGATGAAAAGGCAGAGGAAAATATTACATCCTCATACCAATATGTGAATGAGCTGACCACTCGTTTAAAAAACTGGCTGGAAACTTGCCAATGAAAATTTGAGACAAGCCAGGAAAAAACATGCTGCCTATTACAACAGGAAAGCTAAAGACAGAGATTTGGCTGTGGGAGAAGGTACTGCTTCTTCTACCCGGTAGTCAGAATAAGTTACAAATTGGATGGCAAGGTCCATATACAGTTCTAGAGAAGGTGTCTAGAACCAATTATAAGATAGATAAGAAGGGGAAAGAAAAAATCTATCATGTGAATCTCCTGAAGAAATATTTGGAAAGAGAAAATCAGGAAGAGACACACTTGTTGACCTTGTCCATTGCAATGGAGATGAAAAAGGAACCTCTTTCATCATTTGAATATCCATTACATCCCTGTGAGACAGCGGCACAGGTGAAAATCAGTACACATTTAACGAAAAATCAGAAGGAGAGAGTGCAACAGGTTCTAGATGATCATACAGAGGTGTTAACGGACCGACCGGGGCATACAAACTTATTGGAATATGATATGAAACTGATAGACCCCACACCTGTCTGTATGAAAGCCTATTCGATTCCTTTTGCTAAGAAGAAAGCCTTGAAGGAAGAGATAGACTATTTGTTGAAGGAGGGAATAATTTCACACAGTGAATCTTCGTATAGTTCCAGTGTGGTACTCTTAAGGAAACCCTCTGGAGAACATAGACTCTGTATAGATTACAGGAGACTGAATGCTATCACAGAAGGTCAGGTGGATCCATTGCCGGATACAAATCAGTTGTTTGCCAGGCTAAATAAAGCTAAATATTTCTCAAAAGTGGATCTGAGTAAAGGATACTATCAGATTCCAGTAAAGCCTGAGGTTAGACCGTACCTAGCTTTTAGTACCTCAGAGGGACACTATGAGTTTAACAGATTGCCATTTGGATTGAAGAATGCGCCTAGTGTCTTCTCTAGAATGATGAGAAAATTGTTGGATCCTCTGAATAATCCATGCATCACAAATTTCATGCATGATATCGTTATAGCAACAGAAACATTTGAGGAACACATTGACTCTCTGAACATGGTGTTTTATCGACTTAGAGAAGCGAATTTAACAGCCCGACCAACCAAATGTTGCGTTGGATGTAAAGAATTAGAATTCTTGGGACACACAGTCCATCAGGGAAACATGACCCCTGACCCCAAGAATTTAGAGAAACTAAAGAAAGCCCCGAGACCACAAACCAAGACGTGAGATCCTTTGTCTCATTATGTGGTTTCTACCAAAAGTATATCAAAAACTTTAATTCCATATGTGCACCGTTATCTGATTTGACACGCAAAGGAAATCCAGATCGAATTACATGGACAGCACAATGTGAATTGGCATACCAGGAATTAAAGAAAAAGCTCACAAGCAAACCTATTTTGAAATTACCTGACTTAAGTCAAGAATTCATTGTGAGAACGGATGCAAGTAATATCGGGTTGGGCGCGACCCTGTTACAGAAATCAGATGCACTGGATGGGGAATTAACCCCAGTGGCATATGCTATCAGAAAGTTGAATAAAGCTGAAACCAATTATTCAACTAGCGAAAAAGAATGTCTGGCAGTAATATGGGCGATCAAGAAATTCAATATTTATCTGTATGGGAAGGCATTTAAGTTGCAAACGGATCACAAACCCTTGTCGTTTCTAGCGCAAGCTAGGCATGAAAATTCGAGGTTACTCAGATGGTCCTTACTTTTGCAGCCATTCCAGTTCAGCATAGAGTATATTTCTGGGAAAACTAACCTGGGTGCGGATTTTCTAAGCCGCCATCCGTGTGATGAAAATCACCATAAGCCCCAGGAATAATAATAAATTTCTCTATGTGTATATAGAATTATAGACTGACCTATAACGTCTGTTTTAAGTGGGGAGAATTTGTCGTGAGACATTCTAAATCCACATATCTAAATTAAAAAGTAAATGTAAAGCCTAACGAATTAATTCAATAAAAAGGAAAGAAGAATGGTAAAAGAACAGTGCTGTCACAATAGCGTACGCCTGTGTTATAGAACGTCATGCTAGTTAAACAAGAAATCCCCTTTTTCTACTTCGTCTGCATAATTGTAGCGCTTTCACGTTTGCTAGTAAAGCCTACTGCATCAAATACACGCGTTTATAAAAATAAAACTGGTACTGTGTTTCTTAGAAAACCTTGTGATAGACACACTGCGTAATGACCTAGATTAATATTACATTAATGTCATTTTATGCACTCATCATCATCATCAGTTGCCATCTCCACAACGAAGGTTGGCTGTAATGGATCTCCAACGTCTTCTGTCTCTTGTCTTGATGGTGCACTCTGACAGACTCTTTCCTGTCCATCTCTTGATGTTGTCTTCCCACTTATAGCGCTGTCTTCCCCTTGCACGTTTGCCTTCAACTCTCCCTTCTGTTATGGTCTTCTGCAAGGTGTTATGCCTTTTTATGTGGCCAAAGTATTTTAGCTGTCGAACTTTGACCTCCCTCATTAGTTCTCTTTTCATACCTAGATTTTCTAGGACCTGCTTATTTGTTTTCATCTCTTTCCATGAGATACGCCCAATTCTTCTATATATCCACATTTCAAGAGCCTCAATTCTTTCTTCCATCGCTTATTCATCGTCCATGTTTCTGCACCATACAGAAATGCAGAATATATATAACACTTTATGATTCTCAGTTTTAATTTGTGAGATAACTGTTTGGATGTCAGTATATGTTTCATGTTGTTGAATGTAGCTTTGGCCATTCCTATTCTCTTCTTGATTTCTGTTTCACATCTGCCATCTTCTGTTATTATATGACCGAGATATACGTAGCTCTTGACTTGTTCCAGGATTTCCCCATTTACGCTTATCTTTAATGTGGGTTTATCGTCTGTTTTGCTAATTATCATAGTTTTTGTTTTCTCAATATTAATGTCGAGTCCATATTCATGACTTATACTGTTCACTTGCTTCACTAGTTCCTGTAACTCCTGTTCGCTTTCAGCTAACAACACGGTATCATCTGCATATCTAAGGTTGTTTATTGATCTTCAACTGATGTTCAGTCCTGGTATTTCCTGTATCTGTTTGAAAATTTTTTCAGTGTATAAATTAAATAGGCAGGGGGACAGCACACAACCTTGTCTGACACCTCTTTTTATGTCTATGTATGGTGAATAATTCCTTCCAGTTCTTACTGTGGCAGTTTGCTCCCAATAAAGGTTACTGAGTATTCTTATATCTTTTCCATCAATACCTATGTCTTCGAGGCATTCAATTATTTTCTCATGATGGACTCTGTCAAAAGCCTTCTTATAGTCAATGAAGCACATATACATACTTTTTTGGACCTCTGTATATTTTTCTGCTAATATTCTTAGGCAAAATATTGCCTCTCTTGTTCCACTGTTCCGTCTAAAACCAAACTGTTCTTCCTGGATTTCGCTGTCTACTTTACTTTTTATTCTTTCCTGTATGATTTTGAGCAGTATCTTAATTGCATGACTCATCAGGCTGATTGTTCTGAAGTCTGAACATTCTGTTGCATTTGGTTTTTTGGGCAATGTTATAAAAACTGATGTCTTCATGTCGTGTGGTATATATCCTGTATTGTATACATCGTTGCATATTTCTGTGATTGTATCTATACCAAAGCTCTCCAGAGCTTCTATCATTTCAATTTTTATGTTATCCATGCCTGCTGATTTTCCTTTTTGTATCATATGAATGGCATTCTCTACTTCTGATCTGAGAATGTTTGGGCCTTCATTAGAATCTGGTGATGGTTTTTTACCTCTGTTGTCCTCGAATAATTCTTTTACGTATTCTGCCCATCTGTTTGATATGTCTTTCTCATCAAGTAATATTACACCATTTTTGTTCTTGATACAGCTTCCTCCTTGTGCAAACCGTGACCGATTTGATAATTTCTTTATTTCTTCATGCATATCTCTTGTCCTGTGCTTTGCTTCCAAGTCTTCTATTTCCTTGCATTTTGTTTCTATCCACCGTTCTTTTGCTTCTCTACACATAGTACGTATGTCATTGTCTATTGTTTTATATTCTGGAGTGTTTTTTGCTTTCTTTCTTTCGGTCATTTTATTCAAGATGTCATCTGTCATCCAAATTTGATTTTTCTTAGACTCCTTTTTAGGTAAATTTGCATTTGCTGATTGTATGCTTGTTTTTAAGCATTCCCATTTTGCGGTTGCTTTTTCTTCTGGGTTTTCTCTTCTATACTGCTCCATGCTTTCTGTCAATAACTGTTGATATTTATTTTTGACGTCGATTAAATATTTCTGTTTTATATCTGGTTGTTTCAGCGCTGATATTTCTATCTGGGGTTCCTCCTGTCTTCTGTTTCCTGCTCTTTTCAGCTTTATATTTACTTTGATGACGACTGGATTGTGATCTGAATTTATGTCGGCGCCAGGATATGTCTTTGCACTTTGTGGACTACGAAAAGGCACTTGTGACACTGTTCTTAAATCTATGTTTTATCATGATATAGTCGATTTGATTTCGTGTTATATCTCCTGGGCTTTTCCATGTGTATAATTTCCTTGGGTGGTGTTCAAAAAAGGTGTTACATATGACCAGCTGGTTTTCTTCACAGAACTGGATAAGTCTGTCTCCTCTATCATTTCTTGTCCCTAATCCATACTGTCCTACTATTTTCTTGTATTTTCCTTTTCCTACTTTTGCATTCATATCACCCATTACTATCAACACATCTGTTGATTTGACTGGTTTAAGTGTGTGTTGTAGCTCTTCATAGTATTCTTCTATTTCTTCCTCGCTGTGATCTTTAGTTGGTGCATAAGTTTGTAAGATTGATATGTCGAATGGCTTTGCTCTCATTTTTAGTAACATCATTCTGTCATTGTGTGTCCAGTATCCACATACGTATTTTTCTAACTCCTTCTTTATCAACATTCCTACCCCTCTTTCATGTTTTTCTCCGCCTGAGTGTATAAGCGTGTACTGGTCTCTTTTTATGTAGCCTGTATCCAAAAGTCTTGCCTCTGCAACTCCCAGTATATCGAGTTTCATGTCTGTTGCTTCTAATATAAGATTGTCAAGCTTTCCTTCTCCGTTCAGAGTTCTAACATTCCATGTTCCTATTTTTAGGCTTCTCCTACTAGTTTTTAGGTGGTCTTTCTCAGAATGCTCCCTTTCAACAGAATTTAAGGAACACTCGTCATTATGTACTTCTTTACTCATTAGAGGAGTTGCCTCTTCCCTGTTAATTTGTACAGTAGATTCTTCCCCAGGGGACAGAGAGTTCTCTACATATCGTTTCTTATCTTGTTGTTGTGATCCCATTAAATTCTGTAGGAAGTACGTGGTAAGGCCCCAATCTCTTCTACGGTGGCTAGCCATTGTCTTTTTCTATGTCCGACACGCCTCCAGTGCGCCACACACTTTGCTGTTTCGCTTTGCGAGCCGTTGATCTTCTCAGATTCCTCCGCCTCACTCACCGTCTCAGTCTTTGTGTACTAGGGATGGACATTCCCTTGAGTAAGATTGCTCCTACTCCCCCCATGTAGTTTAGCCAGTCAGCCAAGACTGTTGCCCGGGATGTGGCCACCGCCGTACACAAGCGGTATTCGAGGAGCCATACATGAGCTAGATAAAGAGAGGAGAACCAAATAGGATCCTGACTATCCTAAAAAGGACATGGCTGTCTCTCACCGTAAACGAAAAGACAGGCGGGCTTAGAAGAGAGAAAGAGAGAGATGTACGGAGGAACGCATGCAATGCTACCACGTCGCTTCGCGATTTAAAATTAATGCCACCCCACGCGAAAGGCATGCAGGCTTGATTTTTTTTTCAACTAAACAGTAATTAAAAAAACACAACCAATACGAGGTAAGGTTTTAAAAAACATGGTTAATGCTTATTAGGAAACATGACACAATACTGTTTTATGTCTGAAATCCTGACATTAGCCTGACAGTACAGAAGACACCCCATCGTATAGAAGTGAACGGGTGGTAGAAGAAAATACATATTTTGAACGCAGCCACTTAGCTCCATTAAACTTATATATTTGGGTGCCTTAGGACTTGCTGACAAAGAATATGTTAGGTGTTAAGCAAATAGTCTAATAATTAACAAATTATAGCCAAAATACTATAGTGGTGTTGTCTGACAACACAGGATCATATTTGCTCGTAATGGCGTGTTTGGACACTGCTTTAGAGGAAATGAGGCCACCACGTTAAATCCGATTTGATTGGATAGAATAATATGTAAGGCGAAACATGATTAGTCGATTGCAAATACTATTTTTGGTTGTTAAAGGAAACGATAGGAAGGGTACATTTTTTCAAAAGCTTTTGTAAACATGGTCTCATTGGCTAGACCATTTAATATAGTCAATTAGGAGCGTCTGTTCAGTGCCACTTTTTGAAAATAAAATTTGTAGAAGCAAGTGCGTTGAGAACCAGCTCATATTTTTCTAATAAAAGCCTGGGACAGAGGCAGATCGGAATTGTGCCATAACTCATCGCCAGTCAACGTACTTGTTTAATATTTCCTTGAATTGTGGTAAGCTAGACATATTTGATATCTTTTTGATGAAAATTGAATGTAAATTGATAATTTATGTCTGTATGTGTGTGGTTCAGTAACAAACATGAGGCAAAGCCTAGATATTGCTCCACCATGAACAAAACTTGTCGGAGAGGAGTATAACTGCATGGGATTGCCAAATAGTACAATGACACCTATCTTATTGAATAGAAGGAAGTAAATCTGGAATTGCAGAGGCGTTGTAACCATTAGGGAGAGGAATACTGGTGTATATTGATACATGAGAAGCTAGCAGTTGGCCTACAGCGCTGAACTCTGTGTTTGTTATGTATTGTGCTTCAGTGTGGAAATAGATTATAAATTAGTTCTGAAGTAGGAGGTACAACCTTCTTGTTTCAGGGACCGTGGTACTAAAGTATTAAAGCAGCACCTGGTCTGAGTTTTGCTGAATCCAGAGGCTGGTAGCATACTCCTTGGTCAAGATATCGACCAGTGTTGTTTCTCAAGAAAACGGTGAAGCAAGCGAGCAGTGGAGACTGTTTCCTGCCGCCCACACAGAAGTTAAGATTTCGTGGCCAGAGCAGCTCAATCTTGTGTACCCCCCCCCCACCCCCCCCCGCCCCCCTCTAAAAGTGACTGAACATTAAATCAAGAGGGACAGTTATTTGTTTCAAATAAAAGAAACTGTGAACCTTTCCAATATTATTTCCACCAAAAACAAACACTTGAAGTCATGATGACAAACAACAACCTAGCTTGAAAAGCCAGTATTACCTCATAGTACTACATCACAACTTACACACATATTGTAATAATAATATATGTCAATACAAAGATCCTATTTATAAATTGTGTACATACAACTTGTGATTACATTTGAGTGTGATTCCTGGTTCACTTTGTAGTTGAATCAGGAACAATCAAATCGTAAACAAAATCTGAAATAAAATGAAATTAGTCACACATATATCTTTAATAAACTTACATACACTCTAGGATTAATAAGCGCACGGCGACGCTGTATTTGATGAAGTATATCTGCCCTGCATGCAGCGTGAAAAAACTTTTCTTGCAGATAATGTCTTCCAGTCTCTCACTCTGGCGTCTGGATTTTGTGTGTGTGATTTTAATTTTTTTTTTCTCTTTCTACTTAACAGCTGACCGTTATTGCCTCTTCTCGTTCCATCTTGGTCTATCCTGTTCAACCTGAAAATTGGTTATAATTGGGGCATTTAGTGCCATTTTTGTAAGCTAATTTTGTATTTAATTAAAATAACTATTGTCTTTTGCAGTTGCTGATTTTAATTTATATTAGTATTTGTCCATTTTATTTTCTCTTTTGTATTGTTTATTTATAACTATTGTCCTTTACACTTGGTTTTAATTTGATTTAGCATTTGTTCTTTTTGAGTTGTTGTTGTGTTTTTTTAATACTTCGTTGTCTTTCCTTGTTCTATGGGTAATTAGTAAGTTTTTTTTTTTTTTGGTTGTTTTTTTTTTTTAATGATTTGTTAGTTCTTGTTGCTTAATTTCTATTTAGTCGAATGTCTTTTCTGAAGTACTAACCTTATATGTTTTCTTTTGTTTTATGCATATACTCGTATCTTTTAAGTATTGATTGGGCATCTCTTGGGGCATCTTAAAACCTTATCACCTGTCATGTCTATATTGTGATTTCTACAGTAAGTTTTTAATTCAAGCCTTTGTTGTTCGTACTTTTTACAGTGGATCAGGTAGTGGTCTATGTCATTTTCTTCCTGACATTCTTGGCAGTGTGGTTCCTCTATCATAAAGTATGCTGCACCGAGACGGAGACGCCACAGTTTTTTGTTCGATGGTATCTTTAATTCTTTTCTGACCTGGCACGTCCTTGTTGGTTCTTTCAGCAGTTTGAACGCGTGTCTGCCTTTTCTACTGTTCTTCCATGTTGTTTTCCATTCCTCGTTTATAGTTATTTTCACTTGGCTCTTGATCCAGTTCTCCCCAGTCCTGTTCTTATATTGTTTTTAACTTATTCTTCCATTCTTGGTGTTCTGGTCTGCCAACTCGTTACCAGCTCCTTCCTGCACTTTTGGTTAGACGAAACCCAAATATTTCAGCCCACCGTCACTTCAAAGCAAGACCCGCCGCGTTGTCCGTGCACCCGTATTGCTGTGTGTGTCGCCTTACACATTTTCCACAAACAAAGCAAGTGGTACCAAATTTTGCTACAGAATATGGTTGATCCTTCACATCAGGTACAAATTGAAATACTGAGGCAATTCTTTGCATCTACACAAAATTAATACACATCATATATTACCCTGCAATAAACAAATTATATACATGATAGATATCATAATTTCAGCTTACCCTCAATCTTCAGGACACAGAGACTGGACTTGAAATTTTTGGTAGATTCCTCACAATTTAGATGGCAAAGGCGTAGTGGAAAACTCTGCATCCAGTCTGTCTCAAACTTTCTTTCAGCGTGTCCATTCAGCGCTTTGACGGTCGGTGGTTAAGGATCGAAGAAGAAGAATTCAGCGCTCCGCTTTTTATTGGCTCCCATCAGACGACTGAGAGGTACTGACGTCACAGACTAAGACTAGGCCTGAAATTTTGTTCTCGAACCAGTGCTTTTATAAGAGGTGTGGGGAGCCGCGCTAGCGTAGTGGTTACCACACCGCTCTGGCGACGGGGTGATCTAGGATCAAACCCGGGTGACGGCATTTGAGGATTTTTCGTCGACCGGGATTTGGACTGGATTAACTCGAGACCTGGCGAGGACATTTGAAGGAGTGTCGTCGACCAGGGATTGGCGGCTCCTGAGCCGACCCAGCTGTAATGGGTACCTCCGAAATCGGAGAGTATTTGCCTGAATGGCGAGGGACACCTGACTCTGTACAAGAAAAAAGGGATACTCACGTAAAATCAATGTCAGGTTAGACATAAAAAATAATAACCTGAGATTCCGCCTCAAGTATTAGCGGGCGTACGGAAAAAAAAAAGAGGTGTGCGTTACTTGAAACTTTCCTTTCATCATTTTCAGCTTGTATACTATCGATCCTGTTCCAACCTATCTTGTTTTATTCAGCCGATTTAGATCTATCTTCCTATCCATGTTTTCCCACAAACTGTCACTTCTTTAATTTTCTATTTACAGCAGATGTCGGTTTTCATGCTTTCAACTCAACTTTAGACACCAGTAATCAGCATTTATCTTGGTACATGCTAAACTCCTACCGTTGTTCCTTATATCAATTTATACACAATCCTCTCCTGGAATAAAAGGTGAAATCCTTTTCACAATAATTCCATTCTGATCCCTTATATCCGTTGCGATCGATGACTTGTCTTCGACAACTAATATATGTCTACATCTCCATATTGCCTAATGCTTTCCATTTGCGGCGGCATGCCCCGTGATTCGCGATAGATGACTGGTCAGTAAGCTTGCGGGAAGCCACTTTGCAATGAATTGTAGACAACTTTTGCGACAGTGCTCACCCATATTTTAAGCTGGATGCTATCTAGCTTAACTATTGGGTATAATACAGTTGCAAATCTATGATTCAGAGGCTAGTTCTCCTTCCTTCCATCTGGTTCTAGTTCTGTGGGATGGCGACTGAGAAAATGAGCACCCACATTCTTTTTTCCAGGAATATATTCAATAATAAAGGAATATGGCTGAATCAATAACGACCATCTTAGCAAACGACTATTTGCATGACGTGACGAAGCCGGGAATGCCAGGGGCTGATGGTCACACTGGACAACAAATGGCTTGCCATACAAATAGGGTTGAAACTTATTGATAGCTTACACCAATGCTAAACACTCCCTCTCTATAGTAGAGTAATTCCTTTCTGCAGAGTTCAACTTGTGGCTGGCATACGCAACAGGAAAAAGTTCCTCCGGCTGTGTCTGAGACTTTTGCAATAGAGCTGCACCAATTCCTAGATTGCTTGCATCAGTCCATACTATAAACTCTTGCGTCATATCTGGCAACTTCAGAATAGGCATACTGGTGAGTTTATGCTTCAATTCTGAATAAGCATGCTCACACTCTTGTCGTAGATTTTTGATAGGAGAATTAAGACTTGGGTTGGTCCCATCTGAATAGGTTGGAAAGAGTGATAGTCACAGTGTGAGATAGAAATACAAAATAGATTTCCACGAGTGAGGTGGTGGAATAGTGATAGAGGCTGTCTCTGAGAGCGGGAAATCTTCTCTCTCTCTCAACTATCTTCTACGACAGATCTAAAGAAGTCAGACAGTCTAACACATATACATTAAATATATCTATATCCACTCATGTGCACGCACATTCAAGTGACGACAGGTAGACACACAGACGTGGGAAACTATAACAAATGATTATATAGATATTTAGAACGAGCTGACCAACGCGCTGATTAATTTATTGTTAAGTTTATTTATCATTGTAAACTTACGTCACAACATGTAAAATTACATCCAAAAAAAAATACAAATAGTCATAAAATATCAAGAAGATGCTACAAGAATGATAGCCCCGTTATGATCTTAACTATAGGTTTAGCCCACAGCCCCGTTAAGAGACAGATGATGGCCCAAATGTTATAGATGCATAGGGTTAGGGTCTAATATTGTCCCTTTTCTTGCAGGTACGAACTGACTTATGACAGCAGTATCTATTCTAAAGGAACAATTAAATTAAGCAGCAAGTCTTTCATAGGAAAAAAATTACAATGTGAGTGCATTAAACAACGAACATCCTTCCGTCACTTTCACTCGGTTCTTTCATCAGGGTACCCTGGCTTTCATGCTTACCTAAAAAAAAACTTGATGTTGATCACCGTCTGGCGCAACCTTAGGACGCTTCTCTACAGTGAATCTGGATTCTTTGGATAAAGCGAATCCCAGCTCTGCAAATACAGGTTTCTTCCACTGTCTTCGGGGAGCGTTCACTTTACCAGTTTAAATTTTTAGATTTACTGTTAATGTCACTTGAATCAGTTTTGGGTAAGCGATTTTAAACGGGCACACAGAGTCTAAAACACGAGGATTCCCTTACTTTGGAAAAAGTTGACCAGTGGACAACTGCTCTCAACAGATAGTCTTGGTTCACTATCCACTCTTTCGATAATGTCGGAAATGTTAATGTTATTTCTTGAAATTTATTCTCGCCGCCAGGCAGCATGTATATTTCAATTTGAGAAGAAATATGAACTGGCTCAGGAGCCCAGTATAAACATTAGTCTTTAGCAACCGTTAGCGGGATTGGTATTACTGTTTATCTCTGATGGCACATGCACTGTCAGACCAGTGTTACTTGAAAAAAAACCCACGTGGTTAAAGATAGGAAATGTCTATGCTTCTCACAAGTATGTCTCTTTACTAAACGCCGGCAAGTTGGGTTTACCCCAGTATTCGCTGAATGAAGAAAAACAACATATAATATAATATACAGAATATGTACTCGTTATAACTTACCTTTTAAACGGCAAGCCTACAGCTTGACTTATATTTAAAGCTTCCCGTGAAATAAGTTATATAAAAAAAATCCCTCATCATGAATTAGGAATAGCTGCGTATTTCCGTCACCACTCATGATGCATCTAGCATTTATAAGTTTGTTTAGAAAAATATACTCGACTGAGTAGTTAGCAGTTAAATTAAATTCGTTATGGCTACATGTTTGTTAAGCTAGAAATATAATTTATTCTGCTTTCCACTGTATGCGTCACTAGAAAATAATACAGACTTATAAATTAATCGCTCTGCACCAAATCTAACTAGGGAAATAAATAAATGATTAACCACTTTAAACATTTCGCAAAATACTAGATATACTAGATATAATATTTTACCTCAAACAGAACTACGTATCACAACGAAACTAAGAGACATCACTTATAAGTTTAAGTGTTCTAGAACGAAGTGACCACGTTTACTGTAAAATGGAGAATGAGTGAAGTTAGTTTCAAACTCGGGCCAATATCTTAAAATTAGACAAAAGCCCCAACTTATTTCGCAAACGAAATAATCTCCCCTTGTACGTGTAAAACACCTTACGTCAACTAGAAGACACCCATGAACTGACACTTCTACTACTTCACGCCTCACGCTGATCAGGCCCGCCGTGAGCGCCGTGTCAGCTGGGATTTCCACACAAATGTCTGAAACTGCGACTATAAGGTGTAAATTATCGCGCCTACTTAAGCGCTCCACCGATGCAACTCGTTGTGGCCGGTGAAAATGCAGACGGATGTCTGCTATCTCATAGCATTCTCACACTTCAGGCCCAGAAACTAAGCCGAGGAAACACCGCCCCAGGGGAAAACTGTAGACAGCTGTCTGCTGGGCCGTGTTCTAACACTAATGTCAGTCCGCCCAGGGACTTCACGTCTTATGCAATAATCGCGTTACCAGTACTTGAAACGAAACAGGTAATCGTTAAGAATGAGGATGAAAATATTTTTCGCAAACGAATGGATGCAAAAAATACAGGAAAAAGGTAAAGAGTTGAAATAAAAATTAAGAATCCGGGTGAAGGAAAAAGAAGAGGATGTAGGCAATTTATGATCAATAAACCTATGTGACAGAACGTCCCCCCTTTAAGATATGGAAGCACTCCATGTCTACGTTATGGGTATAAATTTCCTATATCCGTAGCTTCAGGGTGTCTGTCTTCTTCCCTCTCATGTTCCCCCTCCATCTCTCTCCAATTCCTACTCAAGTCTACTCCCCAAAGTTTCCTTCCTCTGGAATGTCTCCCATGCGCGCTTGAAAGAGCGTCGCCGCTTCTGACATTTTTGAAAGATTTCGTGTGATTGCAGTGGAATATCCCTGCCACTATCGTCATCTTCGTCAGTTTTGGCGATCGTCAGGAGATGGTCGGAGGTTGGCACTGGTCTTTCCAAGTATCTCTTTAACAGATTTAAATGGAAAACCTTCTCCTTTCCTTGAATAGAGATCTGGTAGTTAGCCTTAGAAATCTTTTTCAGGACGGTAAACGGCCCTTGCCATCCGATCTTCGGTTGGTTGTTTCCGGTAGGGAGTAACACCAAAACTTTCTCTCCTGCTTCCAGTTCTCTCTCTTTCGCGACTTTCCTGTATCGGTTAGCGTGCTTTGTGCGTGCTCGCTTAAAGTTAGTCGTTGCTAGGTCCCACCCTAGTTTCAACCTTTCCTTTAAAACCGACACATATTTACTTGCTGAGACAACTGTCTCATCCGCCTTCTCGTCTGTCAGAGACTGAAGTAAGGCTTCAAGTGGTCCCTTAATGGGTCTGCCGAATAAAAGCGTAGCTGGCGGAAATCCTGTGGAAGTATGAGGAGATTCTCTGTAGCCAAATAAAGCTGCCGGAATGCAACAATCCCAATCTTCAGGTTTCACTTGTGCCAGTCTACTTAACATCATGTTGAGGTTTCCATTAACACGTTCCACGAGCCCATTTCCGGCCGGAGCATAAGGCTTTGTGTAGATGTGTTTGGTCCTCAAGATCTTAACGATCTCATCCATCAACAGGTTTCGGTATGGAGATCCGTTATCCGTCAACACTTGCTGAGGGAATCCCAACCGAGTGAAAATCTGCACGAGGGCTTCTGCAACATGCTTGGCATCTGCGCATGTTAGCGGGATAGCTTCTGCCCACATAGTGCATGTATCGACTAAGGTCAGGATGAACCTGTTCCTTCTTTTAGTCCTTTCGAAAGGTCCTAAAATGTCGATCACAACCCGTTCGAATGGTGTTCCCATTATTGGCATTTCACCCATGTGGACTGGGGGTGTCCGTTGCTTGGGTGGTACCCGTTGGCACTGGGCACAGGATTTGACGTACCTGATAATATCAGTGTTTACTCCTGGCCACCAATAATGAGTGGTTACACGTTGGTTTGTGGCGTTCTGTCCCATATGTCCGCTAAAGGGAAGAGAGTGCCCCATTTCTAGGATTTGGCTTCTGTACTGTCTTGGTACTAGGAGCTGGTTGTAACCTTGGTCAGGCTTGCCCGTTCTGCGATAAATTACGCCATCCTTAGAAAAAATGTCCCCATGCTGTCTGGGTTCCTTAGCCATGGGCAGTTTCCAAAGGCAGGGTGCCAAAGTAGGGTCCTTGTATTGCGCTTCTTTAAGTTCCATGGGTAACAAATTAGGCGCAGGCTCCCCTTCCTTCTTGGTTTGCCCTCTTGTAGTTACTGCTGCCACAATCGGCTCTTCCGGTTTCCCAATATACACATATCTCCCGCCAAGTATGACTGGGTAGATGGGATCATCCATAACAGCCGCTTTGATCACGCCTCTGACAAAGTCAGAGTGTATCTCCACCAATGCGATGGGAAGCGATGTAGGTGCATCACTCTTAGAAACTCCACAAAATTGGACGGTCTCTGCTGTCTCTTGACCGGGTTTGACCAGGTTTCTGGCAACAATGCAATCATAAGAAAGCCCCGTGTCAAATAAACAAGAAGTTTGAGAACCGTTCAATGTAACAGTACCTCGCGTTGAGGGTCTATCCCCAACAGGTTGGGAATCACTGTCAATAATTCTGCCTTGCGAGACAGTTAGCAAGCATCCGATGCGTTTCGGCTCGGTGTGCTCACTCTGATCGTCTGTCCCGTGCGCAGGGGTTCTCCCTTTGCCACCTTGTCCTTTCTGGCCACGCTGCCATGAAGGGCGGTCGGGTTGATCAGACTGTTTACTGTGTTTGGGGTACTTGTTTTTGTAGAACTTGGATTTTTCAGGAGGGGGGGTTTTGAGGTCCAGTTTCTCTGTCGTTATTCTGATTAGAAGCATGAGAAGGTTGATCTAGATTATTCTTTCGAAAAGGCTCTTCTGTCGGTTTCCGCTTTGTGGCCGGTAGTTCAGCCAGCGCATTTTGATAACGCTCAGACTTCTCTAAGATGTCTTCAAGCTTTTCTGCACCCTGCTCAGCTAGAAATCTCCGGGTATCTGCAGACAAAGTGTTCTTTATTTGTTCCGTTAAAACAAAATCCTCCAGACCTTCATAGGTAGAGGGGAGCTGTGAAAGCTCAAGGCACTTTGTTAGGTATCCCTTCAAACGAGACGAGAACTGTTGAAAAGTTTCAGAGCTCTCTTTCCTGCTGTTGCGAAACAGTTGCAGAAATTTTCGAGCATTCATTTCAAAGCGCTCCAGTAACGCTTTCTTCAACACATCATAGTTGTCTTGTTGGCCACTTTCCAGTTTAGAATAAACATCGTAAGCAGAACCTTTAAGGGCCTGGGAAAGTTTCATACACCAACGCGACCTCTCTAAACCGTACAAAGTTGCAATTTTCTCAAATGTTTCTAACCATGTGTCAATCTTCTCATTAGGACAAGGGAAGGACTCAAGAGTGAAAGACATAGCGTTTAGTTGAAGAGATTGAGTGTTAGAAGGATCAGTTAAGGAAGAATGAGAAGAAGACTCTCCATTGCTGGAGGTAGAGGCAGCACCACGACTTTGGACTTCTAGAGTTTTAAGAGCGAACTCATGTTGTCTCTCTTCCCTCTCTTTCTCATGCTGCATCCTGCGAATTTCCATTTCCTCATCAATCTTTTTCTGCTGCAATAGCCGATCTTCCGCTTCTTTCCTCCTTGCTTCTTTTTTTTCCTCTTTAGCTTCAGCTGCTTTCCTCTCCGCGTCATATCTGTCAAGTTCGTCTCTGACAAACGCTTTCGCTTCATCTCCTTCCAGTCCCTCCTCTCTCGCTTCGTCCCTGAGGAGTTGTCTAAGCTTTGCCCTCTCGGCCATATTAAGTCAGTTACTGAGACTTAGTGGAGAACGAAAAGAGGAAAATGATACACTGACTCCTACCACTTACGAGAAAATACCAAATAAAAGATGATATACCTAACCCTGGGATACCTCCTCCAAAAATAAAATCTAACTATCGCTGCTATTAATCGGCAATAAAGCACCTAATGCAAACACGACTACGCCAACTAAATGGTAGTTAAGATTACTTCTGACAAATAAGTTGCTGCAGTGGAAACAAAATAATTATTGCAAAAATTAAAGAGAAAAATAATCCCTTAATTTTAAAATCCACTATAAGTTCGCCCCTGAAGTCAGATCGGGTAAGGGAGGCAATTAATCTGGACAAATAGTCCGAAACGCACTCCTTAACTTAGTTCAAACACCGTTCTGCCTCAGTACCCAGTGAATGTAATACACTCACCACTTTACCAGCGTTTAGTATTACAAATCAACAATTAACATATATTCCGACAAAATCCATCTGTAACTCAAATGTATATTATTCAAAATGCTGTGGAAAAAACTTATCAGTTTGTGTGGTCAGCACGCCCATAAACAGATCGTTTGTCTAGGGGATAAATTATTTAAAGATATAACAACTCACAAGACATCAAACTCTTACTCTATTACAGAATAAAGAATCTTAAGTTCAAAATCCAGATAGATGAGTCCACATTTGTCGTACTCGTCTTCCTATTCTAAGTTCAAAAATCGTTCGGACGAGACCACATTTGTCGTAGATTTTTGATAGGAGAATTAAGACTGGGTTGATCCCTTCTGAATATGTTGGAATGAGTAATAGTCACAGTGTGAGATAGAAATACAAAATAGATTTCCACGAGTGAGGTGGTGGAATAGTGATAGAGGCTGTCTCTGAGAGCGGGAAATCTTCTCTCTCTCTCTCTCACCTATCTTCTACGACAGATCTAAAGTAGTCAGACAGTCTAACACATATACATTAAATATATCTATATCCCCTCACGTGCACGCACATTCAAGTGACGACAGGTAGACACACAGACGTGGGAAACTATAACAAATGATTATATAGATATTTAGAACGAGCTGACCAACGCGCTGATTAATTTATTGTTAAGTTTATTTATCATTGTAAACTTACGTCACAACATGTAAAATTACATCCAAAAAAAATACAAATAGTCATAAAATATCAAGAAGATGCTACAAGAATGTTAGCCATGTTATGATCTTAACTATAGGTTTAGCCCACAGCCCCGTTAAGAGACAGAGGATGGCCCAAAAGTTTTAGATGCATAGGGTTAGGGTCTAATATTGTCCCCTTTCTTGCAGGTAAGAACTGACTTATGACAGCAGTATCTATTCTAAAGGAACAATTAAATTAAGCAGCAAGTCTTTCATAGGAAAAAAATTACAATGTGAGTGCATTAAACAACGAACATCCTTCCGTCACTTTCACTCGGTTCTTTCATCAGGGTACCCTGGCTTTCATGCTTACCTAAAAAAACTTGATGTTCATCACCGGCTGGTGCAACCTTAGGACGCTTCTCTACAGTGAATCTGGATTCTTTGGATAAAGCGAATCCCAGCTCTGCAAATACAGGTTTCTTCCACTGTCTTCGGGGAGCGTTCACTTTACCAGTTTAAATTTTTAGATTTACTGTTAATGTCACTTGAATCAGTTTTGGATAAGCGATTTTAAACGGGCACACAGAGTCTAAAACACGAGGATTCCCTTACTTTGGAAAAAGTTGACCAGTGGACAACTGCTCTCAACAGATAGTCTTGGTTCACTATCCACTCTTTCGATAATGTCGGAAATGTTAATGTTATTTCTTGAAATTTATTCTCGCCGCCAGGCAGCATGTATATTTCAATTTGAAAAGAAATATGAACTGGCTCAGGAGCCCAGTATAAACATTAATCTTTAGCAACCGTTAGTGGGATTGGTATTACTGTTTATCTCTGATGGCACATGCACTGTCAGACCAGTGTTACTTGAAAAAAAACCCACGTGGTTAAAGATAGGAAATGTCTATGCTTCTCACAAGTATGTCTCTTTACTAAACGCCGGCAAGTTGGGTTTACCCCAGTATTCGCTGAATGAAGAAAAACAACATATAATATAATATACAGAATATGTACTCGTTATAACTTACCTTTTAAACGGCAAGCCTACAGCTTGACTTATATTTAAAGCTTCCCGTGAAATAAGTTATATAAAAAAAAATCTCTCTTCATGAATTAGGAATATCTGCGTATTTCCGTCACCACTCATGATGCATCTAGCATTTATAAGTTTGTTTAGAAAAATATACTCGACTGAGTAGTTAGCAGTTAAATCTGTATGCGTCACAAGAAAATAATACAGACTTATAAATTAATCGCTCTGCACCAAATCTAACTAGGGAAATAAATAAACGATTAACCACTTTAAACATTTCGCAAAATACTAGATATACTAGATATAATATTTTACCTCAAACAGAACTACGTATCACAACGAAACTAAGAGACATCACTTATAAGTTTAAGTGTTCTAGAACGAAGTGACC
Source organism: Oreohelix idahoensis (assembly GCA_024509875.1). Lineage (NCBI taxonomy): Eukaryota > Metazoa > Mollusca > Gastropoda > Stylommatophora > Oreohelicidae > Oreohelix > Oreohelix idahoensis. The sequence continues at coordinate 94,059 of JAMPIV010002777.1, read as the reverse complement.
ACGTTTACTGTAAAATGGAGAATGAGTGAAGTTAGTTTCAAACTCGGGCCAATATCTTAAAATTAGACAAAAGCCCCAACTTATTTCGCAAACGAAATAATCTCCCCTTGTACGTGTAAAACACCTTACGTCAACTAGAAGACACCCATGAACTGACACTTCTACTACTTCACGCCTCACGCTGATCAGGCCCGCCGTGAGCGCCGTGTCAGCTGGGATTTCCACACAAATGTCTGAAACTGCGACTATAAGGTGTAAATTATCGCGCCTACTTAAGCGCTCCACCGATGCAACTCGTTGTGGCCGGTGAAAATGCAGACGGATGTCTGCTATCTCATAGCATTCTCACACTTCAGGCCCAGAAACTAAGCCGAGGAAACACCGCCCCAGGGGAAAACTGTAGACAGCTGTCTGCTGGGCCGTGTTCTAACACTAATGTCAGTCCGCCCAGTCTTATGCAATAATCGCGTTACCAGTACTTGAAACGAAACAGGTAAACGTTAAGAATGAGGATGAAAATATTTTTCGCAAACGAATGGATGCAAAAATTACATGAAAAAGGTAAAGAGTTGAAATAAAAATTAAGAATCCGGGTGAAGGAAAAAGAAGAGGATGTAGGCAATTTATGATCAATAAACCTATGTGACAACTCTGCTGTCCACTTTATTGTGTCAGGTTTTCCTTTCTTTGTCAGATCAGTCGAAGGTGCACATAAGGTGTTGAAGTCTTTCATGTATTTTTTATAGAATCCACATAATGATACAAACGACCTCACATCCTTTTTTATCTTCGGTCTATGTGCATTTCTTAACTTTTCTATATTTTGGGGATCAGGAGACATATTTCCCTGACAAATTGTATGTCCCAAAAATTCTAATTCCTGACATCCAATAACACACTTTGTTGGACGAGCAGTCAACCCTGCCTCTCTGAGTCTATCCAGTAACAGAGATAAGGAATGTAGATGATCCTCAAATGTTTCAGTGGCAATGAGAATGTTCCATAAAGTTGGTGATGACTGAGTTTTTCAAGGGCTCCAGCAATTTCCTCATCATCATTAAAAATACGCTTGGTGCGTTTTTCAACCCGAATGGTAGCACATTAAATTCGTAGTGGCCATCCGAAGTGCTAAAAAGCCAGCATGTGTCGGATCTCGGGTTTGACGGGAATCTGGTAATATCCCTTACTTAAGTCGACCTGAGAGAAATATTTCACTTTACTTAGCGTCGAGAACAGCTGATTGGTATCCGGTAGTGGATCAGCTTGTGTTTCTGTAATCGCATTCAATTTTCAGTAATCGATACAGAGTCGGTGTTTTCCGCTTGGTTTTCTCAAAAGTACAACACTTGAACTGTAGGGCGATTCTGACTTGGAGATGATTTGTTCTTGCAACAAATAATCAATCTCTTCCTTCAATGCCTTAGCATATGGTATAGGGTAGATCTTCATGCAGATCGGTGTTGGATCGATGACCTTCATGTCTTATTTTAATAAGTTTGTACACCCAGGTTTATCTGTTGACACATCTGCATGTGTTTTTCGTACCTTGTTAACCTGCTCCCTCTGTTCCCGAGTTAACTGAGTACTAATTTTGACTTGTTCATAAGTCTCAGTCGGTCTCAATGGATACTCTATTGAGGTTAGTGGTTCATGCTTCATTTCAGTTGCGATGGCCAGAATCATCATATGGGCTACCTCAGTTGATGTTCTGTCATAATATTTCTTTAACAGATTGACATGGTACACCTTTTCTTTGCCCTTTTTGTCAATTTTGTAATTAGTCCTAGATACTTTCTCTAGCACTTTTTATGGACCCTGTCAACCAATCTGCAGTTTGTTGTTACTGCTGGGCATAAGAGGAAGCACTTTTTCTCCAACAGCAACTTCCTTATCCTTTGCTTTCTTAATATAGTATTCAGCATGCTTCCTTCTGGCTCTGCGTAGATTGTCATTAGCCAATTTACAGCCAGCTTTCAGTCGAGATGTCCACTCATTTACATATTGAATTGATGAGGTGACACTTTCCTCTGCCTTCTCATCTGTCCAAGTCCGCAGCAATGCTTCCATTGGACCTTTTGTAGGCCGGCCAAACAACAATGTTGCCGGTGCCATTCCTGTGGAATTGTGTGGGACTTCCCGATATGAAAATAGTGCAGCTGGTAAGTATGCATCCCAAGAATCAGTTTTTTCACTTGCCAGCTTTCTAAGAATAGAAATGAGCGTGCAATTGAACCGCTCTACTTGACCGTTCCCTTGTGCATGATAAGGAGAGCAATGATAATGTCTGGCTTGAAATATCCTGAATACTTCTTGTGTTAGCTTTCCCTTGAACTGAGAACGGGACCCAAAGATGCTTCAATAAAGAATGCAGTCAGCGACCGACAGCTTGACTGCTTGCGTCAGGGTCAGCGAACCAGAGCTGACCAAGACCCTACTTCACCTCCACGTGGTGGTCCTGGAAACAGGCTGCATCACTGCAGTCTGGCTGAGAGAGTAGGGATCGAAGAGGGCAGGCAAACCCGGTCCCAAAAAATGCCGTGCTGAAGTCGGATGTGTCGGCCGAAAGGCGCAGATATCGCAGCTCCGGTGTAAACAGACACAACGCAACTAACGTCCTTTTCAGGACGAACGAGGAAGAAGAAGAAGAAGAACTGAGAACCATTGTCAGTCAATATATGATGTGGGAAACCTAACCTGGTGACTATTGTGAACAGTGCCTCTGCCACATGCTTAGAATCTATAGATGACATGGCTGCGGCCTCTCCCCACATAGAGGATGTATCAACCAGAGTTAGGATATAACTATTCCTTCTCTTAGTCCTAGTGAGGGGTCCAACAATATCCACTGCAACTCTCTCAAATGGAGTACCCATGACTGGCATCTCTCCTAGAGTTGCTGGTGCAGTCCTGTGCTTGGTGGCTACACGTTGACACTCTGGACTAGATTTCACGTATCTTTTGATATCTTCCGTGATCTCTGGCCAGTAATAGTGACAAACTATTTGTTGAATTGTGGCTCCAATTCCCATGTGTCTATTAAATGGAATAGCATGTGCCAGCTCCATAACTTTCTCCCTGTATGATTATGGCACTACCAGCTGTCCATGCACTTGAGGTTCTGTTTCAGCTTTTCTATACAGTAGTCCATTTTTTATATAAAAGTCTCCTTTCTCTGGAGGGTTATGGGCCTTTGGCCATTTTCCAAAACAAGCCTTCAATGTGCCGTCTACTGTTTGAGCCTTTTTCATCTCCTCTGTATGAGTATTGATAGGATTTTCCTGCTCCTTTTTTGGTGCTCGACCTGGTCTGGACTGCTGCCATGACAACTGGTTTTATTGGGTCACCCAAAAATACATATCTACATCCCAGTATCAGCGGGTATATAGGTTCATCTATCACTGCTGCTGTTATCACTCCTTCCACGTAGCGAGATTTCACATTTATCCTAGCTGTGGGAAGTGTCATGGTTGCTGTCCCCTTAGTTGCCCCTTGTACTTCCACTGTCTCTGTAGTAAGTTGATCAGGGTGCACTAGGGTTGAACTCACAACTGAGTCAAAATCCAGACCTGTATCTTATAAGCACGTGACTCGAGTGCCGTTCACGGTCACGAGCTCACTCACAGGGGGATGATGGAGGCTGTTCTGACTCCCTGTCAGTTCCTTCTTATCTTTCCTATTCCCTGTTGCTAAACATGCAGCGTGGTGAGGAGGGGTTTTCCTTTTACAATCTACAGTATTGTGGTTGCTCATCTTACAAATTTTTTACCACTTATCTCCCTGTTTGTAGGGTTTCTTTTCCCGAGTCTGAGGGTTCTTGTCCTTATTATCAAATCTTTGCTTTTTTTTATACGGTTGGTCCCTTTGGTCAAACATGGTATTATTTTGTGGTGGCTTATATCCTTCTACTTGCTTTCTTTTTGTTCCTACCAGTTCAGCTTGAGCTGCTTGGTATCTGCACATTTTAAAATGTCTTCCAGCCTCTCTGCTCCTTGTTCCATTAGAAATTTCCTCATTTCTTGAGGCATGGAATCTTTCACTTGCTCCAACATAACCATTTCTTTCAGATCCTCATAGGTTTTCTGGTATTTACCTAACCAACTCTATTTCACCAAATACGTTTCTAGTCTAGCTGAGAACTGATTATAGGTTTCTTCAGGTAGAAGCTTAGCAGTTCTGAATTTCTTTCTATAAGATTCAGAATTCTTTTCGTACCTGACCAGTAAAAAGTATGACTCAATAGCGTCCTCCTTATCAATAAATGGATCCAGGTGGAAACTCATAGCTCCATTTGCCGTGCTTAGAAAGAGTAAGCACTGGTGTATGGATATCATAGAAATAGTCAGACTGAAAATCCTGGCCCAGAAGGTAAGAATTAGTACCAGGATTTAAGGTGTCTCCTCCCTGTGACTTGCCTATGATTAATTAATTTCTAGGGGATAAATAAAATGAACATTTACTTTAAACACAATTTTTAAAAGTGAATAAGTCCTCAGGTACAATTAAAATCCTTTAATATTTACATTAATCTTCTTTTTCTGCTATTTGGAAATGAGCATTAAAATGTACACAAAATATTCACAACATTAATGTTATTTCTTAACTAATGTGTTGGTAGGAATGTCTTTCGTTCTGAAAAATTTAATTACTTGAAACAAAGTCCTTTATCAATTTTAATAAGTATTATTGTCCTTTACACTTCTGGATCTTGAACACTATCATCTTGTATAGTAAAGTTAATGAATACTGGAATCCATATTACTGTATCACTGTTCTCTTAGTTCTGTGAATTTACTGATTCCTTTCATCATTTGACTGAATTCTATAATAATTGGAATATTGTTGTAGAAGTTTGTTTCATATTACAAATATTGGCTGGTGGTTCATATATGAATTGTGTCAGTGCCTTAATTGACACTTATCTCTGAGTCTTGATAGTGCTGACACTGAATGGTCACTGTACTTATCAGCATTGGCAGACCCAGCAATAGGGGTACCAATGACCAGCTGTAGTTCACTCTTTGGTGTCGTGCACTTTTGTAGGATTGCCTCTGATGAACAACACAGGCTTCTGATACTTGACAGTCTGGTTTGAGTTGTTACATGAAACCTGAAACACCATATCAGCCTTGGCTAGTATCTGGCTAGACTTGTAACTGACTAGCACAGATGTCAGACCAGTCAGTCATCAGATGTCGAAGTTATACAATCATAGCAAGTAAGTACATCATTTCAGTGATACAGGATTAGTATTAACATTACAATTATTTATAGGTATTAACCATCATCTGGTTTGTTCCTCTCCTGTACATCCTTTAATATTTTATAGTTTGATCCTTCCAAATATTAAACACAGATCTTCTAATATTCCAGAATATGGTTGATTCTTCACATCAGGTACAAATTGAAATACTGAGGCAATTCTTTGCATCTACACAAAATTAATACACATCATATATTTCCCTGCAATAAATAAATTATATACATGATAGTTATCATAATTTCAGCTTACCCTCAGTCTTCAGAACATGGACACTGGACTTGACATTTTTGGTAGATTTCTCACAATTTAGATGGCAAAGGCGTAGTGGCTAACTCTGCATCCAGTCTGTCTCAAACTTTCTTTCAGTGTGTCCATTTAGCGCGCCGCTTTTTATTGGCTCCCATCATAAGATTGAGAGGTACTGACGTCACAGTCTAAGTCTTAAATTTTCTTCTCGAACCAGTGCTTTTATAAGAGGTGTGCGTTACTTGAAACTTTCCCTTCATCATTCTCAGCTTGTATACTATCGATCCTGTTCCAACCTATCTTGTTTTATTCAGTCGATTTAGATCTATATTCTTATCCATGTCTTCCCACAAACTGTCACTTCTTTAATTTTCTATTTAAGTCAGATGTGGGTTTTCATGCTTTCAACTCAACTTTAGACACCAGTAATCAGCATTTATATTGGTACATGCTAAACTCCTACCGTTGTTCCTTATATCAATTTATACACAATCCTCTCCTGGAATAAAAGGTGAAATCCTTTTCACAATAATTCCATTCTGATCCCTTATATCCGTTGCGATCGATGACTTGTCTTCGACAACTAATATATGTCTACATCTCCATGTTGCCTAATGCTTTCCTTTTGCGGCGGCATGCCCCGTGATTCGCGATAGATGATTTGTCAGTAAGCCCGCATGAAGCCGCTTTGTAATGAATAGTAGACAACTTTTGCGACAGATAATAGCATGAGTCTTCTAAAGTGTTTGAAGTTCTGTATATCTGCCTTCTTTGGTAACTTGATTTTTATCTGCACTTAAATGTGTTCTAAGACTTTTCTGCATGTCTCCTAGAAATTTTTTTACTGATGATCTTAATACTTGTTTTATCTTCAAAGTGTTATAGCACTTGATAACTTGGTCGATTGTGATTCTGAATCAGTATTTCATTTTTTGATCTCTGAGATACTCCATGGTAAATTGATGTATGCTGGCTAACTGCAGATAATGATCTGATGCCATATCTGCTCCTTTATATACTGTAACACTTGTCAAAGTCTCCAATCAGTCTTGTTTTCTGGTATTTGGATAATCTCCATGCTGCTTTAATGTTCTTTTTATGAGCACATATGCCTCCTTTATGCAACTAGTTCATTTTTGTTTCCAAAAAAGTTTGCAAACACTTCTCCATTTTCATTCATCTTGCATAATCTATGTTTCCCCAAAAAAGCTCATCTTAACCTTTGTTATTATTACCTGCCTTTGTTACTGATTCATCGATCATTGGTATTTTTCATAGCATAGGGAGTAATACAAAACTTTTAGTGGATTCTTCATTGTCATTCGCTGATATAAAGTGCTGGATGTAGTTCCTAATTATTGTTTTTGTTGAAGGTTATTATTTTTGTTGAAGGTTGCATATATTATTCTTGGCATCATTATTTCTAGTCCTATGAGTGCTTTCTGTGCCACATTTTATAGCACTGATAAACATTTATATTGTGTGGGGCATTAGCCTTTCTGAGGGCTGATCTTATTTGAGCACTTCTCCCTGTGTTGTGGTCTTTCTTCTTCTTGTATTTTACATCTCAACTCATATAATCCTAGACGGGTTTGGAGTGGCTAAGAGTTATGGTGACCGCCTCAATTTCTAGAGGTACCAGGTTCGATTCCCAGTTAAAGGAAAATAATTTATGAAACCAGTAGTCCTAATGATGTCATACTCCTCTCTGGTCTCCTAGGTAGTAAAATAGGATGCCTAACTTTCTTGGATAATCGCGAAAAATAAACAGGAGGTCTCGTGTGCAAGTTGTCCATGTTAAAAATCCCACGGCAGTTAGAAATCGTAAAGAGTAGTCCTGTCAGGCTGCTGCCCTGGCAAAATTAGAAACCTACAAACCACAAAAATATTTATAGGATGTGTGATTCCTATATATTAACATTGGGATTCTCGCCGGTGCTACAGAGTTTGTGCACTGTGCTGAGATCATCCTTGTGTGATCTAAAGGAGGAGATCGAAGCACTGATGGAGTAGGCCGTGTGCAATGAAGATAGTCCTTAAAAACCAACCAACCAACCAACCAGTCCTAGAAGGTTAATTTTATTACTCTTAATTTCTCATAAAAATTGTGCATTTCTTCATATCGTGTACATTTTTCTGTGTGAAAGTAAGCAGATCATTGATTCAAAATAGCCACTTCACCAACAGTTTGCACTAACATACCTGTCAACCTCCTGAGACAAAAATCTGTACGCCGGACCAAAAAATTCCTTACAAACACCCAAAAATCCTTACGCAAAAAATATATTAATAAATTATACGCAATACAGTTTTAAAATGAGAAATGACATATACAAATCTATTAGCATTTGAATTATTGTGATATAAAACATGCTAATAGTCTCATGCTGTTCTTTAAATATATAAAAACTTAGTGATCATGAGGTACACTATTCTTTCGATGTACAGTGTTTTGTATTATAATCAACACATGCACTTTTAGCACTTTGCAGAATTGCATTTGTGGGCTTAAAGTCTGCACAGCATGTATCAATGTTAATCTTACACTGTAAAATAGAAGTGAGTGTGTCCGCATTCATGGACCTCCTGCAATCTGTGTGGATTTTTTTCATCATTGAAAATGATCTTTCGCAGCAAAAAAGGTCTTAATAGATGCTCCCTTCTTCATCGCAAACATTTGTTCATGCACTTTCGATCTAAAATGTACTTAAGATCATATAATCCTGAAGCTACTACTTTAATATCTTTGCTGCATAATCTACAAAAAGCATGGGTTGATCCTAACTTGGATGCATCTACAATGCCAGAGAAGAGTTTAACCCATTCGACCTGAAACTTACCATGACCTGCAAGCTTTTGTTTCTTTGAATTAGGCTCAGCCATCATTCCGTGGATGAAATATTTCAACTAATAATCTTTGTAGACGAAGAGAACGATTAAAAAATACAACGAACAAAGCAAACGGCTAACAGCAAAAAAAATAAAAAATAAATAAACACAATTTTGAACAGAATATAAAATCTAGGAAGAAAAAACGTATCACCAAAAATTTACAAAATTATTATTTAAGAGTTGGTAGCCTAGACCAGTGATAACAGATTGCCACTTTATTAAAAAATAAAGCAGCGAATTTCGAGCGCTGGAATAAAGTAGGCCTACTCAACGCAAACAAACTTTTTCTTTCTAGTTATGTAGGGCCTACACAGAATATTATGACAATTTATCGGAAATATATTGAAGGGCAAGATATAACTGGAAAGATTAAGACAGCGATTAAATTGCAACAAAGCAAAACAACAGCAATATTTAACCAAGTTATAATTACTTAGCTTTTTCAAACAAAATGGCATCGAAGTGTGGTGGCAAGCAAGCGTGGTCGTTAATAACAGATAACTTTACAATACGTCCTGTCACGCTGAAAACTGAAAGCGTTTCAGGCCGAATTCAAAGTTTTTGCCGAATTGTTGGGTATGAAAGGATTTGATTGGTTGATGGGAGAGACCTCAGTTTAAAAACAGACGCCGAGATTCCCGGTATTAAAAAAAAAATTGGTGTTAAAAAAAAACCTTGGCTAGAAAATATTTTCTGATTTAAAATTTAAAAAAACTTTGGTTGGAAAATATTTTTAGAATTTAAAAACAAAAAAAAAAATCCGTACAACGAGTCTGTACGGCCGAACACTGCTAAAAGTCTCAAAAATACGTACATTGTACGAAAAATTCATGCAGGTTGACAGGTATGCACTAATATTAAGATGTCCTTTGATTACCTATGCAGTGGGTAACTTTAATCACATATGCAGTGGTTAAAATCAAAATAAAATTACATTGAACCATTTTTTAAAAGTCAAGTTTAAATACAATATAAACAAAGCTACATTTACAGTTCCATACGTTTTACCATATATATTATATACTGAAGCACATTAAAAACGCACCACTATTATATATACTGATGCCGAGAAGCTGGAAAAAAAGTGTGGGAATGGATTTTCCCCGTGTTAGTGATGAGGTAGAGAGCGAGTGGCTGCTGGAATGGAAAGTGCATGATTCAACCCACGGGTTTGTGTACAGACTACATGAAAACAATGAAAGTTACACGTGCAACACGATTCCCAACAGCTATGACCCTGAAAATGTACGGGTTGTGGCAGTATACTCGGTATAAAAAGGCCGTTGAGACAAAACACCCAGTACATGTGCTTGAATTGGGAGCCGCGCTGGTATAATGGCTACGGCGTTGTACTGGCGACCAGGTCTTCGTGGTTCAAACCCGGGCGTCAGCGTTTGAAGGAATGTTTACGACCGGAAATTTGACTGAATAACCTGAACGGCTCCTGCACATAAATCCCGTGTGGATAGGAAGGAGCGAAGCTCCTGACCGGATTGGAAGGAAAGTCCACTGACCCCCCAGCCTCGCAAGGACATGTCATTGGGCCAAAATAGCTGGAAAGCTCGAGTGTCGCTGGTTAGAGAAAAAAAAAACATGTGCTTGAAATGCCACGACTATCTGAAAACGACCGCCAACGAGCCATTGGTATGTTGGAGACCGGAATGAGCTCGCGGGCCATTGCCAGAAGGATGAATTGCCACCACAGCACTATTGTACGTCTCAATGAACGTTACGGAACCACTGGCAGTGCCCGGGATAGACTTCGGAATGGCCAACCACGAGTTGCTACCCCTGCGCAAGATCGTCATATTGTGCTGAGTCACCTAAGGAATCGTTCTCTCCCGGCAAGTCAAACAGCAAGAGCAATAGTGGGTAGACGTGGGCAAATCTCTCGAATGACAGTCATACGACGACTCAGAGATACAGACCTTACTGCAAGACGACCTTATGTTGGGCCAAACTTGACTCACAGACATCGTCAGCAGCGCCTGCAATGGGCAGAGCAACATGTCAGATGGACTAGACTGCAGTGGCATGCTGTCCTATTCACAGACGAGAGCAGATTCAACATATCCTTTGCTGATGGACGTATGCGGATTTGGCGACGGTGTGGAGAGCGCTTTGTAGACTGCTGTGTTCGTCAGCACAACCGATTTGGAGGTGGCAGTATTCACATTTGGGGAGGATTCAGTTTTCACCATCGCTTGCCTCTTCACGTCTTCCGTGGAAATGTTAAGCTGTGACATATCGAGATGAGGTTCTGGATACATTGGTTGCTCCTGCGCTCACAAATTATCCAGACTTGCAGCTTCTTCAGCAGGATAATGCACGTGCGCACACCACATGCATTACGCAGCAATATCTACAGCAGCTGAACATTGTGACGATTGATTGGCCTGCCCTATCACCAGACATGTCCTGTATAGAACATCTGTGGGACGAGCTTGGACGCAGAGTCTACAGGCAAGGTTCTCCAGCTAATCTGCAACAGCTCGAAGCTGCTCTTACACGTGAATGGGACTTGATTCCCCGGAATTTCCTTCAGAGACTTGTGCGTTCCATGCGGAGCCGCTGCCAAGCTTGTTTGCAAGCACACGGTGGACATACCAGATACTGAGGATAGTGTGAATGAATTTTTTTATTGGTTGAATTTTTTGTTTTCTCCCTTGCCTGCACAGAATGCAATGAATTTCATAACAATCAAATGTACAAATTAATGATCAGCATGGATTCATAGGATAATGAATAAAGATTCCAAATATGTAAACTTGTAAACACTTATATTTACATTTCACACTCTGTTCCTGGATTATACAGGTGGTGCGTTTTTAATGTGCTTCAGTATAGATATTTGGCCTTTACTAAAACTATTATATTAGGCATATTTTCTTTCCAGTAGTAAGATTTCTTGTCTCTTTTAATGTTCTATTGTTTCTTTTTTTAGAATGTCACATCCAGATTGCCACCAGGCAGTGATATTGACCTACTTATGATTGGCAAGACAGGACATGGCAAGAGCTCCACTGGAAATTCGATCCTGGGACAAAACAGATTTATTTATTCAGCATGTGGAGATTCTGTGACAAGTCACAATGGAGTGGGATGGGCTCAGATTGATGGTCGCACTATCAAAGTGGTGGACACCCCAGGTGTGTGCGATACACGTGTTAAAGTTGATGAATCTTCTACTGATGTTGCTATTAATTCTATCAGTGAAGCAATTGCACTTTGTCCAGAGGGTTTTCATGCTTTACTTCTTATAATTCGCTTTGGAACTCGCATGACGGACGAGGAAAGGGAAGCTATTGGTCTGTTAAAACGTATCCTGGGAGAAGATATTGTCAGGTCTCATTGTATTTGTGTTATTACTCATGGAGATAACTTTGAATTAGAAATGGCTGGACAAAAGACAACTATTGAGGAATGGTGTAGAACCCAAAATGGTTTCTTAGGAGACCTTTTTAAGGAGTGCAGCTATAGATGTGTGCTGTTCAACAACAAGGCCACAGATCCAAAAGCACAGAAGACCCAAGTGATTCAACTCGTGTCAAAAGTGGACAGTTTAAAAGACAGTGGCACCCGCTACACTAATTCCCTTTTTGAGTTAGCAAAAAGGGAACGTCAAAGAATAGTCACTGAAGAAAAGGTGCCTCAAGTGAATGAAGAAATTATTAGAGATATTCACCTAATCCTTCAGAATATGAACACCTTGGCCAACAATACCAGTACGGCAGCACAGTGTATGAATGAGCTGTCAAGATTAAGGGAGAGAGTGGACAACCTCCACAGCAGAGTCTCAGAGAAGGAGAATGGGCAGCTGGATTATCTGGTAAACACTCTTATTTCTCTATCTGCAATATTACATTTGAAGATGCATGAGATTGCTGATCATTCCCAGCCAAATAGCCCAGATGTACCAAAACGTTCTGAAGAAAAGGAAGCAGTGGCTAGGATTGCTGATCATCCCCAGCCAAATATCCCAGATGTACCAAACAGTTCTGAAAAAAAGGAAGCAGCAGCTGCGAGTGGGAAAAACCCAGTTAACAACAAAGACTTGGAGCCTCACAAGGAACAACTTCAGAATTACTGTGATCATGAAGTGTCACCTGTGCAGAGCATGGTGACAGAAAAAGTGACTGAACAAGTGAAGCCTGAGGTTAAGAAAGTAAAGTGTTTTCCTGGAAGCTCTGTCGTCACATTGTCAGATGGAAAGTCTATCCCTTTGGAAGAGTTACATGTGGGAGATAAAGTCCTTGTTAGGGATGCTACAGGCCACCTCAGTTTTGACACAGTCTACATGTTTGGACATAGGGAATTTGAAACTTCCAGTGAATTTATAGTCATGAAGACTGTCTCACACACTGTGTATGTCACTGCTGGACATTATGTCTATTGTATAAAACATGGCAATGAGCTGTGTGTGGCTGCTGAAGATGTCCACGTTGGAGATTCTCTACTAGTGGCCACAAGTGAGGGCTTGATGCTTCAGTCAGTGGAGACAGTTATATTTGAAAAAAAGCAAGGTCTGTTTGCTCCATTTACCAAAAGCGGTAATATCATTATTGATGGGGCTTTGATGTCATGTTATGTCAATGTTTTGCCACCCACAACCTGTCACACCCTTTTGTGGCCAGTTCGACAGCTGTACAGTTTTTCTCCACGTACTTTGTCTTACATTAATGGTTCATCAGTACAGAACCCAATCCCTCGCTGGGTGCAAGCTGTAATGAAGCTGATGTAAGAAAAGAGGACAGAAGTTTCAGTTTTCTTGAATATCATAATAAACTTTGTCAACGTGGTGGGACTCTTAAAATCATTTCTTTTCTTGAAAATAAATCTTAAAGTTTTACTTTATCATATTAATTGATTTTATATTAACTTTTTTCATTTAAATTGTTATTGCTTCATCATTTTATATATTCAAAGTAAGGTTTGCTCTAACCCTATACCTACCATGCGCTGCATTGTGTTACTTTAAACCAGCTGTAAACATGACATTTTCTTCAAGTAAACCTCAGTATTTCACAGAAAATGAAGCTAAAATGCTAATTCAAGGGTTGTAAAGCAAATTTATCACCTCGACTGATGAAGAATATTGATTTTTTTTTTATAAAGTAATTCTGACAGATTCCATCCATGATAGGAGGTAGACTGAGGAGACTGCTGTAAGTGTGGCTGGGCTTTGAGTGATGGACGAGATTAGAGGCAGTCAGAATATGTCTAACCCTATTTATTATAAACTGTTATCCAGAGATGAACAAGCAGTGAAGTTGAGAGAAAAACAGATGCCAGACATCTCATTTCCTGTCGTATGATGGGAGAAACAGAGCTGTGCAGAGAAATCAGGAAAAATGTTTTCAAACCCACTGTGTTTGCATTGGATGCAACAAAGGGATACATCTCTATCCAAAACAGATATTCTGAATTGCTTCATCCTCGAGGCGAGTAGCAATGCCAGTATGCTACACAGCCATTTGTTACCTGCTCGAATATTTACTGGCGTTCTTTTCATGTTTCATATAGTAATAAATTGTTCCATGCTGTCTTATTTAATTCAGTTGCTGAAAACTGTCTTTTCTGATAGTATAATACGATCTCACATCAAATATACATTCACATATGGAACGACCCCTTCTTGATCTCTGTTTCACTATGATAGTATCAGTTACATTTTTTTTGTACTAATTTTATTTGTGTCATTTTCCTTGGTCGCACCCTTTTTTATCTGCTATGTAGCAGATAATTGATATTATGAAAACCATTTGACACTCCTTGACTTATAATGCATAACATTCACCAAGCGAGACACAGCCTTGCTAAGATTACCACAGATAAAACCATATTGGTCTGCTTAGTTTTCGCGTAGTTCTGTTTGCTCAGGGTGTGCCGAGCGATAAATTATCCTGCCGGCGGACAGATTACAGACACGCACTTATCATTCGGACACACCCAAACGGAAATGTTGTAATAGTCTGGGCAGAAGTAGTAAGATGTTATATATCTTACACACATTGTCATATGAGATTACCGATATGTCTGTAAGTTCATACACAAGAGATCGGATATTTTCATGCCATATATGGCATATATATATATATATATATATATATATATATATATATTTATATATATATATATATATATATATATATATATATATATATATATATATATATATATATATATATATATATATATATATATATATATGCCTTACATTCAAACTTTTTCCATGTCAGGAATATTTCGAAATCACCCCCCCCCCCCAAAAAAAAAACCAAAACGCATGTTTGAAAATGATTGGATCTTTTGAGTAGCTCCATAACAAACAGACACTGTGAGATTCACGCTTGCCAAGACAAAACCAGACCCTGCCAGAGTGTAGCCTAGAATTCAGATTTCCATTTATCAGACTGGACTTTGTGGAACAATCTTGAAGGACTTACAAAACCCAGGAAAACCATTTTAATAAGGAAGGCTGAGGAAACTAAAACACACAGTCATAGAGGGAATTATTTTACAAAAGTAACGACCCCCAAGAACACGTGTAAGAGGCCTAATCAAGTGCCTAAACTTCATTCATCTGAGCAAAAGTCTGTGAGCCAGGATTGGCGTAAGTTGTCATTTTACATTCTATATTTTTCATTACTAACACGTAAACTAATATGTATATATTACCATGTGAACATTAATATGTGAAACTTGCTAGTGGATGTCCAAGTCATTTGAGGCTGGCAACCTCATCATATAGAATGACTAATTTACTGTATGAATGGTTTAGATTGTGTTTGTTTGTATGTTTTTTTGTGTTTTTTTAAGGTATTAATTTTTTAAAATTTATGTTAATTAATAAATATTTTTCCCCCTTAAATTTGATTATGTCTGGATGTTACAAATGTATGTTATTATTTTACCTCGATAATGTTGTATGCTTAAATAATGCTAAAAATACATGTGCTATTGAAAGGATACGGTATGTAAGATGACAGAGAGAAGAAGGGCAGAATGTAAGACGGGCATGCGTGCCCAATTCTTAACCCTTTGAAAATAAAGTTCGTTCGTTCGAATGATGATTTTATGAACCCCCACTGCAAGGGCTGGTGATTGCTTTATTGCTAGTTCCATACAGAGAACTGAAAGCATAGGTAGTCCCAAGTTCCATATGGAGCAGGGTGGGAAAGATGAAAGAAACATTCTAATTCTTACAGTTTCAAACCAGTGTAAATGCCTATGTAAACATATTCACTTTAAAGTTACTGAAAGTGTCAAACTTTTCAATCAGTGTAAATTTTTTTTTTCGTACGCCCGCTATTACTCGAGGCGAAATCTCAGGTTAGTATGTCTAGCCTTAGACTGATTTTACGTGAGTATCCCTGTTTTCTTGCACAGAGACAGGTGTCCCTCGCCATTCAGGCAGATACTTGCCGATTTCGGAGGTACCCATTAGAGCTGGATCGGCTCAGAAACTGCCAGTCCCTGGTCGACAACATTTCTTCAAATGTACTCGCCAGGACTCGAGTTAATCCAGTCCAAATCCCGGTCGATGAAAAATCTTCATATGTCCTCGCCCGGGTTTGATCTTGGCTCTCCCGGTTGCCAGCGCAGTGTGGTAACCACTACGCTAGCGCGGCCCTCAATCAGTGTAAATGAAAGCAGATTCAATTTATATTGTGATCACTTTTCAAAGAGTGGAGATGTAAATGTAAACATATTCTTCTGTACTGTTAACCTTTTCATTTAAATGTAAAATAAGGATAAAGCTTTTCAATTTAAATGTAAAGAAAGTTTCTCTCGAGTGATTAAGTTAATTCTCATCGAGGGTAAATTCTGAGATAGATGGGATGGTAGAATAGGAGAAAGGGGACACATAAGTATGTGTCGGAAAAAGCAATAATCAAGAGAGCATTTCGTTTCTTTTCTTTTACTATAGTTGTTGGTGGTGGTACCAGTAAGGGTACTAATCTCTGGAACAAAGTGAGGGTAGATGTGGACTGACGTAGAAATGCGGGACCAGCTTGGCAGTTACTTCTTGATTGTACTTGAAATGTGCTGCACCTTTAATCTTGACCAGAGACGTGAGAACTCCAGTAACCTATCTGCACAGAACCCATCAGCGGGGACAGAAACTGCTATTGGCAGCTAAGTGAAACCTATAAGCTGCCAAAGTGAACTTTTTTCATAAAACCTACTATCATTCAATGATGAACATTTTCTTTTAAACTATTCAAATTTTCTGAAACTTGTTAAAACTAAATGTCTATCTTTGAGAGCATTTTATTTGTTCTGTACAAAACATGGTTTTGAAGAAAAAATCTATGTTCATCTGCTTCATGTGCTGCAGTCATTTACAGATTTTGTAAAAACTTACAACAATAGAATTTTTTTTTAAATTTACCTTTGCATCTGATGTAGATATTGAAAGTACTTGTTTACAATATTCACTGATTATTTTTAAAGTTAACGTTCTTTAAAAAAGAATAATTAATGATGCTTCTGATATATTTTGCTAATTTTTTTCTAAAATGATACAGAAATAGTAAATATATTGTTAACATTGAATGTTAATCATTCATTTCATAATTTACACATTACTGTGCTGTTTATCGGTGTTTTGTATTTTCAGTGATGGATTTTTATTTTTAAAATGCATTTGGAGAGCTTTAATTTGATAATTAAATTTATAAAGTACTAGCAGATTTATATAAAATAGAAGACTGTCACATAATTTGGGTCGATCTCTTGTCCACTCTGGCAGAATTTAGATACCTTTGTTATGTGTACTGAATAATGTGCATTTCAATTGTTGGAACATTTGTCGAGGTATGGCGGCTTGCGTACCCTGATTACCCCCAGAGCTATGACAGCGGGAGTTTTACTCCTGGAATATTCTACCAAGCTGGACAGGTTTGCGCGGGCAGGGGTCAGACTAAAGCAGACACCCTGGTCCTCCAGGTTGGGGGTTTTAGCATAGGGCTGACATCCCTGTCTATGTAAAAAGAAATAAAGTTACGGAAACGACAACAAATGAACAAACTTTGCTGCGGGACGGACATCCGGAGTCTGAGACTCGTATGACTGTCAGTGGTGAAAGCCGAAAGGAAGCCACTGACACGAAAACGGACGTCCTGACCGCAAAACGTGAATAGGATTTTGGAATGTCAGGACAGTGAACGAGACGGGTAAACTAAAACAGGTCACAGCAGAAATGAGAAACTACAGATTACACATTCTAGGGATAAGCGAAAGCAGTTGGACAGGGGCAGGAAAAGTTAAAACAGCAACAGGAGAAACTACTTTACTCTGGAAGAGAGGATGGACAGCACAATGAAGGTGTAGCCATTATTCTACAGAAAGGAATAGAAAGAACATTACTGGAATGGAAACCCACCAATAACAGACTAACTAGAATAAGATTGAGAGGCAGATTCACGAACACTATAATAATACAATGCTACGCACCAACGAATGACAGCGATGAATAGGTCAAGGATGAATTCTATCAACAACTGCAGAAAGAAATGGAAGACACACCTACATATGATCTTATCATGGTAATGGGAGACCTCAGTACGAAAGTTGGAACACACTATACATATAATGAAAGCGTAATGGGGAAATGCGGCAGCGAACAGCAAACGAAGATGGGGATAAATTAATAAGTTTCTGTAGAATTCACAATCTGGTCATTGGAGGAGCACTTTGCCCACACAAGGAAATTCACAAATTAACATGGGAATCACCAAATGGTCGGAACAGAAACCAGATAGATCACATCATGATTAATGGTAGATGGAGACATGCATTACACGATGCGAGGGTACGAAGATGTGCAGATGTGGGAAGTGATCACCATTTAGTAGTAGCAAAACTGAAAGTGAAACTAAGAATGGCTGGACCAACTATAACTACACAGAAAAGGTTTGACATCAGCAAATTGAAGGACCCCCTTACCAGATAAGCTTTTGCGGGTGATATAAAGAAACGATATCAATTTGACAAAAGTCAGGAAAAGACTGACTGATGATATAGACAAGAAATTCAACACCATTTCAACAGTATATAAGGAAAGCAGCAAATCATGCTTGGGATTCCAGGAAAGGAAGAAGCAAGACTGGATAACACCAGAAACATTAAACACCATAAAGATGAGAAAGGAAATAAAAAGAAAGAAAACAGAAGCGAAGTCCCCCAGGTTAAAGCAACTATATAGCGAACAATACAATCAGCTAGACAAGGAAGTTAAACGCCAAACCCGAGCAGACAAAAGGAATTTCCTAGACGATCTTGCAAGACAGACAGAAGGGGTAGCACTGAGAAATGAACAAAACACAGTATACAAAATAACTAAATTCATCAGCGGAAAATGAGGTGCAAACAATATTACATTAGTAAGAGATAAGCAAAGAAATCTTATCACAACAGCAGAGACAGGAAACAAGATGGGCAGAGTATTTCAGAGAAACACTGATTAAGGAACCACCAGAGACACAATTGAATGTTCCTGAGGCTGAAAATGATCTAGATGTTGATACAGACATTCCACGAAAAGAAGAAATCATCACAGCAATCAAAGGGTTAAAGAATGGAAAAACTCCTGGCCATAATAACTTAAATGCAGAGCTATTTAAGACAGACCCTGAGCTAGCAGCAGAACTATTAGAACCACTATTTGCACAAGTCTGGAAAACAGGGACAACACCAACAAAGTGGAACAAAGGAATAATTGTCAAATTGCCCAAGAAGGGAGATCTTGCAGACTGCAATAATTGGAGAGGAATCACTCTTCTATCAGTTCCCAGCAAAATACTTGGCAGTATAATTATACAGAGAATTTCAAAAGCAGTAGACCACAAACTGAGGAAAGAACAAGCAGGATTTAGAAAGAACAGAAGATGTGTAGATCATATATTTACCCTCATGAACATTATTGAGCAGTGCTCAGAATGGCAAAGACAGCTGTACATTAATTTCGTTGATTTTGAAAAAGCTTTTGACAGTATACATAGGGACAGTTTATGGAAATACTGAGGGCTTATGGAATTCCAAGCTGCTTAGTGTCAATCATAAAAAGCCTCTATGCCAACTTTACGTGTAGCGTTGGGCAGAGCAAACTAACCTTCGAGGTGAAGACAGGAGTACGACAGTGATGCCCCTTATCAAGCACTCTATTTTTAACAGTCATAGACTGGGTGATGCGCCAGACAACAGAGGGCAGTCGTAGAGAAATAAGATGGACTACATTTTCTACATTGGAAGATCTGGAATATGCAGATAACATTGCGCTACTAGCGCATTCACATCAACACATCCAGGAAAAAACTGATAGACTTAATAAGATTAGCCAGCAGGTGGGCTTGAACATCAATTTAAATAAGTCAGAGGTCATGACGCTCAATGTGAGCAACCCTGAGCCCATATCAGTAAGGAATCAGCAACTGGAACAGACAGACACCTTCACATACCTAGGATGCATAGTAACACCAGACGGCGGAGCCAGCAAAGACATCAACAACAGAATGAACAAAGCAAGAACAGCCTTTTTTAGTCTAAACAACATCTGGAAGTCCTCTCAGTACAGCACAAGCACAAAATTAAGATTATATCAGAGCTGTGTGCTTTCTGTGCTTCTCTGTGGTGCGGAATGCTGGAGAGTTACAGAGAAGGAAATGTCGAAATTGTCCTCTTTTCACACAACATGCCTAAGAAAAATTCACAGAATCTTTTGGCCGAATACCATCACGGCATAAAGAAAAACTTTGATGTGCATAGTTTAGCAAGTAAAATACTTTTATTTTGATAATATCTAGCAAAATTGAATGTCTTTTAAAAATAAAATGAAAACAACTTTGTCTGTCTGTTCTTCAGAAAGACTACATACATTTTAAACAATGGACAATCAGGATGCAGTCCAATTTTGTTTTCACATTTCTAACCAAAAAAATCTAGGTATTGTTTTTATTTGTAGTTTTTATTTGTAGTTTTTATTTGTAATTTTCTTTCTTACATAACAAATAAATTTATTAAACTGATGCTGTTTTGATGGGGAAAAAAATTTGTTATGTGTGTATGTATATAAAGCTTCTCTTTTAATATGAAAATTAAAATAGCAAGTATTTTATATTAGTGTTAACTATTGTTGAACTCTCAATGGCTGTAACCCATGCTCTCTCTTAAATAATCTAAAGGGACACAAACCTATTAATTCTTCAGTCCTTTTTGTCCCATGGGGGTCAATCCACATATGATGTCACGCAATTTTTGCCATTTTTTAAAACCTTCTCTTCCCCTTCCCCCGTTGTATTTGCGATGCTCGGCCTGACTTTGCTATTCGCCTTCATCCTTGCCAGGTCTATTGTCGCAGCCAGCTCATTTAGCACTTTGTTGTGGCGCCATGTGTATCGCCTTTGCCCTAATGACACCTTGCAAGCTGAGAGCACGTGTTCAAGTGTCTGCCTCTCATGGCACAGGGGGCACTGCTCATCATCCGACTTTCCCCATCTCACAAGGTTTGTGGCCGATGGCAAGATGCCATACATTGATCTAATATTGAAGCTGAGCCTAAGAGGTGCCATATGCCATACAGTATATCATTCCATGTCAAGGACCTTTGCAGGGCTCCTTCCCATGTTCCCATGTAGTCCATTGGCCTTGTTGGGCCTGCTGCACCGCCTTTTGCAACCTCTTATCATTTTCAGCACCTTGTATCTCCTGAACTACCATGTTTCTGCGCTCCCTGCTTAATGCCTTGGACCACCAGCGGATGTCTCCATGGCCAAATTCCCGTCTATTCGTCTGTGTGTGTCCGATTACCTCCCTCACCTTGAGCGACTCTTGGGCAGCATCAACAGCTTCTTCCACTTTTCATTTCCTTCCTGTTTTCAGTGTGGGCTGAATGGACAACCACATCATCTGTTGACTCGCGCAGCATCATTGTGACCTTTGCCTTTCCCACTTTGTACTCTTCAACAACTGACTTGAAAGGAAGCACACGTTTGACTCTTTGCAGTACAGTGCTACGTTTGACAGACCTGGTGGTACCCCTAGCCATTTCCTCATGAACTTGTTGACCTTCTGCTCTATAGCTTCTACTGTACTGGTGCTTATTTCATATATAAGCAGTGGCCACAGCAATTTAGGTATCAACATGAACTGTAGGCACCACAGTTTTAACTTTCCATGAGTCTGCTTTGGTCTATGATCTGTAGTCCTCTCTCTGCCATTTCCATTGTCTGTTGCACTGCCTTCGAGTCTTTTAATGAGGCATCGTACACCCTGCCAAGACTTTTAACAGGTTCCTCAATGGTTGGAAACCATGAATATGACCTCCGCTTTATTCCTTTTCCTGACTGATAGGCTTCTCAACTTCTTAGGTTTGGAGCTCATTCTGCACCAGCTGACTAGTTCGTCCAGTTTGCTAACATTCTCTGGGCCTGATTTTCATCTGATGTCAGAATTGTTGTGTCATCCATGAATGCTTTGAGCGGGGGCATATGATACTCGTACATTCTATTGAGCGTTGGACCTGTAGCCATTCTTTCAGCTGCATTGAGGATTACCTACATAGCCAACATGAATAGTATCTGAGAGATGGTACATCCCATCGCAATTCCAACTTGAAGGCCAATCCACTTCGTTGTGTACTCTCTAGTTAAAAATCTGACATAGAACCTTGAAATACAGCTTCAGCATTGCTGCAATTTCTTGTGGAACATGATACATTTCTAGGGCCTGCTACAACATCTGGTGTGGAACGGATCCATAAGCATTTACTAGATCCAACCAGATTACACGATGGTTTGCTCCAGCAGACGTTGCCTTTTGAATTGCTTCCCAGATCATAGTGGCATGCTCTACACCCTAGTGTACCTGGGATACCTCCTTTCTGGATGGTAGTGTCAGTGTACTCATTCTCCAGGAGGTATGTGGTGAGCCTTTTAGCCATCACCGAGAAGAATATCTTCCCTTCCACATTAAGTAGTGAGATTGGCCTGAACTGATGTCTGTAGAATTTTGTTCCTTCGGGATGTAGACTCCGTTTTCCTTTCTCCATTCCTTGCTTACAAGCTGGGTTTTCCACTCGTTCTTCAGTAAACGGAGCAGTCGTTTAAGCACCTCAGGGCATCTCTTATACACAACACCATTAAGATCTGGAACTGACTTGCACCGTGCTTTCTGAACAATGTTTTCTATTTCTTACATTGTTGGGGGCTTGGTATTGAATTTAGCTCCTGGCTCACTAAGCCATCTAATGTCTTCCATGCTGCTGAGCGGCTCATCTTTGCGACCATCTGAATAGGTCATTTTAAGGTGTTCTTCTGACGAGAATCAGATCCAGATGATGTTTAACGTTCCCGACCGTGGCTACTCAAACAGTTCTTTGGCAAACTTGAAGGGCTCCCTGAAAAATCTTTCCCTATCCCTTCTTGTCTTCCTTCTCTTCTTGCACGACCTTTCTGCTCTACAAAGGGCATTATATTGGCCTTTTAGGTACTCCTAAACCTGTCGTAACCCTTCCTTCTCAGTGGCCACTGCGTTCTTGAACAGTTTTCGGGCATGCTTCTTCTGTTTCCTGATTTCATCTATTTTAATTTGTCTTCTACTTTTTTGCGGTGGGTTACTTTCCCTTGCCTCCCTGACTCCAAACACATTGCGACAGTGAAGATATATTATGTCGCCGAAGGTTTCCAGCTTCTTCTCCAAAGTTATCTGCTTCAGGTTGTTATCCAACTCTTTTGACAAGGCTTCGTCCAGCTGTTCCCAAAGCACTTTTGCACTGGGAGGTGGAAACTTGATTGCATCTCTTTTCCCGTCCAAGAAGTGTGTGGCCTCTTCAGTCATAACTGACCATGGGAATGCGCCCCTGTGGTGGCAGCCCTCAGCTGCTTATTTTCCTTTCAACGTTTTCTCCTCTCCTCTGTTTGTTGTGTGAGCCTCTTTTCGCCCAATCTGAGGTGGCGCCGTAAATAGGAGCGCCACTTAGTGCGATCGGCAGCTTCATCCTTCCATGTTGCTGGATCCATGTCCAGTGCCCTCATATCTCTCTTGCAGACGTCTTTGAACCTCAGCTGTGGTCGCCGAACTGTTCTCTTGCCATCTGCTAATTGTCCGTAGAAGATATCTTTTGGGATGCGACCATCTTCCATGCGGCGAACTTGGCCAAGCCACCGAAGTCTGCGCTGTCTAAGCAGTGTATACATACTTTGAAAGCCAGCACGTGACAACACCTCGACATTTGTCACTTTATCTTTCCACGAGATGCCGAGGATGCGGCGTAGACACCGTAAATGGAAGGTATTGAGCCTTCTTTCTTGCTTGGCATAGGTCGTCCAGGTCTCGCTGCCATAAAGGAGTGTGCTGGTGACGCAAGCATTATATACCGCAGCTTTGGTCTTCGTTGTGAGTTTGGAGTTTCCCCAAACACGCGATGTGAGGCTGGCAAAGGTAGCTGCAGCTTTGCCAATGCGGCTGTCGATTTCTGTGTCCAGTGAGAGTTTGTCATTGATAGTTGTGACAGACGAACGCAGCTGACCCTGAATGATATAGTACGATCCTTCGTAAAGACCCCTTGGATAACATCAGTGCCCCGAATATTGTAACTTTTCGTCAAACGGGATTTTTCTTTTCACCTGGACTCATTAGCTATGCAACCTTTCCACGCAGATTGGCAACACCTTTGCTGATTGATATGTGGATAGTTTATCTACCGTTCATTCTGGTCATCGCATTGATTTAAGGAGAGATTAAATCACGCCCATGGTCATCTCTTGAGCAATCATATGCAGTATTTTCATTAACTTGGCCCAGAGGGGGCGGCGCCAGAATCAAACAGATAGCAGCGACCACGATCAAAGACACAGACTGGGGGATCTCAGGAAAGACTAGCGCCACGATCAAAGACAGTAGTGGTCCCTGACGAGCGACGCAAGTTCCCTGCCGGTATTTGGCATCTCCGTGCCAAGCGCAGAACCGATCGCAGTGAAAGCGAACGGGGAAAGCCGGAACGCAAGCAGCGAGCGAAGATACAAGAGACCAGGGGCGGCATCTCTCTTTAGTCTGGCGGTCAGATCCCCAAAAGTGTTCTGAGATCAAAAAAGGTGTCAAGTTTCTCATGTCCCACTCAACTTTCATTTCATTCTAGATATATACAGACCACGTAGAAATACACTTTATCACTCGCTGGCCAGACCTTTACAGAAGCACTAGCTATATTTGAAATCCTGCTAGATTATCCCATGGATTTTTATACATATTTGCAGTGAATTCTATTTCTGTGCAAAACGGTAAAATATATATTGTGTAAAGTGATCAGTGGTCTAGTTCATTCATTCTATTTCACTGGATTTTGTGCGAATTTAAATCTATTAAATTAAACCATCTCAATAGTTCAAGTTGTAAATGTAATGATGTACCTGCTATATTATTTCCAAAAGATAATAGAGGCTGAAATGCTTTGATTGACTTTTGGGGTCGCGAGGGAATTTATAATTAATAAATTTAGTTAAGTCCTATATTTATAGATGTGTGTTTTAACCACTAAAACTCGCGCAGTGTTTATTAAATACATAATTAAATATGCGAGCGTATATAAAATAGTCTTAACGGGAAATTTATCGCGCGGTAGAATGTTATTGGATTTTTCGATATGAATTACATGTTTTCTATTTTTCATATATAGAGTGATCCCTTTTGCAACCCAGCAAATCAATTTAAGCAAAGCAAAGCATAAACAGTGTGTAGAGTCTCCCTGACTCATAACTTGTTGAGACTGTGTAAATTTTTAATCTTTGAGGCGATTCTATGTTTGGAATTCCGCTATCTAACTTATAGCAAAGAAATCACACCCAAAGACAAATTTAACACACCATCAAGCAAACTAAGTTGTAACGGGAAGAAGAACACTGGCCCGAGCTTTTGTTAGTTTACTGACACAGAGAGAGAATACCTATTTACCGGAACAGTGATGTGACTAGTTTTCTCCCTGGACTTAAACCATACCTCACGGATAAAGTGTATCAGCACGCGTAAGAATTTTTATTATCAGCGGCAAAGTCAAATAGACCACACCAACCTCACCCCGGTATCAGAGACCGTGCCCTCCCATAGAAACTGTTATTAAGAAAAGAGACACAAATACAGATTCATTTTCCAGCGATTACGTGATCCTTTTTATGTGCTGACCGCCTACCCGCTAATCTGGGGCTGGAACTTGAACTACCACTCATACATTTAGTTTGAGGTGTAACTGCTGTTGTGTTATTCTATGGAGTGCCAGATTTTTTCACAATCGGTAAGTGAGAGCAAGATGAGTGAAGGCCTTTGCTAGCGCGTGTATGAATGACATGAAATTTAATCTTTTTTTGTAACCCATTTGTTAACTTGCTTACCGGGTAATACATTTTCTGTATCCCCGGCAATGTTCCTTTAAGTGGGATAGTTTTTGATAAACTCTGTTTTAAACCCCCTCCTTTTCTTTTGCTTAGTAAAGGGAAGAACAATTGGGAAGAACAGGATTTTTTTCTACCACCTATACCTAATTTTGAAACACCTCTTTCAGAGTAATTAACTTCACTGTTAGGTTAACGTACCTACGTTCCTGATAACTATCTATCTTTGGACTGGGTTTGTCTTTGTCTAATAAGCGGGACGGGCTTAGTCGATACCAATCTTCTTCACCCCCTCCCTACCTTGTTATTTGCATTTTTCTGTAATTTTGATAATTCTTGCTGTAAACACATGATTATTGTAGTGATTGTTTTTTAACTTTAATAAACAACATAAACTTAATCGTTATTGTGTTGGACTACCCAAAGCCCAAAATTTCCCATATTTGTTTAAGATAGTTGTATCCACGTCGTCTGTGTGTTTGAAGCACCAAATCGGTGTGAGAGCAGGTGGGTGTCTGGAAAACTGGCAAATAATTGTTTGACCAGGAGAGCCTGAATGAGTAGATTGAGAGAAACGATTTGTCGTAAATAAGTCTGTCTTTACTCTCCTCCAGCACTCTGTGAAGCAACTATTTACTCTCTACATTTCTATCACTGAGCTTTTCACCATCATTCTACACTTAAACCGGACTACTATTTCTAAGACTCTTTCTCTCAAAATAAATTTACGACAATAGTACACCCTAGGTATGTGAAGTGGTGCACCACTGCCAATTCATAGTTATCGATAGTGATAACTGGTGCAGCACCCGCATCCTGACTCAGCACATTCGTTTTCTTTAGACTTATTGTGAGGCCAAAGTCCTTGCATGCTTTAGTGAAGCGATTCATCAAGCTCTGAAGCTCTTGTTGGCTTTGAGTGACAACTGCAGCATCATAAGCGAATAACAAGTCTCTTATAGTGACCCTTCTGATTTTTGCTTTTGCCTTCAGCCTTGAAAGATTAAACAGACGGCCATCTGACCTAGTTTTAAGGCATATTCCTTCAGTTGCATCTCTGAATGCACGTTTCAAGAGTAAGGCAAAGAAGATCCCGAAGAGGGTCGGAGCCAGAACACAGCCTTGTTCAACGCCACTTCGTATGTCAAAGGGCTGTGACGTGCTTCCAGCATATTGGACTGTTCCCTTCATGTCGTCATGGAATGACTTTATCATTTCCAGCATTGTAAAAGGGCAGCCTATTTTCAGGAGGATTTTGAAGAGTCCATCCCTACTAACCAGGTCAAATGCGATATATATAAACGCATTTTCTGCTGTCTCGATTTTTCCTGAAGCTGGAGGAGACAGAAGATCATGTCTGTTGTTGATCTACCAGCTCGGAATCCACACTGTGACTCTGGATATATGCGCTCAGCTAACTTGTGCAGTCTCATTAAGATGACTTTGGCAAAAACCTTACCAACAATACTAAGAAGAGAGATGCCTCTGTAGTTATTGCAATCACTTCTGTCTCCTTTATTTTTATACAGTGTTACAATCTTGGCATCTCGCATGTCTTGAGGAGTAATTGTCTCTTCCCAGCACTGGCACAGCATTCTATGCAGGGGACGTAATAGCGTGCTCTTACAGCATTTGATTAAATCAGGAGGAATCCCATCATTGCCTGGTGCTTTGCCAGAGGCCAAGCTATCAATGGCCTTGCTGAGTTCCTCTAATGTTGGTTCGGCATCCAGCTCCTCCATAGTTGGCAGACATTTGACAGCATCAAGGGCTGCATGCGTAACGGTATTTTCTCTAGCGTAAAGCTCAGAGAAGTCTCGACCCACCTCTCCATCTGCTTACCCTTATCGGTTAGCTTCTCTCCGCTGATGGTTTTTAGCGGTGCCGTCTTACTTTTTGGGGGGCCAAGTGCTTTCTTTATACCATCATACATTTGTCTAGTGTTGCCTGTTTGCGCTGCAATCGGGATGCTCTCACTGAGCTTTAGCCAATAGTTATTTGCACAGCGTCGAACAGTTTGTTGAACTTTGCTTCTCGTAGCCTTCAGGATCTGTAGGGTTCTAGCACTCGGTGAACGTTTGTATTCATTTGCAGCACTGCGCTAAGCTTCAATGACAGGTGCCATTACATCTGATGAAGCATCAAACCAGACATTTGACTTTGCCGTTTTCTTACCAAAGGGGGCAAGTGCAGTACTTTGAATGGTGTTCCGTAGATGCTGCCAGTTTTCTGTAATAGAATCATAATGTTGAGGGCTACTGAGCAGTTTCTTGAAGGTCGCAGTAAATTGAGCGATCATGACAGGGTCTGACATCTTGCTGGGATCAATGCGTGGTTTCCCTTCATGTCTGACACGGTAGAGTTTTCTTGGTAGTGCTCTGATTTTGCAGCAAACCAAGGAGTGATCTGTATCACAGTCTGCACTATGGTACGAGCGCGTGGAGAGCACAGACCTGAGAAGTGGCCTTCTGACGAGAATCAGGTCCAGTTGGTGCCAGTGCTTGGATCGTGGGTGTCTCCATGACACCTTATGCTGGGGTGTTGTCTGAAAGTAGGTGTTGGTCACGCAGAGGTCATGGTGGACACACAACTCTAAAAGCCGTTGTCCATTTTCATTCATCTTGCCAATACCAAACCTGCCCAGACATGAAAGTCATGAAACATTATCGGCATCCACTCTAGCGTTAAAGTCACCAAGGAGAACAAGCTGTTCTTGCCTAGGTATGCTTTTGATGACTGCTGCTAGATTATTGTAGAACTCATCTTTAGCTTCTGAGGTAGAGTACAGAGTAGGAGCATACACACTGACAGGGGTGATGGGACCTGTGCTAGTTTGCAGGCGGAGCGTTAACAGGCGTTCTGATCCATTCTCACCTGGTTCAACCATTTTAGTTAGCGTTTTTTTTTTACCGAAAAACCTACTCCGTGTTCTCTAGTTTTATTAAGATCTTTCCCTTGCCAATAAAATGTGTAGTCCTTCTCGCTCACCGTTCTAGAGCCCGCTAGGCGCGTTTCCTGAAGTGCAGCTATATCCACCTGAAGTCGTTTAAGCTCATCATTAATTATGGCTCTTCCTTACATCATTTACATCCTGTAGGTTTTCGGATAGTCCAGTCAACATAATCGGGACGTTCCAGCATACCAATCTGAGAGTTTGCTTATTTCTATTATTACGATAATTGCTTGGTGCAATATTTTCTGTCCACAGTTCGGGTTTGACCCTAATCCCCATGCACCCAATGGGGAAAGCAGACAGTGGCAGGACAACACCTTACTGACTGGGAGCTGTCCAGCTTGAAGCGGGCGGTAGCTGTCCAGTGAGATCCTAGAACCTCCCCCCTGTCGGAAGTAGCCCCTGGCGCCATGCCCTACGCCAACTGGGCAAAATGCTTACAACCGGTAACTGCTACTTCCCGTGTTTTGCCGACACCTATAGGGTGAAGCTGGAGTGTCCTCTCCAGGGCGCGAGCTTGGGCACAGTTATATGGAGATCAGGCTTTTGCCCATGCAGCATGTTCCACCTCTCCACGCCGCCGGTAGATCCAAAGGAACGGCAGTAGCCGATACAGTTTGGTACCAGCCACGTCGCAGGAGTTGCCAGAAAAATATCGAATCAACATTAGACTGCAGTGACTCCGACGCCGGATTTATCCTCATGGTTTACTACCGAAGCCAATTCCATAAATGGATATTCGCGAAAGGCAGCGGGGTTTGAATTCAAAGTTCCTTCTCTTAGATAAGCTACCAACCAAGGATCACGAGCCCTATCTGCCCGAAGTTGCTGGTTTTAAGGCGCCAGTCGCTCGCCTTTGCCTTTTCTCCCGTCAGTGAAAACAGTTCCGCCGGACTCGAATTGAGCCACACGTGAAGGCCGGGAGCTGCACTTGGTTGTCAGAGGCTGCTTGAGGCGCGTGCCATAGAAGTATATCTATATATATATATATATATATATATATATATATATATATATATATATATATATATATATATATATATATATATATATATATATATATATATCACCCGTGTGTTACCGGGGCCCGAAAGGGGAGCAAAGAATAGTAACACTGTCCCCTGCCAAGCATGTCGTAGAAAGCGACTAAGGAGGGTTGGGCATGGGGCCGGTTACCCCATCCTGTAAAAAAATTTAAACCACAAAAAACTTCAACAAATATGGACAAGTCAAATAAAGAAAATAAAACACAGCCATCCAAGACAGGGGAAGGTCCTCTCGTGGGGAGGCG
The DNA here is from genome assembly GCA_024509875.1 of Oreohelix idahoensis. Taxonomy (NCBI): domain Eukaryota; kingdom Metazoa; phylum Mollusca; class Gastropoda; order Stylommatophora; family Oreohelicidae; genus Oreohelix; species Oreohelix idahoensis. The sequence continues at coordinate 64,033 of JAMPIV010002777.1, read as the reverse complement.
TATGATGCAACACAGAGAAAGCCGAAAGGAGTCTGTGTTGCTGACTAACCTTCTTTCTTCTAGGAGAACTTCCAGATTTGGCACCTGGAATGTTCGGACATTAAACGAACAAGGGAAAGTGGCGCAAGTAGCAGCAGAAATAAGGGAATACAAAATCGAGGTTCTGGGAATGTGTGAAACAAAGTGGAAGGGGGTAGACAGGAAGAAACTCATCACAGGTGAATTGGTGCTGTCCTCAGGACACGAAGATGAAAGTTCACACCACAGTGAAGGGGTAGCTCTTATGATATCTAAAGAAGCACAGAAAGCACTCATTGAATGGGAAGCTGTTGGACCCAGAATAATAACAGCTACTTTCAAAACAGCTAAAAAGAAAATTCATGTAAATGTCATCCAATGTTATGCACCAACTAATGACAAAGAAGAGTCGGTGAAAGAAGCATTTTATACTAAACTACAGGAAATTATGGATAAAGTAAAAAGAAGAGACATCACAATTTTGATGGGTGACATGAATGCAAAGATAGGTACAGTCAATACCGGATTTGAAGAAGTCATGGGAAAACATGGGCTAGGAGTAATGAATGAAAATGGAGAACTATTCGCAAACTTCTGTGCTTCAAATCAACTGGCTATAGGAGGAAGCATGTTTCTACATAAGAGAATACACAAAGCAACATGGATATCACCAGACCATAGATCAGAAAATCAGATTGATCATATATGCATAAACAAGAAGTTTAGATCATCATTGCAGGATGTAAAGGTATATAGAGGAGCAGATGTGGCATCAGATCACCATCTTCTGATAGCCAAAGTAAAAATGAAACTCAAGAGATATGCAACAATGCAAAATTATAGACAACAGTATAATGTAGGACAGCTAAGAAATCAAGAAACAAGAGACAAATTTGCGGTCACAGTATCCAACAAATTCCAACTGCTCCAACAGCTGGAAGATGAAGAGAATACAGAAGACTATTGGCAGCAGGTCAAAACTGTATGGAAGGAGACATGTGAAGAAATACTGGGGGAAAGGGAACGACAACAAAAAGCATGGATAACAACAGAAACCATCAATAAGATAAAAGACAGAAAAACAAGAAAGCAGAGTTAAACACAAGCAAAACCAGAAGTTCCAAAGCCAAGGCTCAAGAAGTGTACACAGAAGCAAACAAAGAAGTAAAAAGAAGTATCAAAAGAGACAAGAGGAAGTATATTGAGGAGTTGGCAAGAGAGGCAGAAGATGCTGCAGCCAAAGGAAATATGAGAGAACTGTATAGCAGCACAAAGAAGCTAACAGGGAAATACAAGCAAACAAGTTGCCTAATAAAAGACAAGAATGGGAAACTGCTCAGCAATATACAAGAGCAAATGAAGAGGTGGACAGAATATTTTGGGGACCTTCTCAATAGACCAGCTCCACAAAACCCGCCGGACATCCAGCCAGCAGAAGAAGAGCTACAAATTAACGGTGAAAGACCAACGAAGGAAGAAATAAAGAAAGCTATAAAGCTTCTAAGAGATGGAAAAGCATCTGGACCTGATGGCATTCCAGCAGAGGCCATCAAAGCAGATATCGACACGGCTACAGAGATGTTATATAAATTACTTGGTAAAGTCTGGGAAAATGAAGAGATACCAGCAGAATGGAAGGAAGGATATCTGGTTAAGTTGCCTAAGAAGGGAAATTTACAAGAGTGCACAAATTATAGAGGAATAATGTTACTATCAGTGCCAGGAAAAGTATTAAACAGGATTATCCTTGAGAGATTAAAAGAGTCCATAGACAAGAAACTGAGAGATGAACAAGCAGGTTTTCGACAAAACAGATCATGTACAGACCAGATAGCCACTTTGAGAATAATAGTTGAACAAAGTCTGGAATGGAATTCACCACTATACATCGGATTTGTGGACTACGAAAAGGCATTTGACAGTGTAGACAGAGAATCACTTTGGAAATTGTTGAGGCATTATGGAGTTCCCCTGAAGATCATTAATTTAATAAAGAAAACATATGAAGACATGACATGCAGAGTTCTTCACGAAGGACAGCTTACAGAACCGTTTGGGATAAGAACAGGAGTGCGACAGGGATGCCTCTTGTCTCCATTTCTTTTCTTGCTGGCAATAGATTGGGTTATGAGATCATCGGCAACACACAACAGAAATGGAATCCAGTGGACTCTGACTAAGCAGTTGGATGATCTGGATTTTGCTGATGACTTGGCTCTTCTGTCCCATAGCCGTAATCAGATGCAGGACAAATTGAAAACACTCGATGAGAGGTCACAGCAATTGGGTCTGAAAATACACAGGGAAAAGACAAAAATAATGCGAATAAATGCAGGTAATGATAACAGGGTTGAACTTGAAGAAACACCAATACAAGATGTAGAATCATACACATATCTTGGCAGTAATATAGACAAAGTTGGAGGGACAGACAGCGATATCAAAATAAGAATACAAAAGGCAAGAGGAGCTTTCATTGCATTGGGAAATATATGGAGATCAAGAGAAATAGGATCCAACACGAAAATAAGAATCTTCAACTCAAATGTGAAGTCAGTCCTATTGTATGGCTCTGAGACATGGAGAACAACAAAGACAACAACCAAAAAGCTACAGACTTTCATAAATGGGTGCTTGCGTAGAATAGAGGGATTAAAATGGTATGACAAGGTTATCAACGTGGAACTGATGACAAGAACTAGACAAGTGCCAGTGGAACAAGAAATGAGAAGAAGACGATGGCGATGGATAGGACACACACTGAGGAAACCTGTTGATAGCATTACAAGGCAGTCCTTGTTCTGGAACCCCCAGGGCAAGAGATGCAGAGGAAGACCAAGAAGTATATGGAGAAGAGAGTTGGAAACAGAGGTGAAAATGATGAGGAGAACATGGAAAGAACTTGAGATGATGGCACGTGACAGGAGGACTTGGCATGTGTTTGTTGAAGGCCTATGCTCCTTTGGGAGTGGAGGGTTATGAATGAATATATATATATATATATATATATATATATATATATATATATATATATATATATATATATATATATATATATATATATATATATATATATATATATATATATATATATATATATATATATTCATTCATTCATAATGCAAAACAACAGAATACCACTACAGGCGCTCACTTGGGTTCCTGAAGGTAAGAGGAAAAAAGGAAGACCAAAAGAAACACTCAGAAGAACAATAATAAGAGAAGGAAGAACGTTGGGCCTAAATAATGTGCAAGAGCTAAGAGGAGTGGCGTCACAACGAACAACCTGGAGAGCACTGGTTTCTGCCTTATGCGCCGTGTTTGGTGCTTAAAGAATTTATTATTATTATATATATATATATATATATATATATATATATATATATATATATATATATATATATATATATATATATATATATATATATATATATATATATATATACGAGTATTTATATCATAGCTGTTGGAGTAGGTGCTAGAGGTTTAGTGGCTGCATCAGTGTATGATCTACTGAATTGCGCACATAATTAAGGATTTAAAATGAGAGGTAGATTAAGGATGCTGGAAAGGAGAAAAGATCAGGAAAAGATTGTGGTACTATTCCTCTTTTCCAGCTGCGGTTTAGGATGGCCAGAAGCTTCTTTTTTGCCTTTGTTCCTAGACCTGTTAGCATTTCATTTGTTATTCCCATCTTTTCCAGGTGACTACTTTTTCTTTAGCGCCCCCATTGCCTCTTCCATTTCTTGCATTGTTAACTTTGCCATCATGTGTTCTTCTGGTGCAAGCTTTTTGTTATCACGACTCCTTTGTTCATCAATGATGGCCTTTCTTCTGTCTATAGGGATATCAATGTGGTTTGCACCAGCATAGTGTTCGATGAGTGCATTTGCAGCTTTTTTTCCCCGAGAGCATATTTTCACCTTGTTTGATTGTGATGTGATTTCTGTAAGGTTCTTCGTTGTTCAAAGCTCTAACTAGTTTCCACAGCTTGTTCCCTTCTTTATCTAGGTTGAGATTTTCTGTTGTTTGCCTCCAGCAGTCTCTTGTTGTTTGGTTTAATGTTCTTCTGTACTTTGCAGTGGTTGCTTTGAGCAAGATGTTTGCCTCAGTTGTTTGTTCTGTTTCTGCCGTGTTTCTGGCTTGTGCTCCCTCATCTTCAAGTTTTTGCAGTTCTTCATTCCAGTACGGTTTATAGTTCTTTCTTGCCCCTCTCGGAAAAGTCTCAATAGCTGCTTGAAGTATTGCTCTATTAAAGCTTTCAACCATATTTTTCATGCTGTTGTTTCGTGTGTTGATGGTCTCGCAAAGGCTATCAGTCAGCACTGCAAAACTGTCCCAGTCAGCTCTTTTGTAATTCCATCGGGGCAATGGTTTCACTTCATGGGGAACATACTCCATATTAACCACTAGCTTTATTGGTCTGTGGTCGCTGCCTGCTAGCTGGCCAAGTACCTGTCGGCCAATTTTGTGAAGGATGTCCCCTGTGGCAAAAGCTAGGTTTGGAGTGGAAGTGGTGTGCCATCTTCTAGAGTAGAAACTGGGTTTATCATCTGGCCTGTTGATAAGGTGAAGATTTGGATGGCGGGCAATGCACAGTATACCACGCATTTCTTACCCCTAGCTTTGGACCACGTGTAACGATCCTTTAAATGCAATCCTAGCGAGAGAAACTGGAGCTCATGACTTCAACTCAACTCGTTTCGGAATGGCAGAAAAGCCTAGATCTACAGTGTAGATAATACCAAGGAGTCTTCAACTTGGTATTGGATGCTAAAGAGCGAGAAGCTCAGTAGCCCTAGTTCAACAACAGCAACAACTACTTTTGGACTTGATTTCTTTTGATCTCCATATATTTCCCAATGCAATGAAAGCTCCTCTTTTGCTTCTTGTTTTCTCATTTTGATATTATTGAGTGTCCTTTAAACCTTGTCTGTATTTGTTGCAGACTATCACGAAGAATATTACGAATGTCGTAGAGTAGATTATCATGAATGTCACATCTTCGTTGCTGCAACGTGGGCTCGTTATTTCTTCATGGCGACTATATTTTTGTGATTCTTGAATAAATAATTTTTATTACATTTCATAAGTCTTGGTTATTTATGTTATCGTCTTAGGCGTATTATTATTTTAAAATGCTTACAATTGACTATAACTGTCAAACAACGAATAATCCATATGAACTTGCAGTGGATTCAACTCTTGAGAGCAAGGAACACTTTTCCCACACAAAGAAATTCATAAATTAACATGGGAATCACCAAATGGTCGGGACAGAAACCAGATAGACCACGTTATGATTAACGGTAGATGTGGACATGCATTACAAGATGTGAAGGTAATAAGAGGTGCGGATGTGGGAAGTGATCACCATTTAGCAGTAGCAAAACTGAAAGTGAAACTAAGAATGGCTGGACCAACTGTAACTACGCAGAAAAGGTTTGACATCAGCAAATTGAAGGACCCCCTTACCAGATAAGCTTTTGCGGCTGACATAAAGAAGCGATATCAATTTGCCAAAGGTCAGGAACAGACACTGACTGATGATATAGACCAGAAATTCAACACCATTTCAACAATATATAAGGAAAGCAGCAAATCATGCTTGGGATTCCAGGAAAGGAATTAGCAAGACTGGATAACACCAGAAACATTAAACACCGTAATGATGAGAAAGGACATGAAAAAAAAAAGAAAACAGAAGCGAAGTCCCCCATGTTAAAGCAACTATATAGCAAACAGTACAGTCAGCTAGACATGGAAGTTAAACGCCAAACCTGAGCCAACAAAAGTTATTTCCTAGACGATCTTGCAAGACAGTCAGAAGAGGCAGCACTGAGAAATGAACAAAGCACAGTATCCAAAATAACTAAATTCATCAGCGGAAAATGAGGTGCAAACAATATTACATTAGTAAGAGATAAGCAAGGAAATCTCATCACGACAGCAGAGGGACAGGAAACAAGATGGGCAGAGCACTTCAGAGAAACTCTGAACAAGGAACCACCAGAGACACAATTGAATGTTCCTGAGGCTGAAAATGATCTAGATTTTAATACAGACATTCCACGAAAAGAAAAAATCATCACAGCAATCAAAGGGTTAAAGAATGGAAAAGCTCCTGGTCATGATAACTTAAATGCAGAGCTATTTAAGACAGACCCAGAGCTAGCAGCAGAACTATTAGAACCACTATTTGCACAAGTCTGGAAAACAGGGACAACACCAACAGAGTGGAACAAAGGAATAATTGTCAAATTGCCCAAGAAGGGAGGTCATGCAGACTGCAACAATTGGAGAGGAATCACTCTTCTCTCAGTTCCCAGCAAAATACTAGGCAGTATAATTACACAGAGAATTTCAAAAGCAGTAGGCCACAAACTGGGGAAAGAACAAGCAGGATTTAGAAAGAACAGAAGATGTGTAGATCATATATTTACCCTCAGAAAAATTGTAAAGCAGTGCTCAGAATGGCAGAGACAGCTGTACATTAATTTCGTTGATTTCGAAACGGCTTTTGACAGTATAAAAAGGGACAGTTTATGGAAAATACTGAGGGCTTATGTAATTTCAAGCTGCATAGTGTCAATCATAAAAAGCCTCTATGCCAACGTTACGTGTAGCGGGCAGAGCAACCTAACCTTTGAGGTGAAGACGTGACTACGACAGGGATGCCCCTTATCAACCACTCTATTTTTAACAGTCATAGATTGGGTGATGCGCCAGACAACAGACGGCAGTCCAAGAGGAATAAGATGGACTACATTTTCTACATTGGAAGATCTGGAATATGCAGATGACATTGCACTGCTAGCACATTCACATCAACACATCCAGGAGAAAACGGATAGACTTTATAAGTGTAGCCAGCAGGTGGGCTTGAACATCAATCTAAAGAAGACAGTGGTCATGACGCTCAATTTGAGCAGCCCTGGGTCCATATCAGTAAGGAATCAGCAACTGGAACAGACAGACACCTTCACATACCTAGGATGCATAGTAACACCAGATGGTAGAGCAAGCAAAGACATCAACAACAGAATGAACAAAGCAAGAACAGCCTTTTTTAGTCTAAACAACATCTGGAAGTCCTCTCAATACAGCACAAGCACAAAATTAAGATTATATCAGAGCTGTGTGCTTTCTGTGCTTCTCTATGGTGCGGAATGCTGGGGAGTTACAGATAAGGAAATGTCGAAATTTTCCTCTTTTCACACAACTTCCCTTAGAAAAATTATCCGAAACTTTTGGCCGAATACCATCACCAACCAAGATCTGCTTACTCCGAGCAAGCAAGAGGACATGCACACCATCATAGTTGGCAGACGCTGGGGCAGGGTTGGCCATGTCCTCAGAAGAGACCCCGATGCCATCACAAGAACAGTTATGCCATGGACCCCTGAAGGAAAAAGAGAGGCCGACCAAAAACTACTTTTCGAAGGACTGTGGAGGCTGGGGTGCTAAGAATAAACCAGAGTTGCGGCACTGTACGCAGGATGGGCACCGACCGAGCAAAGTGAAATCAATTTTTGTTGCCCTACAAGACGCCACCGGGCGTGATGGCCACTGACTGCTTTGACGGTCTGCGACTAAGGATGTTGTTGTTGTTGTCGATATCCCATACCTGCTGAGCGTGTCTACTCTTTGCAGCCCAATGCCATTCTTAAAAACGTGCAGGTCTTCTGCAGTTGTTTTAATGTTCCATATAGTGAGTTGGTGACTTTCAGAGGTGTCTGTAAACGTTTTTCCTGGCATTTGTGAGTGATGGACACTCCATGAGGTGGTATCTGGTTGTTTAATAGGGATGAGAGCAGTTTCTACACATGGGTAGGTGCTGAGGGTTGATACGGTTTAAATGGCTATTGACTCTGGCGTGTCCTGTTCGAAACTGAAAAATCAGACTTTGATTTATCCTGCTGAGTCTGTCTATGTTGTCGTTGTCTTTTAGGCAGGTCATTTCATTAAAGACATTTCGGCCAGTCGGCCCGTTTGCCCATCTGTTCAACCAGATTTCCCTTGTATTGTTTCTGAGAATCTGTCTGACTGTTCTCATGTGCAGGGTCTGACCTTTTGTTATTTAGAGGCTCCTGTTTTTGCAAGTCTATCAGCTGTATCATTTCCAGTTAGATCACTGTGTCCATGAATCCACTGTAGGGTTACACTGATGGAGTAGGCTGTGATCAAGTTGTGAACCGCTCTTCCTATAAGAAAAATGTCTCTGTTTTCATATGGAGTCTGTTTAAGTGCTTCCAGAACAGACACGAAGTCACTGAAAATCACTATATCTGATGGCTTTCGTTCCATAAAGTCGAACTGTTGGTGTAGTAATTCAATGGCTGTCTTGATGGCCTCAGCCTCCGCTTCGTAATTTGAACAATTTTCACCACAAGAGTCACAGAACTCATAAGAGGATCCATCCAGGTACCATATGAAGAAGCCATATCCTGCAAAAGAGATGGTCTTGAAAGCTGAACCATCTGTGTAGGCATGGATTGCTGATGTTGGGTAGCTATTTATGATCTCTGTCAGAACAACAATCTATTGATGTTGTTGGATCTCACCCTATTTGTACTGTGGATTTAACACATGGCAATCTATATCTTCTGGCTCATTATCTAAAGATATGACCACAGCACACAATAGCTGACATTAAATAATCAATAACACCTGGAACAGGTAATGACCCTTTAATGAATAAGGCACACACACAAAAGCCACACACGGCTATCAATACGCATGAAAAATGCAATACACAATGCAATGAAGAATGCCAAATAACCCGCCAAACACTGTAGCTCAATATAATAGCAAAAATAGTTACCGACGTAATCTAATCAGCACTACACACACTGACTATCGCTCACAGTAAAGCAATACATAATTGCGAGATTCTACCATAAATAATATCCAGGAAAGAACTACTAGACATCACATCACCAATCTAGTAATCTATCAATAATCCTGAACACCTGAAACAATCAGCAAGCAATGGACAAAAAGGCATTCATGTAATCCGAGCGAAAAACTGCTGACAAAGGCCACAAACGTCGCCACTTTCCAACGTGACCAATATGAAATTACGGCGAATGTCTATCCTGTGACATCCACCACCCCCCCTCCCCCCTTCAGAAAGAACACGAAATTTTCTTCCACCGGAGGAGACACGCCCAACCCCCTTCGGAGTATTGACGAACAAAATGCCGAGATGGCACCTCCTCATGTAGATAGAGAATGCCAGAGTTGTACAATACTGTTGTCACACATGCCTTCTCACTCACTAGATTAAATACAAGTAAACATGTACCAGTCCACACCAGGTACTGGCAGCCGTGAAAAATAACAACGACTGACTAATCCTGGAGTAGTCTAAACACAATGCATGTTACACAAAATCTATATAACTAATTGCCACCAATCAACAACAAGTCATCGTATCAACAATCATCTCTTATAATATAGCTGTAGGTATAAGATAATATGATATATCTACACTTTGGGTACAACTTCATAGATATTGCCTTTCTGGCAGCATACTAAATACATTGTATATCATAATACATCAACATGAAATACCAAATCTAATAGTCATAATACATTGCTTACATATATTCTAACACGTACTCTTTTCAGAAGTACCTGTCTCACAGACTATACCTGTCCCACAGTTTTCACAACCTGGACAAGACATCTGCCACCACATCATATACCCCCTGAATTGGTAAAATAGTAAAGTTAAATTGCTGTAGCAATAATGCCCAGCGTGTCAATTTAGCACTGGTGGATTTAGCCGACTGCAAAAATAGCAATGGTTTGTGGTCTGTTTGGAGGAAAAAAATGTGCCCCCAACAGATATCGTGCCAATTTAGACACCGCCCAGATAATCATAAGGCACTCCCTCTCGATCGTGGAGTATCTGGTTTCTGCTGGTAACAGCTTACGACTGACATACAACACTGGATGGAGCGACCCTCCATGCTCCTGCATAAGGCAGGCCCCAATGCCTACCGACGAAGCATCAGTGTGCAATATCAATGGTCTGCCAAGATCTGGCAGTTTCAAGATGGGTTTTTTTGGAAAATAGTTTTTTAATCTTACCCAATGCATCTTCACATTTACAATCCCATTTTATTGTGTTGGGTTGCCTCTTTTTGGTGAGTGCCGTAAGCGGCTCAGCCAACGATGAAAAATCTGGGATGAATTTATTATAAAAATTGATCAAACCTAATAAACTCTTAACCTGCCTCTTAGTCTTCGGCGTTTGCAGCTGTAATATTTTTGTAACAGTACCATCTTCAGGTTTCATGATGCTATGGCCAACCACATGGCCTAGGATGCTCTGCTCTGCATACCTGATGGACACTTTGCTCGGGCGAGCAGTGAGTCCATGTGCCTTCAGGCACTTCAATACGGCAAACAGCCCATCAACATGCTGCTCCCAAGTTTTGTGGAAAATGCAGATATCGTCGATGTATGTAATGACATCGTCTCTGTGCCCTAGCAGCTTCCTCGTCATTCTTACAAAGGTGGCGGGTGCATTCACTAACCCGAAACACATGTAATTGAATTGGAACAGACCTCTTGGAATAGCAAATGCCTTAAGAGGTTTTGCAGCTTCAGCCAATGGCACCTGCCAGTATCCTCTTGCTAAATCTAACTTCGTAAAAAATCTAGCATGGGAAAGTTTGGTCAAAAGCTCTTCCTGGTTAGGCATAGGCTCTGCGTCGACTACCGTTACACTATTGAGCTTACGAAAATCAATACACACTCTGAGGGCCCCGCTCTTCTTCTTAACCACCACCATGGGGAAAGAATACGGGGATTCGGAGGGAGCGATGATATCTAACCAAACCATTTCGTCAATCTCTTTCTCGATCGCCGCTTTATAATGAAGTGGTAAAGGGTATGGTTTAACCCTGATCGGCTGGTTATCAGTTAAAGTTATCTCATGAACTATCAAATCTGTTTTACCCGGCAAATCCGTGAGCATGTCACTAAAATCCCTCAGTAATGCATCAACCTGAGCCCTCTGTCTGTTGGCTAAATCTGAACAAACCGACACATCTGCCCAAGATTCGGAAGGAGCTATCGGCACGAGCGACAGCTGTAAGTTTCCATCGTCGCAGCTGTCTTCACTACTATCAATCACCACTGCCGCCGCTACTTCCGTACGTCGCGTACTCTTTGGGGATCAAACTGATCAGAGTGAAGGATACTAGATCTTCACAGAATGGATTAGAAAGAATTGGAAGCTTTTGATATTAAGTAGATTATTTGATTGGAGAAAGACACATAGTAGTAAAGCAACATGGTTTGTTGTTAAATATCTTTGTGTAGTGTATTTGACTGAGGTACTGATGTGTATGAGACTAAATTTTTCACAAGATGTTGCATTCATTTGGATAACAGGTGTCATAGGGAATTGCTAATAATTTTCCTTTTGGAATGTATTGTCCATTGGAGTAAATAACTGTTAGTTATTACTAAATTATATAATTTGTCTCCATTAGTGGAATGGTATGACAGTATGTTGTAGCATTTGCTCCATGTCATAGGTAGTTTGGAGAACTGTGGTATGGGTTAGAGTGTGACTCACCCATCGTTTATTGTGTAAATGTTCCAGTCACAGTAATATGACAACTGTTTCAGTAAGACCTATGTTTACATCCAATAATGTGTTGGTACATGAGGGGTTCTTTGGCTTGTACTCTTCGGTGCAAAACGTCGTTTTCCATCTGGAGAGGGGGGTGGATGCTACAGAACATTTTCATGAGTGTGAATGATGATAGTGATTGGTGTGAAGGGTCTTTGAACTGTTGTTAACACTTGGTTAAGTGTAACTCAGCTACTGAGTTAATGTCTGACTTATGTCAACATGTGTGACTTGTGCGTGCGTTGGGAGAAAGCATGTAGTGAATACAAGTCTGGTATGACTGGGTGATTCTGTGTTTGACAGCCGAGCTGGGTGTTCGAGTCTGTGTTTGGAAGCCGAGCTGTAGGCTCGTAATTTGTGACAGAGAGGATCCAGAGTTGTGATTGTGATATTTATGCTGTGATAGATCTTATCCAATTTATTTCTGAATGTCGATGATTTTCTCGCCTGGAGGCGCTCCTGTTGGAGCCATAAATGTATGTTCACGGAGAACATTATAAGGTGACGATTTCCACCTTGGAGCTACGGAGGAGTAAGGCGACGCGTTTCCCGCCTTGTAGCTAGAATAGATAAAGTACAGGCGAAGTGTATTTTCCCGCCTGGAGAGGATTCTTTGAATCTATATGGCGATGTTCATGCCGCCTATCACTAATGCTAAGTGATATTCACCTGGATGGTGATGTGTTAGTGCGAGGGTGTTTTTCCGCACGTAGAGTGTTTGAGAAATTAGGGTGTGCGAAGAGTGTATACCGCACCACGGACATTTTGTACATTGTTATTGTGTAGTCGGAGAGACTGTGTAAGAATTTTGTAGTTCGCTATGCCGTACAGACAGTGTTAGCCTAAGTATGAGGTCAGTGTTGTATGACAAGGTATTTGAGATCCCGGACGAGCCCCCAGCTGTCAGAACAACAATCTATTGATGTTGTTGAATCTCACCCTATTTGTACTGTGGATTTAACACATGGCAATCTATATCTTCTGGCTCATTATCTAAAGATACGACCACAGCACACAATAGCTGACATTAAATAATCAATAACACCTGGAACAGGTAATGGCCCTTTAATGAATAAGGCACACACACAAAAGCCACACACGGCTATCAATACGCATGAAAAATGCAATACACAATGCAATGAAGAATGCCAAATAACCCGCCAAACACTGTAGCTCAATATAATAGCAAAAATAGTTACCGACGTAATCTAATCAGCACTACACACACTGACTATCGCTCACAGTAAAGCAATACATAATTGCGAGATTCTACCATAAATAATATCCAGGAAAGAACTACTAGACATCACATCACCAATCTAGTAATCTATCAATAATCCTGAACACCTGAAACAATCAGCAAGCAATGAACAAAAAGGCATTCATGTAATCCGAGCGAAAAACTGCTGACAAAGGCCACAAACGTCCGAACAGGACGGCGGACATCTCGTAGAATGATTTGCGCCAAAAGTTTCGTATCGTCTTCCGCTTTGGCCCAACTCGCCAAACGGGTTTTGTCTATTCTCACAGCGTAGCCACTTTCCAACGTGACCAATATGAAATTACGGCGAATGTCTATCCTGTGACAGTCTCCAAGGCACACGTCTTCAAGACTGTGAGTAGTGTTTCCTTGTTGGCCGTTTTATCTATCAGTTGTGTTTTGACAGTTGGTTGATGGAAGTTCTCCTAAGGGGGTGGTCCAAAGTATTTGTTTTCCAATTCTCTTTCTTGTGGGAGGTGGTGTTTATCATTTTCCTCTTTGGCCATGTCCAGGAGAGATAGTTGTTTCAGTCTTCGTGTTTGTTTCCGAGTGTCAATAAGTACTTTGTTTGGATGGTCTTTCTCGTGTCTACCGTATCTCTCTACAACTTCAGTCAGTGCTCTTTTACGCCTGATATCCAGTGGCTCTATATTGGCATCTATCTCACATACGGCTGTGGGTGTTGATCTCATCCCTCCACAAATTAACCTGAGAGCTTGGTTCTGCACACGGTCCAGAGATGAGATGGTATTAGTACTCACAATGGTCTGAAGGGGGAGGTTATAGTCTATCACTGATCTCACATAGCCTAGATATAGTTGACGAAGGGTTTGTTCATCCGCTCCCCAATTTGTACTAGCTAGCCGTTTGATGAGGTTTAGGCGCTTACATGCTTTTTCCCTGAGGTTGTAGATGTGTCCGACTAGTTTCAATTGTCTGTCCAGTTTTACTCCTAGATAGACTGGGTGCTCCTCTTTTGTTAGTGTTTCCCCACCTAGTTTGATGTTGATAGGTCTTTTTGCTATTTTATGGCTGCGGGAGAAAGTGGTGTATACAGCTTTCTGCGTATTGATTTTAAGTTTGAACAGTTCACAATATACTGACATTGTAAGGAGAGCTCTGTTGATCTTGGCTTTTGCCAGGATGGGATATTTATCAGTTGTCCAGATGGCAAGGTCATCAGCAAACAGCGCCTTCGACATATTCAGATGTTTGGCAAGGTCATTAATAAAGATGAGGTAAAGGGTGCAACTTAAAGGAGAGCCTTGAGGCAATCCTTCTTCCAGCGTTCTTTTCCGTGAAATTGCACCAGCATAGTTGGTGGCTATGGTGTTATTTGTTAGGAAGACCTGTATCCATCTAATCATTTTCCCTCCTAATCCTATTTTTCTCATCTTTAGCAAAACTCCCTTTCTCTAAACTCTGTCGTAGGCTTGCCCAAGGTCGATGAACACAGCTATCGTGCTTTGTCACTCTTGAAAGCCATCCGTCACATTATGTGTGAACCTGAAGAGGGGGTCATCTGTGCGCCACTTACGTCTGAAGCCTGCCTGGTTGTTGTCAAGAAGGTTCCAGCTTTCCAACCACCAGTACAGTTTGTTGTTTACTATTCTCTCCACCAGCTTACCCAAGCATGAAGTGAGGGATATAGGCCTATAGCTTCCTGGTGTTCCCGGTGGTTTCCCTTTCTTCAAAATAGGTTTGATGGTTGCTGTCAGCCATGCTGATGGTAACTGTCCCTCGTTCCACGTTCTTTTGATGAACCATTTAAGTGTCTCTTTTGCCTTTGGCCCTAGTTGACAAATCATCTCATTTTTAATTTTATCTGGTCCTGGAGCTTTATTTTTGGCCAGTTTCCGTAGTGCCATTCTCAGTTCTTGTGGGCGGAATGGATCATCTAACGCAGCCATATTGGTCTGATCTATGTTACGCGTGGATGTGTTCTTTAGGAGCGCTTCGTCTACTCGTAATTTCTTTCTCGCATGTGTTTTATTTACACTGGCATAAAAATTGTTGGAGACATCGACTTTCTTGCTGCTTTATGTTACTTCATCACCACTTCCATCCACCAAGTGTTGGGTTTGTCTTTTTCTTGCTTCCCTCGAGATTACTGAGGAGTCTCCAAACTTTGTTCCCTTCTCTTTTTAGATCTAGTTTGTTGCAATTTTCTTTCCAAGTCTCCAGCTTATTCTTCTTGGTGACATACCTTACTTTTGCTGTCCACCTGTTGTACTCTGTTTTATTTAGGGCGGTAGGGTATTTTTCAGCCTTCTTTCTAGCCTCTCTCCTCTCCTTGACTGCTTCAGCTAGTTCGGATGTCCAGTAAGGGTTATACTTCTTATGCTTCCCCCTTGGGATGCACTTTTTGGCAATTGTTAGGATTGTGATACATATGTTGTTGTATGTAGTATTAATGTTATCAGTTCTAATGATCTGACTGAACCCAGCATCAGTTTCTCGGCCGTAGCGGTCCCAGTCTGCTTTCCGGAAATTCCAGGATGGTTTACTCAGGGACTTCTGCGTCATCTACTTCTACTACTTAGTCGTTCCCCTTCTACCGTGCGTCATCTGCGGTGTTAAAATAGTTGTTAAAACAGGGCAGTGGTCTCTTCCCCACATCTTCTAAGACTTTGATGATACTATTTTCTGCTATGTCAGCTGAACAAATGTCAGATCTGGCAGGCTGGTTGAGCCGTGTGCCCTGTGTAGGAGTGTTGGTGGAGTTTCCAAGTTCTGCAGTAGCATTAAGTTGGTACTGCTGCACAGCTACTCAAATTGTAGCGAAATGTTTTCCTAGTGTGATGATAGTGGTAGAGAAGATGTAGAATCTCTCTCCGGAAAGTATGAAGTTCCAGTGCCCGAGAAGTACACTGGTATCACAATTGAGTTACGGCTGTGAATACTCGGAGCTGGACAATAGATTTAGGCTTCAGAAGTATACGGTGCCACTTTCGCTATAATAACCCTATGTGAAACTATAATTAAATTAGAAAAAGTAACTCAAAATTTAACAGTTAAAAATTTATCAAGTCAAATGAGTACAATTTCATAATTTATTATCTACATCTATATACTCTTGTAATGAGAAATGGGTGTTGGAAGATGGTAACACGTTTATAGTTACAAATTAAAATAAATAATAGTAAAAAATCTTGGATGAATCTTCCAATGAATTTACAAAAAGTCTGTCACAGTATCTTTGATATATCTTGCTATCTATCTCTAGCTGTTCTCATCATCGACATTCGTTTTAGAAACTGCTCACATGATTTGTTGGATTGAATACAGAAAAACTCATCTTGTGTTTGCCGTGCCTGCTCGAGGTTCCTGAGACACACTTGAATCAATAGACTTTCCTTCAGCCCACCCTATAACTACGGGGGACTAAGGTGTTGAAGATTGGTTGACCTCTAGGCTTCAGTTAGCAGGATCAGCGGTCTTCAAGTCTTTAGTTAAATTCGGTCAGGAATGATCATACAACTCGATCATAAAAACCCTCTTAGGATTAATAAGCACCCGGTGAGGCTGTATTGGTTGACGTTAATCTGCTCTGCATGCAGTGTGAAAAAAGACTTTTCTTGCAGATGCTGTCTTCCAGTTTCTCACTCTGGCTTCTGGATTTGGTATGTGTGATTTTCAACGCTCCGCTCTGTCCTTATATTTGGCCTTCTCTCCCGTACGAGAAAGCACCCTCTGAAGTCCGATAAGATTTTCGTTTCATCTCCGTGTTTGAGGCAATCTGTGCTTTTTCTGTAATTGTTTTCTCTTATTTTCACAACACACTTATATCCTTCCTTCCTTCCTAGGTATCCTTTCATTTTCCCCATTTGAAGCTTTCATTCTATCCTAGTTTTATTGCAATCCGTTTAGGTATGTAGTTACAAATACATTTCTAAAGATTATTAGCTAACTTTTAGCAGATGTGATGACGATGAAAATGTTAATTATTTTTAAAACTATTTATATTTGAATAATATCCTTTTGGATATCCTTCATAGTCTATCTCCTCTTGTGAATTAATATAGTATTAATAACTTTCAACCAGGCTTGCTCTTGTGGCTTTACATTTTCTTTCCTGTAAATGCAAACTTTTAAAGTCGGCCATTCCCTATTTTTGCTATTTCCTCATTCTTCAATACCGTTCCTTCTAAACGTAATTCACATTTTTCCGCCTTCTTCAAAACTTCAAAGCAAGATCAGCCGTGTGTTATTCTTGCGCTCTGTGTGTGTGTGTGTGTGTGTGTGCGTGCGTGCGTGCGTGCGTGCGTGCGTGCGTGCGTGCGTGCGTGCGTGCATGCGTATGTGTGTGTGTCGCGTTACACATTTCCACAAACGAAGCAAGTGGTATCAAATCTCGCTACAAACCTCTAGGCCTCTATTGTTAAACCGCCGGTATCCTAGAGCAGGAATGTGAGCATTAAAATCACCAGCTACGACAGTTTTCTTTAGTATGGGCTCAAACTAAGGCAGACCTTTTGATGAGGTCGGGGATAGTAAATGTTGAGCAGTGTGTACTTGGTGTTATCTTTGCCCCATAGCTTTATTATTTGTTGGTCGATATCCGCCGCAGGGTTGTTGGTTACTGTGGCTTGGGTATCATTTCTGATTAAGGTCATGATTCCTTGGCACTTCAGGCATTCACATTTGTACTGTGTATAGCCCATGATGTTAATTTGTCTCCGTGGGAGTATTGTTTCCTGGAGAAGGGGTACATGTACTTGATTTTCGTGTAGTATTTTTGTAAGCTCGATTGTCTTGTTCTGTAGTCCGGCTATATTTAGCTGTAAAATATTAAGATTCCCCTTCACTGACTTTTCACAAGGAGCAGAGGATTTATCTCTCTTGCGCGGGCTTTGGTAACCGAGGCGACGCCCGAGCTCGTATGGAAAATGTTGTTTGACTGGCATTGGAGGTATTGGGTGTTTGCTGCAGACATCTCCCTTCTAAAGAGTGCAATGGGTATGTCTTCCTCCATGAGTATTGGGTTGATTTGCTGGGCCACTCACCTTTTTGGATCACTTCGCTTTGGGGGTTCAGGTGGGGTTCAGAGAGATGCATTCCCCGCTAGTCACAAGCGCTCATGATGCAGGCCGCATTTCTTCGTTCTGTGGCTGAGCTTTTGCTGTGGCTGTGTCACGACCTGCATCCTATGCCTTCACGATTTTCCCCAGCACAGTGTTTCTAAATTTCCATTGAGTTTTAGTGGCTTTGTTTCCCGTGTCTCAGGAGTTGGACAAAATCTGATGATGGGTGCAATGTCAGGTCGCATGGCGATCTTGCTGCAGCTGGAACGTTGGGCAGGGCCCGGATCCCTTCTAGGTAAAGACCTATATTTTACCATCACCACTTCAGGATCCTTGGTGAAGTGTATCGTGGATTGGACAGAGAAAGTTTGGTAGTCATGTAGAGAAGAGAGAAAGTATCATTTAACCCATGAGTAGGGTTTGGGTTGGTGTTGGCCAGAGCTTGGTCCACTCGGAGGTGGGTATTGCACCTGCACCTTAGAAGGGGTCCCAAACAACTCCCGACCCAGTTATACCGCCAGGCACTCGGTCGCCCCAATAGCAAACTCTGTGAGAACGGGATCACCACGTGAAGGTGCTGCTATGGACACGTTTGTACAGGAGAGGCCATATGCTAGAAGCTTACCACAAAACAGTAGGTTCCGCGGCGATCACTGCACCTGGATATGAGAGGTTGTGTGTTCGCATCAACATCCATTGATGTAGGTGGGACGTCAAGGCCCGAACCCTACATAGACCCCTGCGGCTAAGGATCAAAGAAGAAGAAGCAGAAGACTGAGAAGGGATATACCTCTATGGTTTCCTCATTGTCGGTTGTCACCCTTTTTGAAGATCGGTGTTATGATGGCAGTCTCCCATCCTTTGGTATGGTCTTGTTGCACCACGCTGCCTATAGGACCTTCATGAGTAATAGGTCGCCTGATGCTCCAATGTACTTAACTATTTGTGGTGTAATACCATCATGCCCTGCTGCTTTGCCCATCTTGATTTTCTCCAGTGCTGCCTTCAGTTCTTCCATTTTTATGTCATCTTCAGCACCATTGGTTTTCTCTTCTGTGCTAGTGGTTATCATTACTGACGCTTGACCTTGCTCACCATCAAGGAGTTCTGAGAAATATTTTTTCCATCTTTCCAATACTTCCTTTTGGGCAGTAAGCCATTTGCCTTGCTTGTCCTTTATAAATTTAAGAGGGCACCGGGAGCCGCGCTAGCGTAGTAGTTACAACACCGCTCTGGCGACCGGGTGATACAGGATCAAACCCGGGCGACGGCAATTGAGGATTTTTCGTCGACCGGGATTTTGACTGGATTAACTCGAGACCTGGCGAGGACATTTGAAGGAGTGTCGTCGACCAGGGACTGGCGGCTCCTGAGCCGACCCAGCTGCAATGGGTACCTCCGAAATCGGCGAGTATTTGCCTGAATGGCGAGGGACACCTGTCTCTGTACAAGAAATAAAGGGATACTCACGTAAAATCAATGTCAGGTTAGACATAAATAATAACCTGAGATTTCGCCTCGAGTATTAGCGGGCGTACGAAAAAAAAAAAAGAGGGCACTGTTTTTTCCTTCCTCGTGTTCTTTAGGGTCTTGTAGAACAATTTCTGGTTTTCTTGAGCATCTTTTTTCTAGATTGTCTCCAAATTCCTCCCAGGACTGCTGTTTTGCTGCTAGCGCCTTGTTCTTTGCTTCTGTTCTGAGTATCACATATTCTTTATTTTTTCTTGCTGTGTTTTAAGCTCCGAAGTATTGTTTCCATGGACTTTTCTTCTCTCTTATTTTCTCTTTTTCCTCTGTCGAGTGTCCTCTTTCTCTTCTTCCCAAGTCGGACTTCACCACATACTTCTGCTGCAACTGTCTTTGTGATGTTCTTGAATTTAAGTCAGAAGGTTTCCAGGTCATCAGGTTGTTCTTCTGTGTTTCTCATTGCTGTAGCAATAAGCCCCTGATATCTGGTCTTCACTTCTGGCTCTCGCTCAGCATGTAGGTCTTAATGCTCATTCTCCTGTTCGTTTACTTAGCATCTTATGCAATTCTTAGGCCGAGCAACTCTTTCAGTTGTTCTTTTAACTGTTAGCAGGTAGTGATCACTTCCAATCTCTGGCCCCCTCCAGACTCTAGTATCGCGGACATACTTGAATTAGCTCTTCCTAACTAGGGTGTCACGGATTGCCTCCCGTGCTTTGCAGTAGTGATCCAACAGTGACAAAAACTCTCAAGAGTATCTAATTTTGTCTTCCACTGTATCTACCTGCGCGCAAGATTACTCTTGGCAGAGATGTAGATAGAAGATTAATGCCACTTCTACCTTAAGGGAGGGTTCACAAGATATTCTCAGAAGTGAAGAACAAAAGCTGCTTAGGGCTGAGCAATTTGTTAACTTATTATCTGGTCCGTCGTCTTTTGTGAAGGGTTTAAGCAATGGTTTAATTCGTTCAAGCCCGCAGCTGGTGTAATCCAACGTAATCCCTCTTATAAGGTATAGCCCTGTTTAGTGTAAATATATGTCTAGGTATATATATATATATATATATATATATATATATATATATATATAATATATATATATATATATATATATATATATATATATATATATATATATATATATATATATATATATATATATATATATATATATAATTCTGGCTCATACGTTTGCTTTCATGTAATTGAATCAACTGTTATTGTTTAATTTTAAAACAACAGGTAACAAATTTAATAGTGAAATAGTCTTTAACTGGTTAAAATAAATATGGAAAGATTAGTGGAATTTTGATAGTTATAAATTTCTTGAGACGTAGGTGGAAATTTAACTTTATACTTAACGTTTAACTGGAATTGTCCCCCTTTTTTGCTGGTGCCTTTTAGTTAGCTCTTAGCCTGTACGAGTGAGTCCTGCAGCTGTGATTCATCAATTCTCTGATGACCAAAGCCTTCTCCACACTCTTTTCCACTGTAGGCGGTTATGGGGGATGCTTTTCTCTCACACTAGCTGAGTTAGTACCACAAATCATCTGATGGTTTGTAACCACGAACTTAAGATAAATAGAAAGAAACAAATGCCTGCTGAGTACATTTGTTTGCCGCAAACTAAGAGGCCCATTGTCATGCGCTCCACCCACCAATGTAAACCTCTCAGAAGAATTAAATTCCCGAGCACACCGGGTAACTCCGGGAATATGATGAAAATTCACCCATATCCTTCTTGGTGTTAACTAGGAAATAGCGTCTGGGGTGCATGAACAATGATTTGCCGGAACTACAATTAAAAAAGGTACATTATTCTCACAAGACAATATGTTACAACTTAGGCACATGTAATGTAATCATCACTCATCACTGCTCCAGTCGGAGTCTGGGGTCGCTCTGCTGTCGGGTTTCCCGCACGACTTGTCAGAAACAATCACCAGCTCTTGCTGTAGTGGTTCATGAATATACTATTTTCATATGTTGAGATTGCCAGCCTCATATATCCACTAGCAAGAAAACATGTTAAATTCACGTTTGTAATAGAAATGTTCACAACTTTCCCCAAATTGGGATATACATAATCTCCTGCACAGATTAGACTGGACACACAGCACTTTAGGTTAGATGCTGCTCGAATCACTTTGGTCTGGGAAATTAGAGTTAACTCCCCTGACGGCGGGTGTCTCTGCGAAATCACTTGCTGGGAAAACTTGAGTTAAATTCCGTTTACGACTTGGTCTGGGAAATTAAGAGTTAATTCCTCTGAAGACGAGTTCATCTGCCAAATCACTACCTGGGAAAACTTGAGATAAAGTCCTCTCATGACTGGTGAATCTGATTCTTTGGTTTCCAGTCTTGTTATATTAAAGTCCTGGTCCCTTATGTTTCCAGTCTTGTATTTAAATATGCGGGTTTACTCTTAAGTTTTTAGAGTTGCCCAAATACGTTGAACTATTACTTTTAAGTATGGAATACTAAGTCCAATATCTCACTGGCTTCTTGGGAGTTATAAGCTGTACAATGCGATCTCTGTGTGTTCTGTATCTGGGGTTTCACTACATTATATTGTACAGTTTCCAGTTCACATCCCAGATGGTGATTCCGCCGAATTTTCCAATAGACTTCATTATATATTCCGGTATCTCAAATCAAACCAATCAAATATCTCTAGCACTGTTTGGGTGGGGAAGTTTTAAATATACCCTTGCGTGTCTAAAATATTTATTTTAATATCCACGCGTGACCTCTTTATAAGACGTAACATTGTTCCGGCTGCACCCATCTGCCTAACACCTTATTGTGACCATGTTTTCCTGGCGTAATGTCTTCCGCCCAGATGTCTACTCCCACAGATTATCTAGTTATCACCTTTATCTGCGTGCCTCCGCCAGACAGAAGTCTGGTCAGACAATGTTGTCGTCTTTCCTCGTACGCACAATTCAAGCTTGTGTCAACACGATCAGCAGCTTTTCTCTGGAGTCAAATGTTATACTGACACGTTTGCAAAGGTGATCAAACTGATTCAAAGAGATAAGCGGGTAACCGGTCTGATGACAGGGTTATAGTTACGATAATACCACAGTTCACCTGGCGGAACATAAATACGTCTGAGGAGTGGTAAACAAGATAAAGACAGTCCTATAGCAACTAGTTCCATAGGGAGTGGAGTGTTAGAGACTGTCCCTTACAATATTCAGCATAGAGAGTACAAAAATTGTGCATAAGATATGCCCCATAATATCGATGAGTGAGAGGAAGAGAAAAATGAAGAAAAAAATGATACCGACGGAGTGGACGTGAGATCGCATTCAGTATCGTCACAGATCCCCTATCCTAAGATATTTGTAGAACATCCAGCGTTGAGCGGTCACATGTCCGTGGGTTTACTGTGCACTGGTTTTGTTTCTCGGTGCGACAGTTTTTATCTCCTCCTTATCTCGTTGGCGGGCGTTTGAATTACTCGCTTGGCAATGTGCAGAGTACAATACGCACTCACGAACGTTTTCCGATCGTTGGGCCAGAAGTAAACCTCTTGAAGGTTACTCATTGTGGTACCCACGGGAACATGTTCCCCTGATGAGGATATATGAGCCGCTTTCATAACCTGATGTCGTAGAGGGAGTGGGACGACTAATTGTCGAGCTCCCGCTTCGAACTAAATTCCATCTTCCTTGTGGAATGTTGCAGCCGAAGCATGGGTTGGTTTTATCCGACTCTGTTCAGAGTATGACGCAATGGTAATATCGTCCTTCTGCGCTTGACGTAACTCTGTTTTACTACACAAGAATGTTGAGTTGAGGTACGAGTTATCCAATGTTGGCTTTTGGGTACTCTGCTTAAACTCTTTATGTGCAGTTTCATCCTTCTGGTTGTCCGGATTATGGTGAACAGAGCAATCTTGTACAAATTGTCTAGCATCGTGCCGCAAACCTGGCCAGAAGTAATTCAAAGAAGTAAGCCTTACCAGGGCATATGAACCTTTAATGGGATGGGGTAGGGTTAAATAAATGTTTTGCATGAGGCGGGTGCAAAAGGGGAGTGGGACAACTAACTGCTTCTTATTCCACACCCGTCAATAGACCAAACTTTTATCCTTGTTATATGCTCCCTGGGGAGTATGGGAGTAATTGTCATACAACTTAGAAAAGCAAGGCTTTAGGGTGTTATCGGCCCTTTGTGCCTGCTTCAGCTCCGAAATATTCGGGCTGTTTAACGATAAGAGGGGCCACTTGGGCGTGTCCTGTGTTCTCATATGTTTTATGCTCTTCCGGGGTCCCTGTATGTCTACAGTTTACCAGTGTACTGGTGGGCCTTCGCCAAAGATGGGGAAACCAAAACGGAATATTCGACACCCGAATATGGCATAGTTGATCACTGATTTCTCATTCTTTGTTGGTTCACATCTAGTGTAGACATGAATGCGCTTATGGAAAACTTTATGTTTGTAATGATCAGATTTTGCTCACTGCAGAATCTAAGGACTCGCTTGTCATTGTCATTAAGAGTATTTTCTCCATATCTTCCGATAACTTCACCCCATCTAGCATGGTCATTTCCAACTCTGGCATTGAAATCTCCCAGCATGATAATTTCATTAGGCAGTCATCCACTGTCCTCTGAAGCAGCTAGAAGAATTCCTCCTTGACCACTGCTTGCTTATCTTCATTTTGGCCCATACACAATGACAAGGTTGACTATGGTTTCTCCTTTGTTTAGCTTTAGGACCATAATGTGTTCCGAGACAAAGTTCCATCCCTTGATAATATCCTTTTGATTTTTTGCCACAACACAACCCACGCCCCCTTTAGCTACTTCAGATGTGGGGACACCACTGTAGAGCAGCGTGTCGCCATCGAGATCCATAACTCCTTGTCCCTTTTTCTTCGTTTCCGTTAAAGCCAGAATTTCTAGTTTTGCTTTCCTCATCTCTTCCACTAGATCCTCTCCCTTCCCATTTGTACTCCTTGCATTTCATGTTCCATAAGCCGTAGTCCGTTCCAGTTCGTCGCCTTTAGAGTCAGTCCAGTTTTCTCTCTTACACTTCTTGTAATCATGTTTAAAGGCAAACAGGTAATTGAGCTGTTGTGCCTTTGCATGATGGAGGCGCTACCTCCTTACGGCCTCCATGCAGGCCACCCTCCTCATTTTTCAGCCGGGCTTGGGACTAGGCGGAGTTGTTACCCCATTTCAATTATTGAATTCTGCACAAGCATGTATTTATGAAAGTCAGTAAATTATTGGTTTTTGTTATCGTTGTTCTCTAGTTTTCAGAGCCATACAATATTACAGACCTGACACTGAGTTGAAGATACTAATTTTTGTGCTGGTCTTAATTTCTCTTGATCTCCATATACTTCATAACGCAATAAATGCTCCCCTTAACTTTTGAACTCTAATTTTGATATAACTGTCTATTTCTCCAACTTTGATTTTTTTTTTTTTTTAAACCTAGATAAGGGTGTGATTTCTCCATCATTTAGGGATGTTTCTTCAAGTTCAGTCTTTTTAACATTTTCTGAAATTGTTCTAATAATCTTTGTCTCTTGATGTGTATTTTCAGACCTACTTGCTGTAACCGCTCATCGAGTGTTTTCATTTCATCTTGCATCTAATTACGGTTATGAGGCAGAAGAGGCAGGTTATCGACAAAATCTAGATTGTCTATCTGTTTAGTCTACTGAATTCCATTTTTGTTTACTGTTGTCGACGTTTTCATAACCAGACCTAAAGCCAGTAAAAAGAGATTTGGTGAAAAGAGGCATCCCTCTTCTATTCTAGTTCAAATCTCAAGCAGTTCTGTAAGCTTTTTCCTTCGTGAACAATTCCGCATGTCATGTCTTCATATAGGTATATCTTCTAAAGATGGAAATAGCAAGCCAAACACCACTGGAAGAAGAGCTGTGAACAGCACATTGGCGTTGGATAGGACACACAGTGAACACACACTGAGGACACCAGACGAGATCACCGCTAATTTTTTTTTTTTGGTTATATTATTGAAAATAAACTAAAATGCCGTTCAACCTCTGATGGGTTATAATTAGGATATATATTGTTTTCAATTCCAAATATGAAAACTGCCGATTTGAGAAAGTGGCATCACATATGTAAATAGGGATAATCACAATTGTGCTTAGGCCTATACGTTAAATAAATAAAAAATAAAAAAATAAACTATGAACAAGAATAATATTAAAGTGGAGGGGTGTAAAGGCCTGGTGGTTCTGGTTATTGTAAGAACAGCATCAGGCCTTCACATTCCCAGCCACTATATATTAACATGTGTTCGTGTTAAGTATTGTTTGACTATATTATGCAGTTCCCTAGGTCTGTCTTATGCTAGTCCATTCTTGTTTTGGAATCACTTTTGAGCATTAGTATTATAGTGCGTTTCACAATGTTTGCCACTGTTTAATATTCAATATCTCTGCAACCACTTGATCGTAATTGTTGCAACTTTGCATATGACCTAATGATCGCTATGTCCCAAGGGGGACATTTTTTTCCTCGTTAACAAACTTATGGTTTTAAATTTTCTTTATTTAAAGTATACAAAATCGACCACCTCCTAGTCCAACTACGTATTGAGAGGGCTTACCCCTTCATATTTGTGAACTATTTCGATTTAACATCTTGAACGCATTTCAAATGATTTTCCCGGTGTATCAGCTCACTACCGCACTGTTTTGCACCTTACATTGATCCTTCCGGTGTGTTCAGTTACCGTGCATAAGCGTATCTTGCGGTAATCTAGGTCTGTAATACAATGGGTATGAAAGTCAAGTTCCTTACACTGCATACAATGGCAGTGAAGATGTATAAATATTTCTGGAAAAGGACAACCTCTGATAATAGTACATGCAGGCAGCAGACATAATGGGCTAGTGAAAAATGCTGAACTTATTTTCACTTCCAATTATACGGACAACCGGGACTATCATACCGAGATGAACGGTAACATATTTAAAGAGTGGATTGAAAATACTCTTCTTCCGTCCCTAGACAGACCATCCTGTCTGATAATGGACAACGCATCATACCACAACGCTGTGGCAGAAGAAGACAAAATCCCGACATCTTCGAGTACAAAAGATGCTATAAAGATTTGGCTCAAAAAAGAAGACATTCCATTTAACGAGGGATTTCTGAAACCTGAATTACTGTCCCTTGTTAAGAAATCACAAAAGACCAAGATCTTCCACATAGACAAGTTGATTCAACATCATGGTCATACGTGTTTGAGACTGCCACCTTATCATTCACATTTAAACCCAATTGAACTCGTTTGGGCATATGTTAAAGGACAGGCGGCAGCTGAAAATAAAACTTTCATACTATGCAATATGAAAGAACTAACATATGCCGCCCTCTCGCAGATAGACAAATATTATTGGTGTAAATGTGAAGACCATGTCTTAAAAGAGGAAAATGACTATTGGAAAAAAGATGGACTGTCGTTCGTTCAGCCGAGAATAGTCATCAATATGTTAGACTCGTCTGACTCGGAATAAGTGTGTAAATACCTTATATGTTTTATATGTTTTCTCCTCCGTCTATGTGTATATGTAAAACAATTCATTTCCTTTTTATCTCCGCGATTTCACTACTATTTTTAACATACACAGTACTTTCACCTCTTCATGCATCCATTCACTTTTTAGTATAAAAAGTAACATTTACAACGAATAGGCGTTATTTTTCTCTCAAATATTTCGAAGAAATAAAAAAGGACCTCACGTAGTAATCAGTTAACAAACCCCTCTCACATTCGAATTGTATAGACGCCTATGCCGAAAATACGCAACTTCCTTCATTTACGGTAAATTATTTTCTTCCAGGACAAAATAATTACTTCGTTAAAAAAAGATCAAAGGAATTAGCCGTTGCAAGAAAAGCACACTACCTACAACATTTAATTTTATAAAACCTTTGGGACATTGAAAATATAAGACTACATGCAAAAAATCATGTTTATTAGTGCAAGGAATATGGAGATATTTGAAGTTAATCGCCGACCGACCTTTTTGAAACGCACTATAGTAGCCCTCTTCTCCCCCTTTCACCCAATACAGAAAAGGGAATTTCAGGCACACTTAAAAATGATAAAGAAGGCGCGGAAATAGTCCACTGTGAATATGGGACACAGGAAAGAAAAGTTTGGTGCGAATCGTTAACTCCCCTATACTTCACATGGGCCTGTCGGTTAATGAATGAATAAATGAATGTTTTTATTTTTAATGATTTAGTAGTCCCACTGAAACTATACTGTGTTTATTTTGTTTTGAAGTTGTCTCTTTTTTTTGTATGGTTATATTCAAGTTGTTCTCTTTACAGACGCACTGTCAGTGGTTGCACAGCTGAGTAGCCAGAATAATGCATACCTGGTTTTCTTTTTTTTTAAGGACTATCTTCATTTCACACGGACTTCAGTGCTCCGATCTCCTCCCTTAGATCACAAAAGGAGGATCTCAGCACAGTGCACGAACTCCGTACCACCGGCGAGAGTCGCAATGTGTGTAAATAGGAATCACACGTTGTACAAATATTTTTGTTGTAGGCAGGTTTATAATTTTTAGATTTTGCCAAGGCAGCGGCCTGATAGGCCTTCTCTTTACGATTTCCAACTGCCGTGGGATTTTTTAACGTGCGCAACTTGCTCACGGGACCTCCTTTTTTTTCGCCCTTATCCGAGAATGATAGGCATCCGATCTCACTACCCAGGAGACCGGGGGGGGGGGGGGGGGGAGTATGACATCATTAGGACCGCTGGTTCTGAAAAAACAATTTTCATAAATTATGCAGACCTGGATGACCAAAGAGTAGTGCTCCACAAACTAGGTCAACGATTCAAAATTGTTGTGATACAATGGATACCATCTCATTGTAGCATCCCCGGCAATGAAGAGGCTGACAGATTGGCAAAGGAATGTGGAAAGCTAATTCTACTTGATACAAGCATAACTTTCGAAGAGGCAACGAGTTTTATCGGAACCAGATACAGAAACAAATGGGATGCAGAGCATCCAGTCTTCTTCTTCTTCTTCCATCCTTAGCCATCGACCGTCAAAGCAGACAATGGCCAATCACGCCTAGTGGCTTCTTAAGGGCAACAACAAATTTGATTTTATTTGCCGTTGTTTCCCATCACGCCTAGTGGCATCTTTAGGGCAACCACAAATTAATCTTTATTTGTTGTTGTTTCCGTAATCAAAGTGACTGGCAAACAGGTGATCAGCCCATTGTGCCCGAGAGCATCCAGTGCACACACAGAATGATGCATATTACCAGCTCAGCAGAAGTGAACAAGTGATAATCTTCAGACTCCGCACGGGCCACAACAGTTTCGGATACCACCTATTCTACAAGCTAAAGATAGGAACTACCGATGAATGTAATTGTGGCACTGATAAAATGACTGTTGAACATTTACTTCAAAGATGCCCAACATATGTGGAACAAAGAAAGCACATATGGCCGTCACCAAGACCATTTTCGGAAAAACTCTAAGGAGATGCAAATAGCCTGAAGCTGTCCACTGCTTTCTTTAAATATATTTAAATAGACGTCTGAGAGTGTATGAAGACGAAGACGTAGTATGGTTATATTCTCACCCATTAATTTGTTAAATGTAACTTAAGTCGTCTAGCGTGATTTTTTTTTTTTTTTTTTTTTGCTGTGTTTTCGTTAATCTCCTTCTGGCATTTTTTCTTAGACTAAGTATCCCGTTCAACCTTTGATAGGTTATAATTAAGATATATAGTGTAGTAAATTCAAGATAATAAAATCGGATTTCTGATATCTAAATATACCATCTTCTTCCCCCCTTCACTCAGTCCAAACAGAGTAGATCAAAACCAAAATTTTGTGATTGCATGTGTGAGGACCATCCCTTCTGCAAAAAATAAAAAATAAATAAAAATAAAAATAAAAAACAAACAACAACAAAAAAAGAAAAAAAGTAAAGTCTCTCACAACTGCCCTGTTATTAACAAGGTGAAAATGAGTGGGAAAGCCATGGTGTCTGGGATGACATCCAATGGACCAATTATCTGCCATCAGCCACACAAGCACCCTGTCGGACTACCCCTTATCCTCACACCGTTATTGTTCATCATATATTAATTTTAGTTTTTGTTATGTACTGTACTCCGCCTAGGCCGGTCCCAAGCCCGGCTGAAAAAGGAGGAGGGCGGCCTGCATGGAGGCCGTACGGAGGCAGCCCCGCCACCATGCAAAGGCACAACAGGCAATCACCTGTTTGCTTTAAACTATGATTACGAGTAATATAAGAGAGAAAACCGGACTGATTCTAAAGGCGACGAACTGGAACGGACTACGGACTACGACTTATGGAACTTGGAACACAAGAAGTATAAATGGGAAAGAAGAGGAGCTGGTGGAAGAGATGAGGAAAGCAAAACTAGACACCCTGGCTATTACGGAAACAAAGAAAAAGGGACAAAGTCATGGATCTCGATGGCAACACGCTGCTATACAAAGGTGTACCCACATCTGAAAGAGCTAAAGGGGGCGTGGGTTGCATTGTGGCCAAAAACCAGAAAGATAGTATCAAGGGATGGAACTTTGTCTCGGAACACATTATGGTTGTAAAACTAAAAGAAGGAGAAACCATAGTCAACCTGGTCATAGTGTATAGGCCAAATGAGGATGAGAGAGCAGAGGTCAACGAGGAATTCTTTGAGCTGCTTCAAAGGACAGTGGATGACTGCCTAGATAAAATTGTTATGCTCGGAGATTTCAATGCCAGAGTTGGAAATGACCATGCTAGATAGGGTGGAGTTATCGGAAGATATGGAGAAAATACTCTCAATGACAATGGAAAGCGACTTCTTAGATTCTGCAGTGAGCAGAATCTGATCATTACAAACACAAAGTTCCCCCATAAGCGCATACATGCATACACTAGGTGTGAACCAACAAAGAATGAGAAGTCAGTAATCGACTATGCCATTGTTAGGAGGAACTCATTCAAATATGTCTGGGATGCTAGAGTCTGGAGGGGGCCAGAGATTGGAAGTGATCACTACCTGCTGACCATCAAAAGAACAACTGAAAGAATTGCTCAGCCTAGGAACTGCCTAACATCACGCAAGAAACTAAGTAAAGGAACAGGAGAAATGAGCATTAAGACCTACAAGCTGAGAGAGCCAGAAATTAAGACCAGATATTAGGGGCTTATTGCTGCAGCGGTGAGCAACACAGAAGAACAACCTGATGACTTGGAAACCCTCTAGATTAAATTCAAGGACATCATAAAGAGAGCTGCTGCAGAAGCATGTGGTGAAGTTCGACTTGGGAGCAAGAGAAAGAGGACACCTTGGTGGACAGAGGAAGTCAAAGAGAAAATAAGAGAGAAGAAATGGCATGGAAACAATACTTAGGAGCTAAAAAACACAGCAGGAAAAACAGAGAAATATAGAGAATATGTGACACTCAGAATAGAAGCAAAGAACAAGGTGCTAGCAGCAAAACAGAAGTCCTGGGAAGAATTTGGAGAAAATCTATAAAAAGATGCACAAGAAAACCAGAAATTGTTCTATGAGACCCTAAAAAACACGAGGAAGGATAAACAATGCCCTCTCAAATTTATAAAGGACAAGCAAGGCAAACTGATTACTGCCCCGAAGGAAGTAAATGAAAGATGGAAAGAATATTTCTCAGAATTCCTTGATGGTAAGCAAGGTCAAGCATCAGAAATGATAACCACTAGCACAGAAGAGGAAAAAAATGGTGATGAAGATGACATAAAGATGGAAGAACTGAAGGCAGCACTGGAGAAAATCAAGATGGGCAAATGAGCAGGGCATGATGGTATAACACCAGAAATGGTTAAGTACATGGGAGCATCAGGCGACCTATTACTCTTAAGGGTTCTACAGGCAGCGTGGTGCAACAAGACTATACCAAAGAACTGGGAGATTGCCATCATAACACCAATTTTCAAAAAGGGTGACAATCGACAATGTAGAAACCATAGAGGCATATCCCTTCTCAGTGTCCCTGGTAAAATCTACTCTAGAATCCTAGAGCAGAGACTCCGGCGCCTAGCTGAGCCACAATTGGATGAGGTCCAGTGCAGATTCCGAGCAAACCGAAGTACTCAAGACCCAATCTTCACACTCAGACAGGTGAGTGAAAAGGCCCTTGAGTATTGTCGTAGATCTACGGATAGGAGTATTAAGACTTGGGTTGGTCCCTTCTGAATAGGTTGGAATGAGTGATAGTCCCGGTGAGAGTTAGAAAAAAATGAAAATAGATTCCACGAGTGGTGAGATGATAGACTGTGGTATAGAGGCTGTCGCTGAAAGCGAAAAGAATTCTTCTCTCTCTCACCTATCCTCTACGACGTTTTTTACAGAGTCCGACAGTCTAAACCACATATATATTACATATAATTCTATCTACTCACGGGCACGCACATACACGTGACGACAGTTAAACACACATACGTGGGAAATCTATAACAATGATTATATATATAATTGGGATCGAGCTGACCAACGCACTGATTTTGTTCAAGAGAGATTTTTATTATTATCATCAAAAAAACCTCTCACAACACCAAAAATTTCATCAAGGGAAAACATATACAAATAGTCATAAAATTCAAGAAAATGCTACAAGGATGATAGCCCGTTAGATCTTACTCTAGGTTTAGCCCACAGCCCCGTTAAGAGAACAGATGATGGCTCAAAGAGTTATAGATACGTAGGGTTTAGTCTAAGAGATTTCTTTCTTTCTCGTAAATATTTTTTTTTTTTTCTTAACCAGCGGCACTTGGGCTTTCAGCCCTTCGGCCCAATGACATGTCATTGCGAGGCTGGGGAACCTGAGGACTTTCCTTCCAACCCGGTCAGGAGCTTCGCTCCTTCCCATCCACAGAGGGTTTATCACAGGAGCCGTTCAGGCTATTCAGTCAAATTTCCGGCCGTAAACATTTCTTCAAACGCCGACGCCCGGGTTTGAACCATGAACACCTGGTCGCCAGTACAACGCCGAAGCCATTACACCAGCGCGGCTCCCCTCGTAAATATACAAACAGAGTTGGATAAATCTGATTTAACCTAAGAAAACAGAAACTCTAGCATTTTGTAACAAATCCAGCAGGTTAAAAAAACAGTTAAGACAGCAAATGGGTGACAATAATACACCGGTAAAATAACACTCAGACCTGTGTTCTCTCATTCATTCAGCCATGGCCTTTCTTACACATATATACTCACAACTTTGCTCGTTGCCTCTGGGAACATAATAATTCTAGGACCTTCACACAGACCCGAAAATGCAGTCCTTGACCAAGAAATCCCCAGTTCCAAAAGACGTGCTAAACTCTCAGGGAACGATTCCTTGGGTGTTCTAATTTTTCGAATGTCTGATTAAGTCACATAAAATTTGTCCAGGCACGAAAGTTAGCAGAGCACAATGTCATTAGCTTTGGATTCTAGAATTAAGGAATGTCAGATCGGTGTCTATTTCCAGGAAAGTACTATATTTGGTCACCACAATACTAGTCACAATCTCTGTCGGAATGTTAATGTTGTTCTTGTAATATTCACTCGCCGCCAGGCAGCATGTACATTTAAATTTGTGAAGCAATATGAACTGGCACAAAAGCCCAATATATATTTCTAGTCTTTAGAAACCGTTAGTGGGATTGCTATTACTGTCTCTCTCTGATGGCATATGCACTGTCAGACCCGTGTTACTTGAAACATAAAACCCCACGTGGTTAAAGATAGGAAATGTCTATGCTTCTCACAAATATGTCTCTCAGGCTACTAAACGCTGGCAAGTTGGGTACCACCGTTTCACTATATAAAAAATGGAAAGAACACATATCAAATAATTTACATATATGTACTCAATATAACGTACATTTTAAATAGCAAGCCTACAGCTTGACTTATATTTAAAACTTCCCGTAAAGTAAGTTATATAAAAATCAATCATCAGGAATATCTTCATAATCCGTCAATATTCACTGATGTCGCATCTAGCATTTATAAGTTAGTTATTAAGACAGTTTCGACTGAGTATTTAACAGTTAATTTAAACTTATTTCAGCTACTTGTTTAGTAAGCTAAAAATATAATTTATTTTGTATTTCCACTGCAACCCGTCGATTAAAGAAATAACAAACTATCAAAATAATCACTCTGCACACAGAACTAGTTTAAAATGAAATCGGCGATTTTAACACTAAATCACTTCACAAAACTAGATATCTATATTTACCTCAAACACAGCACTACAGGATATCGCACAATTAAGAATTTTACGCTTATATTTATGGAAGTCTAGAAGTTCGACAAATTGTCGCAACAAACTAAGAAACTTCGCTTATACAGCTCTACTCTTCGCGAACCACCTGTCTACTGCGAATATTGAGAAAGAATGAAAATAAAGTTTCAAACTAGGTTTAATATCTGAAACAGACAAAGGATGAACTATCTCCCCCACCCCGATCTCTCCCCCTTCTCATAACAGCTACGTTATACTTAGAGGCGTGTCGTAACTGCCACCGGGCGATTACGCACCTGCGTTGACAAACTGACCGGGAAAAGCGCGTGTCAGTTGCAAATCTCAGACAACCGTCTACAACTGCGTCGTACAGATGCCGGGTTTGACACCTTAAGCTAGTGACAGGTGAAAAATGGTAGACCAAAAGTCTGCTCTATGTCCAGCGAAACGAATTTCTCACACCCCAGGCCCAGAAATCTGGTCGGGCCGCGCTCTGACCAGGGAAACTGCAGACGATGTCTGGCGAGAACCGTATATTCACAGCTATCTGCGCGACTGACATCTGATGCAATAAGGTTACTAGTCAGTATGAGAAAGAAAAACGATGATGGGAAAGAAATATATTTTTCGCAACGAGTGATGCGAAAAATACAGGAAAAACAAGTACGGAAAGATAATAAAATAAAAGGATGCGGGTGAGAGAATAGGAAGAAGATTTAGGTAATTTAATGATCAAAACCCACGTGACAAGTATAAGAGTGAGATCCATCTTTGTTTCATAGATCTGGAAAAGGCATTTGACAGGGTCCCCTGGAGCAAACTTTGGGACTGTTTGGCAAGGAAGAACATTCCAGCACCTCTGATTCATGCTATACAGAGCTTCTACAAGTCTTGCAGAAATTATATGAGGACAGCAAACCATAAGTCAGAAAAGTTCAGGACCACCACTGGTATAAGACAATGTGATATCCTGTCACCTTATCTTTTCATACTCCTCATGGACGATGTTATCAAGTCATGTAAGGAGAGAACAAGAAAGTATTCAGTGGGGTACTGGAAGATGAGATAGGTATGTATTTCAGAGCTGGCATTTGCTGATGATGTTGCCCTGATTGCTAAATCAGAGGCACATCTCCAATCAAACCTGCAAGTCTGGAAGGAAGAGCTGGAGAAGAGAGGGATGGTCATAAGTAGCTCTAAAACAAAATCCATGGTGTGATATCACGAGAAGAAAGAAGACATCATATTAAGCTGGGAGAACAGGTCCTTGTAGTGGTGTTTGATGGTATTGTATGATGGTGATATTACTAAATGTAATTGTATGAGGCCAGCTGTGAAGGCTCCTGAGATAAGATGTAGTTGTGAATTGTCAGAAGGCCTTTCTTGCTACCACTACGACCTCACACTTAATTTTTTTTTAATGAATGTGGCTACGTAAAATGTCTAGGGTAATGATATGTAGTGTGGTGTGATAGGTTATAGATATACCCACAGATATTTAACAAGACTAATAATATTAACAAATGTTAAAATACACTGAACTAACTCACGAGTGTAAAATTTTTTGATAGAATTATATTACATTTATTTTGTTCTGGATCAATTTTTTAGGTTGACCAGAACTTAAAAGGATTTAGAGATTATGAAAGAAATGCATGGAATATTATATCATAAATGCAATAGTGTACATATATATGTACTATACTAGTTAGTTTTATTAAAATGTTCTAGTAGTCATCTACTTGGGAGGATAGTTAATGTTTGTGCTGTTGGGGTGGCCTCATCACACCTGTCTATATTGACTACACAGTGTCCAGAAACTGGTGGGAATTTTTATGGGGTATTAGTAACTAAACTGCGTTGGTGAATGTCCAGCAGACCAGAGGCTCACTCATCTTGTAGTTGTAGCTCTGGTGCTGAAATATGGTGGTCCCACCTCTTCGTGCTGGCGGGCAATAATGGTGGTCTCTGTCACAAGTACT
Organism: Oreohelix idahoensis; assembly: GCA_024509875.1. Classification (NCBI taxonomy): domain Eukaryota; kingdom Metazoa; phylum Mollusca; class Gastropoda; order Stylommatophora; family Oreohelicidae; genus Oreohelix; species Oreohelix idahoensis. The sequence continues at coordinate 28,360 of JAMPIV010002777.1, read as the reverse complement.
GCACAGATACACTCGAGTAAAGTCACCAACTGAATAGACACTGCTTTGTTGACAACAGAAACTCACAGCTCTGCAATCAAAGTATGGGCCATGTGTCAAAATCTATTCTCTACCCACGTCTGGACACAACACTGACACAACAACCACATCATACAGACAGGTCAGATCTCTCTGACCAAACAGCACATTTACCATGGTGGTTTTACATCAGATAGATCCTCCCAGACCATAGATTCTGAAAAATATTTATTAGTTGTCTGCCCTAAAAGAGGATAGGTAATATGTTTCATTATTCTCAACACTTGATCTGTCTTGCCTAACCCTTGCTGGAGTTTATGTACATTTTTGGTCCCTAGACCCTGACTAGGGCGGGGGGTCTAGAGCAAATCCCTACTTGTATGTAAGGCTAGATTATGATATGGCAGTATCAAATCACTCGAACATGAAACAATATTCAAAATATATAAGGAAATAATTTCAATCTTACCAGATTATGAATAAATAACACAGAATTGCTAGCAAAACTCAGCTGAGCTGCTGGCTATAGTATGGCGTCCCTAAATTTATTTCACTTTCTTTCATATGGAAATCACCACACTTTAAAATCTGTGTCTATCACTGAACAACTATTGAAGAATGGCCCCAAATGCGCTCTGAGCGCTAATAATATGATTGTCTGTGGCCAATCACTGCCTAGGTTTTTTTGAATTTCAAATTTCCTACACTAAAGTCATTTCAGTCATGCTTCAGTCAAGTATGGATGGTTATCTGTTAGTCTGTCCGTCTCTACTTGTGTTTCTACAAAAATGTACTTGATTTTTGAACCAACCTTTCTCTCCCCTCCAAAATTTTGTCGTTAAAAGTTATATTTAGACACAGCTACCACCCAAAAACCCTCTCTTCCATACTAAGTAAATTTGAACACCTGCGTCCCAAAGTCGTGTTTTTGTGTGCAAATAGCGACACTTTTAGATTCAATACAGTCTGTCGCGGATGTGAACAACACTGTCTTTTGTCATTATCTTCAATATTATCTATCCGTCTGTAAAATTAAGAACATATTAGTTCACTGCTCAGAATGGGCCATCCGGCCAGCTAATTTTTATATTCCTAACATTAATATTAAGAAAAAAGTACTTTTTAAATTTTGTAATATTTCAAACATCTACGTTTAGCCGCTGAATTCAAATCAAGGGCTTGGTATCGCAAAAACGTCCAATTCCGTACCTCGTGTCAATTTGGGGGACGTGAATTTTTACTTTCCTCCATCCCCCCCCAATTGCGTCTCCTTAGCCTTTCCAGTCTCACGCAATCTTTCCAGTCATATTTTTTTCCTTTTTGATCCGCCGTTCCCCTCCTGTCTAGCAAGTCAATGTTTATGGAGGATGATGACCCGCGGTCTAGGCGATCATGTACTACTCGCAGCTTACGCATTATGTTTTTATCCTTAAATGTTATCTTTGGAGGTATTTTACCGTTGTATCTCTGTCAATTTCACTACACATCTCCCCACTTGAAAACATGCCTATGGCAAGTTCCAAAACCAGCGATACACATAGGTAAAATTACTCCTCACGTCTGCCACTACTCTAATTTTGATCACAGGGGTGCCGACTGAGGAAATCTGCACCGACATTCAATTTGCCTGGGATATATTGGATACTAAACTGATAAGGTTGAAGCAACAAAGACCACCTCAGCAATCTTGCGTTTTCATGCTTAGCCTGAGACAAGAACACGAGAGGCTGATGGTCCGTCTCCACCACAAAAGTCCTACCATACAGATAGATTTGAAACTTCTTTATTGCCCAGATTAATGCTAAACATTCTTTTTCGCTTGTGGAGTATCCTTGTTCCGCCCTATTCAATTTGCGGCTTGCATAAGCGACTGGTTTCAGTTCCCCATCAGGTGAAGATGATCTTTGCAACAAAGCCCCTCCGAGTCCTACATTACTTGCATCGGTTCTTAAGACAAAGTCCTGTGTCAAATCAGGCAGTTTGAGAATAGGCTTGCTAGTGAGTTTTTCCTTTAACTCTTGGAACGCTAGTTCACATTGTGCAGTCCAAATAATTTTATCTGGAAGTCCCTTGCGAGTCAGATCAGTCAGAGGAGCACAAATAGCGTTAAAATTTTTGATGTATTTCTGATAAATCCGCATAACGACACGAATGATCGCACGTCCTTTTTTGTTTGTGGCCTAGGTGCTCTCTGCAGTTTTTCCAAGTTCTTAGGATCAGGGGTCATATTACCCTGATATACAGTGTGCCCCAAGAATTCCAACTCTTTGCATCCAATACAACATTTTGTTGGCCTAGCAGTTAAGTTCGCCTCCCGAAGTCTATCAAACAACATCTCCAGAGCTTCAATGTGTTCTTCAAATGTCTCTGTGGCGACGAGAATATCATCCATGAAATTCGTGATACATGGGTTATTCAGGGGATCCAACAATTTTCGCATCATCCTTGAAAACACACTCGGAGCATTTTTCAGTCCGAATGGTAGCATATTGAATTCATAATGTCCATCCGAAGTGCTAAAAGCCAAATAAGGTCTCACTTCAGGCTTCACTGGGATCTGGTAATAGCCTTTACTAAGATCCACCTTTGAAAAGTATTTTGCCTTGTTCAGTCTGGCAAATAACTGTTTTGTGTCTGGTAATGGATCCACTTGTCCTTCTGTGACAGCATTCAGTTTCCTGTAATCTATGCACAGTCTGTGTTCCCCAGACGGTTTTCTCAACAAAACGACACTAGAACTAAAAGATGATTCACTGTGCGAAATAATCCCCTCCTTCAACAAATACTCTATTTCTTCCTTCAATGCCTTCTCCTTCGCGAACGGAATAGAATAGGCTCTCATACAGATTGGGTTTGAGTCTACCAGTTTCATGTCATACTGTAGCAAATTTGTATGGCCTGGTTTATCTGTTAATACATCTGTATGTTCCTCCAGAACCTTTTGAACTCTCTCCCTCTGGTTTTTAGTCAGGTGCTTACTGACTTTTACCTGTGCTGCTGTTTCACAAGGATGTAATGGGTATTCATGTGAGGTGAGTGGTTCTTTTTGCATCTGGGTTGCAATAGCCAAGGTCAATAAGGGGGGGCTTTCCTGGAGTGGTCTGTCCAGATACTTCTTTAACAGGTTTACATGATAAACTTTTTCCTTCCCCTTTTTGTCAATTTTATAGTTTGTTCTAGACACCTTCTCTAGAACCGTATATGGACCTTGCCAACCAATTTGTAATTTATTCTGGCTTCCGGGTAGTAGAAGCAGCACCTTCTCTCCGACTGCCAGTTCCCTGTCCTTTGCCTTCCTATTAAAATATGCTGCATGTTTCTTCCTGGCTTGTTTCAAATTATCATTTGCCAGTTTCCATCCAGCTTTCAAACGAGTGGTCAGTTCGTTCACATATTGATACGATGAGGTAACAGTCTCTTCCGCCTTCTCATCTGTCCAGGTCCTTAATAAAGCTACATCTGGATCTTTAATTTATCATACTTATTTTTCATGGAACCCATCGGGTCCCGTCCATTAGAAGCTTTATAATGAGGACTTTTCTTCCTAGAATCATCACTCACAAATCGACCACTACCAATTTTTTTCTGGGGTTTGTCTCCCCACTTTAGATTGCTTATGAGAGATCTTCGCTCTCTTGTCTGTTCTTCCAGTTTATATAAGTCTGACCGAGGGATTGTCATCCTATCCTGGGTAAAATTTCTTCTTTGTACTCTTCGCATAGTGGCCATGTTAATCCATTCAAGTGAAGACTGGGTGTGAAAAGGGGGCTCCCATTCCACTTTGTCTACCCGAGTATAATTAGTTTTCCTTTCAGGCCTAAAGTTGCCCCGTGGCGTTTCTAGGTCCTGCACATATTTTCCCTTTGTGGGTGTTCCCTCATGAAATACGCCACATGCTTCTACAAAGTTTTCAACATCGACATTTACGTCGGGCCAATAGTATTTTCGAGCAATCTTTTGGCAGATGGTACCGACTTTCTCATGGTCACCATCTTTTCCAACATGTAAGCTCCTTATTAAGTTTGCCCTATATATCAATATGGGGGAAGAACTAACTGTCCGTGACCAGTGGATCTAGTTCCTGTCTTCCTGTATAAGAGTTTGTTCTTCATGAAATATTCCCCCTTGCTCGGAGGTGTGTGGCATTTGGGCAATTTTTTAAAACAGGGCTTGAGTGTCCTATCCTCAGCCTGCGCCTTCCTCATCTCCTCTGGATGAGCATTTATAGGTTCACCTTCTTCCTCCTTCTTCTGTGACCTGGTCTGCACTGTCGCCATGATCACAGGTTTCTCGGGATTCCCCAAGAAGACGTATCTACACCCCAATATCAGAGGGTAGATTGGTTCATCTATCACTGCTGCTCTGATTTCTCCTTCCACATAGCGAGTTTTCACCGTTATCCTTGCGATGGGAAGTGTCATGAGTGGTATGTCCTTAGTCGCCCCTTGTATTTCCACTGTTTCTGTGGTATACTGACTTGGGTCCACTAGGCTAGACTTCACAACTGAATCATAATCCAAACCTGTATCATAAAGGCACCTTATGGTGACCCCATTACAAATAACATCCTCACAAACTGGGGGGTGATAAGGTTCCTGTTGTCCCTTAGGATTAACCTTTAATCTTTGCGTCCCCGACTTCATTGCAGCAATGTTTGAAGGTTTCCTTCTACAAAATTCGGTGTTATGGTTATCCTTCTTGCACCATTTACACCATCTTTTTCCTTGGTTCAACGGTTTTCTTTCATTGAACTTTTGGTCATTGAACTGTGAGTTTCTGTCGCGATAGTCATTTCTTGGCCGCTCAAAGTTTGTCCTACCTTTATTTCCCTGCTCTCTATTATCAAATTTATTAAATTGCTGTGGAGCTTTAAAATTGTCTATGTGCTTCTTCTTAGCACCACTTACCTCTGCCTGGGCTGCCTGATACCTCTCAGCAACATTTAAAATTTCCCCCAACTTCTCTGCACCTTGTTCCATGAGAAATTTTCTCATGTCTGGAGCCATGGACTCTCTCAATTGCTCAATCATGATCATTTCTTTAAGATCTTGGGTCTTCCCCAGAGCCGTCCATTTCTCCAAATAGGTTTCTAGTCTAGCAGAGAATTGGTTGTATGTCTCCCCAGACAACAGTTTGGCATTTCTAAATTTCTTACGATAAAATTCACCATTCTTCTCGTACCTTAATAACAAAGCCTGCTTTAACATGTCATAATTGTCTTGGTCTTCCCTGTTCATTTTGGCAAATACTTCATAAGAAGTACCTCTCAATCCCTGTGATAGCTTTAAGCTCCACCTCTCTCTCTCTAACCCATATGTAGTAGCTAATAACTCAAAACGTCCTAGGTACCCCTCTATGTCATCGTCTTTTTCAACAAAATGGTCTAAATGAAACCCCATAGCTGAGTTTGAGGCTCCCAGACTGGGCGTAGCATCTGAGGCAAAAGGGCTGGCACCATTTTCAGGAGCCTGGCCTTGTAATTCCAGCTCCCTTAGTCGTAATTCGTGCTCCCTCTGCAACCTTCTATCTTCTGCCTCCCTTTCGGCAGTCAACCTTTTTTCTTCTCCCTCCCTTTCGGCCTTTTTATCTTCTGCCTCCCTTTCGGCCTTTTTATCTTCTGCCTCCCTTTGCTGTCGTTTTTCTTCTGCCTCAATCTGCAGCCTTAATCTCCTTTCTTCCCGTTCAATATATTTATCACATTCAGCCGTTACGTATTGAATTAAAATTTGACCATCCATTCCCATCTCCTTCGCGGTGAGCACAGCAGCTGATCTAAATTTTGCCAGCTCCGCCATACTTTTTAGACAATATATAATAATATACAAGCTAAATCTCTAACCAGTAAATACACTAAGTACTTCTTATGACTATAGTCTAACTAATTCTAACTAACCAGTTAACTAATTAATTATTACTGGCTGTGAAGATTCACCAACTTTTATCTGCAGGGACACTTTTAATGTTAAAGGGAATTTTACAATTTATTTCCCTACTTTTATTTCTCCCACCAGGAGATCCTAATATTACTGTTGGGCTAATTATCCCCGGACAAGACCCCAATATTTGTAGTTGTGTTTGATGGTATTGTATGATGGTGATATTACTAAATGTAATTGTATGAGGCCAGCTGTGAAGGCTCCTGAGATAAAATGTAGTTGTGAATTGTCAGAAGGCCTTTCTTGCTACCACTACGACCTCACACTTAATTTTTTTTTAATGAATGTGGCTACGTAAAGTGTCTAGGGTTATGATATGTAGTGTGGTGTATAGGTTATAGATATACCCACAGATATTTAACAAGACTAATAATATTAATAAATGTTAAAATACACTGAACTAACTCACGTGTGTAAAATTTTTTGATAGAATTATATTACATTTATTTTGTTCTGGATCAATTTTTTAGGTTGACCAGAACTTAAAAGGATTTAGAGATTATGAAAGAAATGCATGGAATATTATATCATAAATGCAATAGTGTACATATATATGTACTATACTAGTTAGTTTTATTAAAATGTTCTAGTAGTCATCTACTTGGGAGGATAGTTAATGTTTGTGCTGTTGGGGTGGCCTCATCACACCTGTCTATATTGACTACACAGTGTCCAGAAAATGGTGGGAATTTTTATGGGGGTATTAGTAACTAAACTGCGTTGGTGAATGTCCAGCAGACCAGAGGCTCACTCATCTTGTAGTTGTAGCTCTGGTGCTGAAATCTGGTGGTCCCACCTCTCCGTGCTGGCGGGCAATAATGGTGGTCTCTGTCACAAGTACTGCACAGATACACTCGAGTAAAGTCACCAACTGAATAGACACTGCTTTGTTGACAACAGAAACTCACAGCTCTGCAATCAAAGTATGGGCCATGTGTCAAAATCTATTCTCTACCCACGTCTGGACACAACACTGACACAACAACCACATCATACAGACAGGTCAGATCTCTCTGACCAAACAGCACATTTACCATGGTGGTTTTACATCAGATAGATCCTCCCAGACCATAGATTCTGAAAAATATTTATTAGTTTTCTGCCCTAAAAGAGGATAGGTAATATGTTTCATTATTCTCAACACTTGATCTGTCTTGCCTAACCCTTGCTGGAGTTTATGTACATTGTTGGTCCCTAGACCCTGACTAGGGCGGGGGGTCTAGAGCAAATCCCTACTTGTTTGTAAGGCTAGATTTCGATATGGCAGTATCAAATCACTCGAACATGAAACAATATTCAAAATATATAAGGAAATAATTTCAATCTTACCAGATTATGAATAAATAACACAGAATTGCTAGCAAAAACTCAGCTGAGCTGCTGGCTATAGTATGGCGTCCCTAAATTTATTTCACTTTCTTTCATATGGAAATCACCACACTTTAAAATCTGTGTCTATCACTGAACAACTATTGAAGAATGGCCCCACTTTCGCGTCTGAGCGCTAATAATATGATTGTCTGTGGCCAATCACTGCCTAGGTTTTTTTGAATTTCAAATTTCCTACACTAAAGTCATTTCAGTCATGCTTCAGTCAAGTATGGATGGTTATCTGTTAGTCTGTCCGTCTCTACTTGTGTTTCTACAAAAATGTACTTGATTTTTGAACCAACCTTTCTCTCCCCTCCAAAATTTTGTCGTTAAAAGTTATATTTAGACACAGCTACCACCCAAAAACCCTCTCTTCCATACTAAGTAAATTTGAACACCTGAGTCCCAAGGTCGTGTTTTTTTTTTTGCAATTAGCGACACTTTTAGATTCAATACAGTCTGTCGATGATGTGAACAACACTGTCTTTTGTCATTATCTTCAATATTATCTATCCGTCTGTAAAATTAAGAACATATTAGTTCACTGCTCAGAATGGGGCCATCCGGCCAGCTAATTTTTATATTCCTAACATTAATATTAAGAAAAAAGTACTTTTTAAATTTTGTAATATTCCAAACATCTGCGTTTTAGCCGCTGAATTCAAATCAAGGGCTTGGTATTACAAAAGCGTCCAATAAATGACTGTGGCGTAACATCTCTATGGTCCCTTCTGTCGAGTTGCTTACTTTTTATGTCAACTTGGGAAACGTGACTTTTCTCCGTTTCCCCCCCCCCCCCCCCCCCCCCCCCCTCCCCCCACCCCCCAATTGCGTCTCCTTAGCCTTTCCAGTCTCACGCAATCTTTCCAGTCATATTTTTTTTCCTTTTTGATCCGCCGTTCCCCTCCTGTCTAGCAAGTCAATTTTTATGGAGGATGATGACCCGCGGTCTAGGCGATCATGTACTATTCGCAGCCTACGCATTATGTTTTTATCCTTAAATGTTATCTTTGGAGGTATTTTACCGTTGTATCTCTGTCAATTTCACTACACATCTCCCCACTTGAAAACATGCCTATGGCAAGTTCCAAAACCAGCGATACACATAGGTAAAATTACTCCTCACGTCTGCCACTACTCTAATTTTGATCACAGGGGTGCCGACTGAGGAAATCTGCACCGACATTCAATTTGCCTGGGATATATTGGATACTAAACTGATAAGGTTGAAGCAACAAAGACCACCTCAGCAATCTTGCGTTTTCATGCTTAGCCTGAGACAAGAACACGAGAGGCTGATGGTCCGTCTCCACCACAAAAGTCCTACCATACAGATAGATTTGAAACTTCTTTATTGCCCAGATTAATGCTAAACATTCTTTTTCGCTTGTGGAGTATCCTTGTTCCGCCTTATTCAATTTGCGGCTTGCATAAGCGACTGGTTTCAGTTCCCCATCAGGTGAAGATGATCTTTGCAACAAAGCCCCTCCGAGTCCCACATTACTTGCATCGGTTCTTAAGACAAAGTCCTGTGTCAAATCAGGCAGTTTGAGAATAGGCTTGCTAGTGAGTTTTTCCTTTAACTCTTGGAACGCTAGTTCACATTGTGCAGTCCAAATAATTTTATCTGGAAGTCCCTTGCGAGTCAGATCAGTCAGAGGAGCACAAATAGCGTTAAAATTTTTGATGTATTTCTGATAAAATCCGCATAACGACACGAATGATCGCACGTCCTTTTTTGTTTGTGGCCTAGGTGCTCTCTGCAGTTTTTTCCAAGTTCTTAGGATCAGGGGTCATATTACCCTGATATACAGTGTGTCCCAAGAATTCCAACTCTTTGCATCCAATACAACATTTTGTTGGCCTAGCAGTTAAGTTCGCCTCCCGAAGTCTATCAAACAACATCTCCAGAGCTTCAATGTGTTCTTCAAATGTCTCTGTGGCGACGAGAATATCATCCATGAAATTCGTGATACATGGGTTATTCAGGGGATCCAACAATTTTCGCATCATCCTTGAAAACACACTCGGAGCATTTTTCAGTCCGAATGGTAGCATATTGAATTCATAATGTCCATCCGAGGTGCTAAAAGCCAAATAAGGTCTCACTTCAGGCTTCACTGGGATCTGGTAATAGCCTTTACTAAGATCCACCTTTGAAAAGTATTTTGCCTTGTTCAGTCTGGCAAATAACTGTTTTGTGTCTGGTAATGGATCCACTTGTCCTTCTGTGACAGCATTCAGTTTCCTGTAATCTATGCACAGTCTGTGTTCCCCAGACGGTTTTCTCAACAAAACGACACTAGAACTAAAAGATGATTCACTGTGCGAAATAATCCCCTCCTTCAACAAATACTCTATTTCTTCCTTCAATGCCTTCTCCTTCGCGAACGGAATAGAATAGGCTCTCATACAGATTGGGTTTGAGTCTACCAGTTTCATGTCATACTGTAGCAAATTTGTATGGCCTGGTTTATCTGTTAATACATCTGTATGTTCCTCCAGAACCTTTTGAACTCTCCCCTCTGGTTTTTAGTCAGGTGCTTACTGACTTTTACCTGTGCTGCTGTTTCACAAGGATGTAATGGGTATTCATGTGAGGTGAGTGGTTCTTTTTGCATCTGGGTTGCAATAGCCAAGGTCAATAAGGGGGTGCTTTCCTGGAGTGGTCTGTCCAGATACTTCTTTAACAGGTTTACATGATAAACTTTTTCCTTCCCCTTTTTGTCAATTTTATAGTTTGTTCTAGACACCTTCTCTAGAACCGTATATGGACCTTGCCAACCAATTTGTAATTTATTCTGGCTTCCGGGTAGTAGAAGCAGCACCTTCTCTCCGACTGCCAGTTCCCTGTCCTTTGCCTTCCTATTAAAATATGCTGCATGTTTCTTCCTGGCTTGTTTCAAATTATCATTTGCCAGTTTCCATCCAGCTTTCAAACGAGTGGTCAGTTCGTTCACATATTGATACGATGAGGTAACAGTCTCTTCCGCCTTCTCATCTGTCCAGGTCCTTAATAAAGCTACATCTGGATCTTTAATTTATCATACTTATTTTTTCATGGAACCCATCGGGTCCCGTCCATTAGAAGCTCTATAATGAGGACTTTTCTTCCTAGAATCATCACTCACAAATCGACCACTACCAATTTTTTTCTGGGGTTTGTCTCCCCACTTTAGATTGCTTATGAGAGATCTTCGCTCTCTTGTCTGTTCTTCCAGTTTATATAAGTCTGACCGAGGGATTGTCATCCTATCCTGGGTAAAATTTCTTCTTTGTACTCTTCGCATAGTGGCCATGTTAATCCATTCAAGTGAAGACTGGGTGTGAAAAGGGGGCTCCCATTCCACTTTGTCTACCCGAGTATAATTAGTTTTCCTTTCAGGCCTAAAGTTGCCCCGTGGCGTTTCTAGGTCCTGCACATATTTTCCCTTTGTGGGTGTTCCCTCATGAAATACGCCACATGCTTCTACAAAGTTTTCAACATCGACATTTACGTCGGGCCAATAGTATTTTCGAGCAATCTTTTGGCAGATGGTACCGACTTTCTCATGGTCACCATCTTTTCCAACATGTAAGCTCCTTATTAAGTTTGCCCTATATATCTTGGGAAGAACTAACTGTCCGTGACCAGTGGATCTAGTTCCTGTCTTCCTGTATAAGAGTTTGTTCTTCATGAAATATTCCCCCTTGCTCGGAGGTGTGTGGCATTTGGGCAATTTTTTAAAACAGGGCTTGAGTGTCCTATCCTCAGCCTGCGCCTTCCTCATCTCCTCTGGATGAGCATTTATAGGTTCACCTTCTTCCTCCTTCTTCTGTGACCTGGTCTGCACTGTCGCCATGATCACAGGTTTCTCGGGATTCCCCAAGAAGACGTATCTACACCCCAATATCAGGGGTAGATTGGTTCATCTATCACTGCTGCTCTGATTTCTCCTTCCACATAGCGAGTTTTCACCGTTATCCTTGCGATGGGAAGTGTCATGAGTGGTATGTCCTTAGTCGCCCCTTGTATTTCCACTGTTCTGTGGTATACTGACTTGGGTCCACTAGGCTAGACTTCACAACTGAATCATAATCCAAACCTGTATCATAAAGGCACCTTATGGTGACCCCATTACAAATAACATCCTCACAAACTGGGGGGTGATAAGGTTCCTGTTGTCCCTTAGGATTAACCTTTAATCTTTGCGTCCCCGACTTCATTGCAGCAATGTTTGAAGGTTTCCTTCTACAAAATTCGGTGTTATGGTTATCCTTCTTGCACCATTTACACCATCTTTTTCCTTGGTTCAACGGTTTTCTTTCATTGAACTTTTGGTCATTGAACTGTGAGTTTCTGTCGCGATAGTCATTTCTTGGCCGCTCAAAGTTTGTCCTACCTTTATTTCCCTGCTCTCTATTATCAAATTTATTAAATTGCTGTGGAGCTTTAAAATTGTCTATGTGCTTCTTCTTAGCACCACTTACCTCTGCCTGGGCTGCCTGATACCTCTCAGCAACATTTAAAATTTCCCCCAACTTCTCTGCACCTTGTTCCATGAGAAATTTTCTCATGTCTGGAGCCATGGACTCTCTCAATTGCTCAATCATGATCATTTCTTTAAGATCTTGGGTCTTCCCCAGAGCCGTCCATTTCTCCAAATAGGTTTCTAGTCTAGCAGAGAATTGGTGGTATGTCTCCCCAGACAACAGTTTGGCATTTCTAAATTTCTTACGATAAAATTCACCATTCTTCTCGTACCTTAATAACAAAGCCTGCTTTAACATGTCATAATTGTCTTGGTCTTCCCTGTTCATTTTGGCAAATACTTCATAAGAAGTACCTCTCAATCCCTGTGATAGCTTTAAGCTCCACCTCTCTCTCTCTCTAACCCATATGTAGTAGCTAATAACTCAAAACGTCCTAGGTACCCCTCTATGTCATCGTCTTTTTCAACAAAATGGTCTAAATGAAACCCCATAGCGGAGTTTGAGGCTCCCAGACTGGGCGTAGCATCTGAGGCAAAAGGGCTGGCACCATTTTCAGGAGCCTGGCCTTGTAATTCCAGCTCCCTTAGTCGTAATTCGTGCTCCCTTTGCAACCTTCTATCTTCTGCTTCCCTTTCGGCCTTTTTTTCTTCTGCCTCCCTTTCGGCAGTCAACCTTTTTTCTTCTGCCTCCCTTTGCTGTCGTTTTTCTTCTGCCTCAATCTGCAGCCTCTTAGTCTCAGCCTCTAACTTCTTCTCTTCAACCAACCTGTCAGACTCCAATTTTCTTTCAGCCTCTTTTTCTAATCTCCTTTCTTCCCGTTCAATATATTTATCACATTCAGCCGTTACGTATTGAATTAAAATTTGACCATCCATTCCCATCTCCTTCGCGGTGAGCACAGCAGCTGATCTAAATTTTGCCAGCTCCGCCATACTTTTTAGACAATATAATAATATACAAGCTAAATCTCTAACCAGTAAATACACTAAGTACTTCTTATGACTATAGTCTAACTAATTCTAACTAACCAGTTAACTAATTAATTATTACTGGCTGTGAAGATTCACCAACTTTTATCTGTAGGGACACTTTTAATGTTAAAGGGAATTTTACAATTTATTTCCCTACTTTTATTTCTCCCACCAGGAGATCCTAATATTACTGTTGGGCTAATTATCCCGGACGAGCCCCCAATTTATGTAGTGGTGTTTGATGGTATTGTATGATGGTGATATTACTAAATGTAATTGTATGAGGCCAGCTGTGAAGGCTCCTGAGATAAAATGTAGTTGTGAATTGTCAGAAGGCCTTTCTTGCTACCACTACGACCTCACACTTAATTTTTTTTAATGAATGTGGCTACGTAAAATGTCTAGGGTAATGATATGTAGTGTGGTGTGATAGGTTATAGATATACCCACAGATATTTAACAAGACTAATAATATTAACAAATGTTAAAATACACTGAACTAACTCACGAGTGTAAAATTTTTTGATAGAATTATATTACATTTATTTTGTTCTGGATCAATTTTTTAGGTTGACCAGAACTTAAAAGGATTTAGAGATTATGAAAGAAATGCATGGAATATTATATCATAAATGCAATAGTGTACATATATATGTACTATACTAGTTAGTTTTATTAAAATGTTCTAGTAGTCATCTACTTGGGAGGATAGTTAATGTTTGTGCTGTTGGGGTGGCCTCATCACACCTGTCTATATTGACTACACAGTGTCCAGAAAATGGTGGGAATTTTTATGGGGTATTAGTAACTAAACTGCGTTGGTGAATGTCCAGCAGACCAGAGGCTCACTCATCTTGTAGTTGTAGCTCTGGTGCTGAAATATGGTGGTCCCACCTCTTCGTGCTGGCGGGCAATAATGGTGGTCTCTGTCACAAGTACTGCACAGATACACTCGAGTAAAGTCACCAACTGAATAGACACTGCTTTGTTGACAACAGAAACTCACAGCTCTGCAATCAAAGTATGGGCCATGTGTCAAAATCTATTCTCTACCCACGTCTGGACACAACACTGACACAACAACCACATCATACAGACAGGTCAGATCTCTCTGACCAAACAGCACATTTACCATGGTGGTTTTACATCAGATAGATCCTCCCAGACTATAGATTCTGAAAAATATTTATTAGTTGTCTGCCCTAAAAGAGGATAGGTAATATGTTTCATTATTCTCAACACTTGATCTGTCTTGCCTAACCCTTGCTGGAGTTTATGTACATTTTTGGTCCCTAGACCCTGACTAGGGCGGGGGGTCTAGAGCAAATCCCTACTTGTATGTAAGGCTAGATTATGATATGGCAGTATCAAATCACTCGAACATGAAACAATATTCAAAATATATAAGGAAATAATTTCAATCTTACCAGATTATGAATAAATAACACAGAATTGCTAGCAAAACTCAGCTGAGCTGCTGGCTATAGTATGGCGTCCCTAAATTTATTTCACTTTCTTTCATATGGAAATCACCACACTTTAAAATCTGTGTCTATCACTGAACAACTATTGAAGAATGGCCCCAAATGCGCTCTGAGCGCTAATAATATGATTGTCTGTGGCCAATCACTGCCTAGGTTTTTTTTGAATTTCAAATTTCCTACACTAAAGTCATTTCAGTCATGCTTCAGTCAAGTATGGATGGTTATCTGTTAGTCTGTCCGTCTCTACTTGTGTTTCTACAAAAATGTACTTGATTTTTGAACCAACCTTTCTCTCCCCTCCAAAATTTTGTCGTTAAAAGTTATATTTAGACACAGCTACCACCCAAAAACCCTCTCTTCCATACTAAGTAAATTTGAACACCTGCGTCCCAAAGTCGTGTTTTTGTGTGCAAATAGCGACACTTTTAGATTCAATACAGTCTGTCGCGGATGTGAACAACACTGTCTTTTGTCATTATCTTCAATATTATCTATCCGTCTGTAAAATTAAGAACATATTAGTTCACTGCTCAGAATGGGCCATCCGGCCAGCTAATTTTTATATTCCTAACATTAATATTAAGAAAAAAGTACTTTTTAAATTTTGTAATATTTCAAACATCTACGTTTAGCCGCTGAATTCAAATCAAGGGCTTGGTATCGCAAAAACGTCCAATTCCGTACCTCGTGTCAATTTGGGGGACGTGAATTTTTACTTTCCTCCATTCCCCCCCCCCCAATTGCGTCTCCTTAGCCTTTCCAGTCTCACGCAATCTTTCCAGTCATATTTTTTTTCCTTTTTGATCCGCCGTTCTCCTCCTGTCTAGCAAGTCAATGTTTATGGAGGATGATGACCCGCGGTCTAGGCGATCATGTACTACTCGCAGCTTACGCATTATGTTTTTATCCTTAAATGTTATCTTTGGAGGTATTTTACCGTTGTATCTCTGTCAATTTCACTACACATCTCCCCACTTGAAAACATGCCTATGGCAAGTTCCAAAACCAGCGATACACATAGGTAAAATTACTCCTCACGTCTGCCACTACTCTAATTTTGATCACAGGGGTGCCGACTGAGGAAATCTGCACCGACATTCAATTTGCCTGGGATATATTGGATACTAAACTGATAAGGTTGAAGCAACAAAGACCACCTCAGCAATCTTGCGTTTTCATGCTTAGCCTGAGACAAGAACACGAGAGGCTGATGGTCCGTCTCCACCACAAAAGTCCTACCATACAGATAGATTTGAAACTTCTTTATTGCCCAGATTAATGCTAAACATTCTTTTTCGCTTGTGGAGTATCCTTGTTCCGCCCTATTCAATTTGCGGCTTGCATAAGCGACTGGTTTCAGTTCCCCATCAGGTGAAGATGATCTTTGCAACAAAGCCCCTCCGAGTCCTACATTACTTGCATCGGTTCTTAAGACAAAGTCCTGTGTCAAATCAGGCAGTTTGAGAATAGGCTTGCTAGTGAGTTTTTCCTTTAACTCTTGGAACGCTAGTTCACATTGTGCAGTCCAAATAATTTTATCTGGAAGTCCCTTGCGAGTCAGATCAGTCAGAGGAGCACAAATAGCGTTAAAATTTTTGATGTATTTCTGATAAAATCCGCATAACGACACGAATGATCGCACGTCCTTTTTTGTTTGTGGCCTAGGTGCTCTCTGCAGTTTTTCCAAGTTCTTAGGATCAGGGGTCATATTACCCTGATATACAGTGTGCCCCAAGAATTCCAACTCTTTGCATCCAATACAACATTTTGTTGGCCTAGCAGTTAAGTTCGCCTCCCGAAGTCTATCAAACAACATCTCCAGAGCTTCAATGTGTTCTTCAAATGTCTCTGTGGCGACGAGAATATCATCCATGAAATTCGTGATACATGGGTTATTCAGGGGATCCAACAATTTTCGCATCATCCTTGAAAACACACTCGGAGCATTTTTCAGTCCGAATGGTAGCATATTGAATTCATAATGTCCATCCGAGGTGCTAAAAGCCAAATAAGGTCTCACTTCAGGCTTCACTGGGATCTGGTAATAGCCTTTACTAAGATCCACCTTTGAAAAGTATTTTGCCTTGTTCAGTCTGGCAAATAACTGTTTTGTGTCTGGTAATGGATCCACTTGTCCTTCTGTGACAGCATTCAGTTTCCTGTAATCTATGCACAGTCTGTGTTCCCCAGACGGTTTTCTCAACAAAACGACACTAGAACTAAAAGATGATTCACTGTGCGAAATAATCCCCTCCTTCAACAAATACTCTATTTCTTCCTTCAATGCCTTCTCCTTCGCGAACGGAATAGAATAGGCTCTCATACAGATTGGGTTTGAGTCTACCAGTTTCATGTCATACTGTAGCAAATTTGTATGGCCTGGTTTATCTGTTAATACATCTGTATGTTCCTCCAGAACCTTTTGAACTCTCTCCCTCTGGTTTTTAGTCAGGTGCTTACTGACTTTTACCTGTGCTGCTGTTTCACAAGGATGTAATGGGTATTCATGTGAGGTGAGTGGTTCTTTTTGCATCTGGGTTGCAATAGCCAAGGTCAATAAGGGGGTGCTTTCCTGGAGTGGTCTGTCCAGATACTTCTTTAACAGGTTTACATGATAAACTTTTTCCTTCCCCTTTTTGTCAATTTTATAGTTTGTTCTAGACACCTTCTCTAGAACCGTATATGGACCTTGCCAACCAATTTGTAATTTATTCTGGCTTCCCGGTAGTAGAAGCAGCACCTTCTCTCCGACTGCCAGTTCCCTGTCCTTTGCCTTCCTATTAAAATATGCTGCATGTTTCTTTCTGGCTTGTTTCAAATTATCATTTGCCAGTTTCCATCCAGCTTTCAAACGAGTGGTCAGTTCGTTCACATATTGATACGATGAGGTAACAGTCTCTTCCGCCTTCTCATCTGTCCAGGTCCTTAATAGAGCTACATCTGGGTCTTTAATTTATCATATTTATTTTTCATGGAACCCATCGGGTCCCGTCCATTAGAAGCTCTATAATGAGGACTTTTCTTCCTAGAATCATCACTCACAAATCGACCACTACCAATTTTTTTCTGGGGTTTGTCTCCCCACTTTAGATTGCTTATGAGAGATCTTCGCTCTCTTGTCTGTTCTTCCAGTTTATATAAGTCTGACCGAGGGATTGTCATCCTATCCTGGGTAAAATTTCTTCTTTGTACTCTTCGCATAGTGGCCATGTTAATCCATTCAAGTGAAGACTGGGTGTGAAAAGGGGGCTCCCATTCCACTTTGTCTACCCGAGTATAATTAGTTTTCCTTTCAGGCCTAAAGTTGCCCCGTGGCGTTTCTAGGTCCTGCACATATTTTCCCTTTGTGGGTGTTCCCTCATGAAATACGCCACATGCTTCTACAAAGTTTTCAATATCGACCATCTTTTCCAACATGTAAGCTCCTTATTAAGTTTGCCCTATATATCTTGGGAAGAACTAACTGTCCGTGACCAGTGGATCTAGTTCCTGTCTTCCTGTATAAGAGTTTGTTCTTCATGAAATATTCCCCCTTGCTCGGAGGTGTGTGGCATTTGGGCAATTTTTTAAAACAGGGCTTGAGTGTCCTATCCTCAGCCTGCGCCTTCCTCATCTCCTCTGGATGAGCATTTATAGGTTCACCTTCTTCCTCCTTCTTCTGTGACCTGGTCTGCACTGTCGCCATGATCACAGGTTTCTCGGGATTCCCCAAGAAGACGTATCTACACCCCAATATCAAAGGGTAGATTGGTTCATCTATCACTGCTGCTCTGATTTCTCCTTCCACATAGCGAGTTTTCACCGTTATCCTTGCGATGGGAAGTGTCATGAGTGGTATGTCCTTAGTTGCCCCTTGTATTTCCACTGTTTCTGTGGTATACTGACTTGGGTCCACTAGGCTAGACTTCACAACTGAATCATAATCCAAACCTGTATCATAAAGGCACCTTATGGTGACCCCATTACAAATAACATCCTCACAAACTGGGGGGTGATAAGGTTCCTGTTGTCCCATAGGATTAACCTTTAATCTTTGCGTCCCCGACTTCATTGCAGCAATGTTTGAAGGTTTCCTTCTACAAAATTCGGTGTTATGGTTATCCTTCTTGCACCATTTACACCATCTTTTCCCTTGGTTCAACGGTTTTCTTTCATTGAACTTTTGGTCATTGAACTGTGAGTTTCTGTCGCGATAGTCATTTCTTGGCCGCTCAAAGTTTGTCCTACCTTTATTTCTCCCTGCTCTCTATTATCAAATTTATTAAATTGCTGTGGAGCTTTAAAATTGTCTATGTGCTTCTTCTTAGCACCACTTACCTCTGCCTGGGCTGCCTGATACCTCTCAGCAACATTTAAAACTTCCCCCAACTTCTCTGCACCTTGTTCCATGAGAAATTTTCTCATGTCTGGAGCCATGGACTCTCTCAATTGCTCAATCATGATCATTTCTTTAAGATCTTGGGTCTTCCCCAGAGCCGTCCATTTCTCCAAATAGGTTTCTAGTCTAGCAGAGAATTGGTGGTATGTCTCCCCAGACAACAGTTTGGCATTTCTAAATTTCTTACGATAAAATTCACCATTCTTCTCGTACCTTAATAACAAAGCCTGCTTTAACATGTCATAATTGTCTTGGTCTTCCCTGTTCATTTTGGCAAATACTTCATAAGAAGTACCCCTCAATCCCTGTGATAGCTTTAAACTCCACCTCTCTCTCTCTAACCCATATGTAGTAGCTAATAACTCAAACGTCCTAGGTACCCCTCTATGTCATCGTCTTTTTCAACAAAATGGTCTAAATGAAACCCCATAGCTGAGTTTGAGGCTCCCAGACTGGGCGTAGCATCTGAGGCAAAAGGGCTGGCACCATTTTCAGGAGCCTGGCCTTGTAATTCCAGCTCCCTTAGTCGTAATTCGTGCTCCCTTTGCAACCTTCTATCTTCTGCTTCCCTTTCGGCCTTTTTTTCTTCTGCCTCCCTTTCGGCAGTCAACCTTTTTTCTTCTGCCTCCCTTTGCTGTCGTTTTTCTTCTGCCTCAATCTGCAGCCTCTTAGTCTCAGCCTCTAACTTCTTCTCTTCAACCAACCTGTCAGACTCCAATTTTCTTTCAGCCTCTTTTTCTAATCTCCTTTCTTCCCGTTCAATATATTTATCACATTCAGCCGTTACGTATTGAATTAAAATTTGACCATCCATTCCCATCTCCTTCGCGGTGAGCACAGCAGCTGATCTAAATTTTGCTAACTCCGCCATACTTTTTAGACAATATAATAATATACAAGCTAAATCTCTAACCAGTAAATACACTAAGTACTTCTTATGACTATAGTCTAACTAATTCTAACTAACCAGTTAACTAATTAATTATTACTGGCTGTGAAGATTCACCAACTTTATCTGTAGGGACACTTTTAATGTTAAAGGGAATTTTACAATTTATTTCCCTACTTTTATTTCTCCCACCAGGAGATCCTAATATTACTGTTGGGCTAATTATCCCTGGACAAGACCCCAATTTATGTAGTGGTGTTGATGGTATTGTATGATGGTGATATTGCTAAATGTAATTGTATGAGGCCAGCTGTGAAGGCTCCTGAGATAAAATGTAGTTGTGAATTGTCAGAAGGCCTTTCTTGCTACCACTACGACCTCACACTTAATTTTTTTTTAATGAATGTGGCTACGTAAAATGTCTAGGGTAATGATATGTAGTGTGGTGTGATAGGTTATGGATATACCCACAGATATTTAACAAGACTAATAATATTAACAAATGTTAAAATACACTGAACTAACTCACGAGTGTAAAATTTTTGATAGAATTATATTACATTTATTTTGTTCTGGATCAATTTTTTAGGTTGACCAGAACTTAAAAGGATTTAGAGATTATGAAAGAAATGCATGGAATATTATATCATAAATGCAATAGTGTACATATATATGTACTATACTAGTTAGTTTTATTAAAATGTTCTAGTAGTCATCTACTTGGGAGGATAGTTAATGTTTGTGCTGTTGGGGTGGCCTCATCACACCTGTCTATATTGACTACACAGTGTCCAGAAAATGGTGGGAATTTTATGGGGTATTAGTAACTAAACTGCGTTGGTGAATGTCCAGCAGACCAGAGGCTCACTCATCTTGTAGTTGTAGCTCTGGTGCTGAAATATGGTGGTCCCACCTCTTCGTGCTGGCGGGCAATAATGGTGGTCTCTGTCACAAGTACTGCACAGATACACTCGAGTAAAGTCACCAACTGAATAGACACTGCTTTGTTGACAACAGAAACTCACAGCTCTGCAATCAAAGTATGGGCCATGTGTCAAAATCTATTCTCTACCCACGTCTGGACACAACACTGACACAACAACCACATCATACAGACAGGTCAGATCTCTCTGACCAAACAGCACATTTACCATGGTGGTTTTACATCAGATAGATCCTCCCAGACCATAGATTCTGAAAAAATATTTATTAGTTGTCTGCCCTAAAAGAGGATAGGTAATATGTTTCATTATTCTCAACACTTGATCTGTCTTGCCTAACCCTTGCTGGAGTTTATGTACATTGTTGGTCCCTAGACCCTGACTAGGGCGGGGGGTCTAGAGCAAATCCCTACTTGTATGTAAGGCTAGATTATGATATGGCAGTATCAAATCACTCGAACATGAAACAATATTCAAAATATATAAGGAAATAATTTCAATCTTACCAGATTATGAATAAATAACACAGAATTGCTAGCAAAACTCAGCTGAGCTGCTGGCTATAGTATGGCGTCCCTAAATTTATTTCACTTTCTTTCATATGGAAATCACCACACTTTAAAATCTGTGTCTATCACTGAACAACTATTGAAGAATGGCCCCAAATGCGCTCTGAGCGCTAATAATATGATTGTCTGTGGCCAATCACTGCCTAGGTTTTTTTGAATTCAAATTTCCTACACTAAAGTCATTTCAGTCATGCTTCAGTCAAGTATGGATGGTTATCTGTTAGTCTGTCCGTCTCTACTTGTGTTTCTACAAAAATGTACTTGATTTTTGAACCAACCTTTCTCTCCCCTCCAAAATTTTGTCGTTAAAAGTTATATTTAGACACAGCTACCACCCAAAACCCCTCTCCTCCATACTAAGTAAATTTGAACACCTGCGTCTCAAAGTCGGGTTTTTTTGTGCAAAATAGCGACACTTTTAGATTCAATACAGTCTGTCGCGGATGTGAACAACACTGTCTTTTGTCATTATCTTCAATATTATCTATCCGTCTGTAAAATTAAGAACATATTAGTTCACTGCTCAGAATGGGCCATCCGGCCAGCTAATTTTTATATTCCTAACATTAATATTAAGAAAAAAAAAAGTACTTTTTAAATTTTGTAATATTTAAACAACGTTTAGCCGCTGAATTCGGGGGTATCATGTTTAGCGCGCAGAGATTCAAATCAAGGGCTTGGTATCGCAAAAACGTCCAATTCCGTACCTCGTGTCAATTTGGGGGACGTGAATTTTTACTTTCCTCCAATCCCCCCCCCCCCCCCCCCCCCCCCCCCCCCCTCCCCCCCCCCCCCCCCGCTCCAACCCCCCCCCCCCCCCCCCCCCACAATTTGCGTCTCCTTAGCCTTTCCAGTCTCACGCAATCTTTCCAGTCATATTTTTTTCCTTTTTGATCCGCCGTTCCCCTCCTGTCTAGCAAGTCAATGTTTATGGAGGATGATGACCCGCGGTCTAGGCGATCATGTACTACTCGCAGCTTACGCATTATGTTTTTATCCTTAAATGTTATCTTTGGAGGTATTTTACCGTTGTATCTCTGTCAATTTCACTACAGTCCTGGAGCATGTCGACCACTTAAAATATCTCGGAGCTATTATAAACCGAAAGGGAGGCATCAAAGAAGAGTTGGCCACTCGAAAAGCAGCAGCTGGGAGACTTTTTCAGGCCATAAATCGATGATTCCTCAGCAAGAGGGAGGTTGGTAAGAAAACGAAGATGGCTGTATACCGCTCCACCTATGTCCCAGTCTTGACATATGGATGCGAGTCATGGGCAATGACTACAACCCATAAAAGCCAGATCCAAACCTCAGAAATGAGGTATCTGAGGAAGGTGGTTGAAGTAACAAGAAGAGACATGGTACGCAACCAGACAATACGTCAAGGCCTAAAATCCCACCCCTGCAGACCCAGGTAGAGCAGTCCCAACTAAGATGGTTTGACCATATCTGCAGAATGGGAGAAGATCGGTGTTACTGATGAAAATTCGTTACAAGCTGTTCTGTTTGTGTTTCTGTTATTGTTGAATGTTTGTAGTGGGTGTTGTGGTGTAGTACCACTGACAAGGACGATGTCAGTAAGGTCGGGCTTACTGTTAGTGGCCGACAGGTGTGTAAATATAAATAAGCGAATGTCATGAGTTCTTTAGATTGGGTTATATTCTGTTATCACCCACACAATAGTAACGTAAGGTCAGGAAATCCACCAACGGGTAAGACGAATAAGGTTTTCCCAACGCATACACCGTTTATTAATCACAGCAACATTGACATCACGGACAGTACATTGTCACAGGTTATAAAATGAATCAGATCGCATGAATAGCGAATCAAGGAACAGTCAATTGTTGAAATCAAACATGCGGTAATAATCCAGAATGAAATTGGTTGCGTACACAGCAACTCACCACTATACATTGCATTAGCAATTATCCAAAGTTACAATGTCAAACATGTACTAATAATCCATAATGAATTTGATCACATAAACAGCGATTCATCATACATTGAATTTGCATAAATAATCCACAGGGAATTGGTTGCGTAAATAGCAATTCGTCATAAACAGACACAGCCAATATAATCCATGGCATTAGAATAATAATCTATTGAATCTCTTCCCTTAAAATAATACTCTGGACACACTAGCGAGACTATAAACCGTCTCGAAGCTCTGCCAGATGACATACTGCCCGAGATTTCAGTTTCTCAGTACAACTCAGTAAATCTTCGCTCAAGCGCGAACTAACAGCTTGAGATGTGAGCTCAGCTCAACCGTATCTCTCCCCCAACTACTACTCAGAACATTTGAACACTTTCTTTATTTTTAAAAAACTAACAAACACATACTCAGTTGAGCCATGTTCCAAAAATATAGTACACAAAGCACCCAAATAAAAAATCATCTCATAACTTTAGACGTGCTTACTAGCGTGTCTATAAAAAAATCAGACCCGTACATAAAAATCCCTAACACTTAACTCCCACTCAGAAAACATGACTTAACACAGGGTTCATAGCAAATTTCTTAAAGCATTTTCCAGGCTTTTTCCAGGTCCAGCACGTGATTTTCAAGGATGGGAAACTCTAATATTTTCCTCATCTAATTTTCTCAGATATAATTATCACTTTGCTGACCAGCAATACGGAGCATTACCGTCTCCCATTACCAAGGGTGTTTGCAGATTTCTTTAAAAAGAACTGTTTTTTTTTTTTAATTCATAAAAGATTGAAAAACAGACATCTTTTTCCAGTTTTTAGTGAATTTGTTCAACGTCAGTGCAATAAAATGTTAGTGACATGGATGGTAATGAATATAATAAGCTTGATTGACGTATTGATTTAACCATTAACCATGTATATCAACATAAAAGGCTAATAACATTGTGAATAAAATGCAAAAAAAAACTCTATTTTTCGTGTTTGTCTTTTTTGAATGTATTCTGCATCTGTGGCATCTGACAATGAGCGTTTGTAAATGTTTGAGTAGTTAAGTACCTCTAGTTGGAGTCTGAGCTGCTTTTTTTATTAACTGGGGTTGAAGTTGTAGCTGTAGACCTCTGCCATAGTCTTTGTCTGGATCGTTGATAATCCTCGACTGTGTGGTATAACTTGAAGCAGGGTATCAGGGATAGAGGTACATTGCAATCTGGGCAGTACATGCAAGTCTGGCTTCTGTTCCCTGCAGCCTTACACACTTTACAGTCTGGTTTGTACCTTGCCCTTTCATATTTATCAATGAAGTGGTGCTCAGTAAGTCGTGTTGTTGTGACCTGTGGTTTTGAAGGTGTCACATTGCTCGAAGAATAGCAGGTTCAATAAGAGTCATACTGACATCCTGATCTTTGCTTTGATCTTTTTTTTTTTGTAGAGTTGGCAGTGTTGTAGGTTATGTGCCCATTGACCAGGGCAGTTTCAACTAAGAAATGATATAAAAATAGGATCTGTGTGGGTAGGGGTAGCTTGCACCTAGTTGGCTGAAGTGGTCGACACCTCCCATACTTTTGCTGTATTTTTCTGCAAGTACTGGCTTATGAATTTGCCCTAAAGAATTTGTCTTTCTAGACTAACTGTCTTGTTTATATTATCATTGGAGTGAACAGTAGATATAAGTTTAAATCTTTTCATATCATGCATGGTGACTGTCGGCATGCCTTATCTTCTGTCGCACAAAACACAGGATGATTTGAGTTGTTTTTTCTTCAGTGCTACAGGAAAATGCTTCCTATTTTCAGCTACTGTTCCAAATACACCAATCTGAATTTCAGGTCTTGAAATAAAGCTGAAGGCTGAATAAAAACTACCACAGAAGAGAATATGTCCCTTGTTGCGTATGAAATTTGAATTAAAACTATGGTGACTTATCACTGAAAAAAAGAGACCAAATAATCTCAGCTCTGAGAGTTTCTTCCTTTGTCACAAATGATGTCACATCTGTAGGTCTCCTAGTACCGTAGTGTTAGACATTTTTGACGTGTCCGAGGGAGTAGTGTTAGATGGTTTTGATGTTTCTGAGGGAAAAACTGCTCCTTGGAGTTGTGTTCTTTTCTGTTTAAAAAAAAAAAACCGAACACACAAATAACTTATGAGTAGGCCTAAGCTATGTAAATTTACCAAGTCAAAGTTCTAAACGCATGAATAATATAGTCAAACAATATTTAACTAGAACAAAAGTTAATATATAGTAATTGGGAGGGTGAAGGTATGCTGATATCCTTATAACACTTATGATAAGTGAAAATCTATTAAATATCTAACTGGAAACATCAGGCCTTTACACACACAACCCCTCCTCATCTTTACTATTTTTGTTTGATTTTTTTGTTGGGGTTTGTTTTGTTTTATCGTTTCTGTTTGTTTCGATTTAAAAAAAAAAAAATTTTTTTAATTATTTTTTAAATTTTACATAACATAGGCCTATGCACAAAATTGGTAATTTTCATTTATCCTAATTACAGTGATTTGACAGATGTGATGCCACTTTCATGTATCGGCGGGTATTCATGTTATCTGGAATTGAAAATATGTAGGCCTAGGCATATCCTAATTATAACCCTGCAGAGGAGAACGGGATATGTCTCATCATAAATATAATAAAAAAGCATTCAAAATATATTTATTTCTAAAAAATGTGGTGAAATGAACAGTGGGACATGGTCTGATAACAGGGTAGGCTATAGGATATGGAATCGCCATCAATTTCTATTCCTGACCATCTTAAACTGTGTCAAACATATTCCCGTAAGCAGTTTGTAAACCAAGAAATTTCATTCAAACACTAATTTTGGCCATGGTTAAAAATAAAACTGTAAATAGGCCTACATTGTAAATTACAGACGCAAGTGCAGTAGGCCTATCTATAAACTGCACTTATGTAAATATGTTTTATAAATGAGATAAATGAATTTTTTACCTTTTTATTAAATTAATGAAGAAAAATATCTCGTTCAACCTCTAATGGGTTATAATTAGGATATATATTGTTTTCAATTCCAAATAATATGAACAACTGCCGATATGAGAAAGTGGCATCATATTTAACAAATCATTGTAAATACGGACAATAACAATTATGCTGGTAATTTCCTATCTTTCGTACTTTTTTGCTCCGCAGTGAATATGTGTAGTTAGGTGTTGTTTCGCAGCGCTTAGGGTTAGAATTAGGGTTTCTGTTAGGGTTAGTGTTAACCCTAATCCTAACCCTAACTGCTACGAAACAACACCTAACTACATATATTCACTCCGGAGCAAAAAGGTACGAAAGATAGGAAATTACCATTATGCTTATACGCTAAAATAAAATAAAAATCAAGAAGAAACTCTGAACAAGAATAATAAAGTGGAGGGGTGTAAAGGCCTGGTAGTTCCAGTTATATAACTGACTTTAACATATATTTAATTGACTTTCATCTGTTAAAAGTCATATGCATTTGTGGTGAAAAATACAGTGATACAACGTTAAAATATCTCCAATTATAAAGATAACGGGTAAAATAACTCGTAGGGATAAAAAATATATGCAAGATATGCCGAGGTTTCGTCACCTACGCCAGCGATTTCTACCGCCATTGAAACTGATTAGTTGGAACATGCAGACTAAACGGTTTACCCTTTTAGATGGGAGGGAAACGGAGATAAAAGAAAGAAAAAATTATGACGGTCTGAACACGTGTTTGAATCTAAAAGGCAAAAAGACGCAATTTGTAGTTTAAGGGAAACAATCACGCCACTAGTTGACACAATGTAAGGAATTGGTAGAAAAACGACCTTAGCTCTTGTTAGAAACAGTCGTATCTTGGGCGTTTTACGGTAATTAGTTGTTTGTTTGAATTTAGCGGCAAACGCCGTGGACGAAGGTTAAAAAAAAACAAATTTCAAAAACTAACCTTGAGAAAAGTAGGTTTTTCTTTAATAATAAAGTTATGAAAATAAAACCTAGCTAGTTTGATAGCCCATCTTAAGCTGACAAATAATATACTTTTAATTACACAGACGGACAGATAACACGGAAGATATTGACGAAAGACCGTATTGTTCCAATCAGACTAGCAAACAGTTTTTTGTGCATATTTTCACTAAAGTTACATTTTTGGCGTCCTTGAGCCTAAAAATGCAAAAATCAAACTGCAGATGAACGAGGGGCAAAGTCGGAGGATCGTAGCTAAAAATAACTTAGGGGGGCAGGTTTGTGTAGTTTTTACATGTAGTTAGTCCAAAAAACAAGTGTAATTTTGGGGAAAATACTACATACTAGACCGAGGCTGGACAGAAACTTGACTTTTAGTTTGAATATTTGAAAAAGTTAGAGGGGAAGTCCGTTGATTGGACAGAAGTATTTATATTATTGAATGAGAGACGCATGTTTGTGCCATTTTAAAGAAGACTGTCCATTGACACAGTACGTTACTGCTAGAGGTGATTTCCCGGAATTGTTAGATAAAGATCAGTGGGACGCCCTAATCTAGCCAGCAGCTCAGCTGAGTTTTGCTAGTACTAAGTAACTGTGTTCTCAATTCTGAATTGTGGTAAGGAAAAAAGCATTTATCTTGTTTATTTTAATATTTTGAGTGATTGATACTGCCATTTCATGAAAAATGATTACGACAAGTGAGTGCTTGCTCTAGGTCCCCAGCAGCAGTCCAGGGCCTAGAGACAAACAAATAATATATGAAAACCTATCTAAGACTATGGAAGGCGGATCTATACTTGAGATCAGTGGGAACATATCACCCACCGTATTGACATGAAGAGGAAACTATTGAACATATTTCGGATGCAATGCAGTCTTGGGAAACTGGTACTAATTGATAACAACTGGGTGAGCTGTGCTAAGTTGGTCAGAGAGATCTGACCCAATCTGTGTAATGTTGTTTTGTGGTGTTGTGTGTAAGAGTGGCGCAGTAAACAGAGTGTTGACACATGGCACAAATTTTGTGTCAGAGTTTCTGATCTGGCACTACGA
Organism: Oreohelix idahoensis; assembly: GCA_024509875.1. NCBI lineage: Eukaryota > Metazoa > Mollusca > Gastropoda > Stylommatophora > Oreohelicidae > Oreohelix > Oreohelix idahoensis. The sequence continues at coordinate 370 of JAMPIV010002777.1, read as the reverse complement.
TTGTGCCAGATGCTTTTGTAGAAGTACAAAAGCGGGTGTCTGTGCAGCCTAACATTTTACTCCAGCTACTGAGAGGAGTGGGCCACAAGAATTCTGTACTACATCTAGGTACCACAAAGTGATTTTTGTTTGCACAGAAACACCAGAGAAAACAATGTAGTTTTGAAGCCCTTGGTAAATCATGAAATTTGGTACTTTATTTTTTAAAATAGGACAACAAATAAAAAAGTTATAGCATTTTAAAAAATGTGGGGACTTCGCAACATTGAAAACGTTACATCACACCAACTTCAGAAGACTGCCGTTTTCTTAAATATAATCTTACAACTTTCTCTGACAAACATCATATAGTCTGGAATATACTGATCAC